>JAHZTW010000004.1:40060592-40117404 GCA_020283515.1 Alliaria petiolata | reverse complement strand
TTGCTTAACTTTTGTGTGTTTGATTTCTAGTTAGAACCCCATAGATTTCCCGAGAAGATTCCCAACGTGTTCGCCCTATCTGCTTTTACATCGAGATTTACGCACTTCAATATTTACTTTTCCTGCACTGCTTGCTTGATTTCCTTTTTTCAAGTTCTTAAGTTTGATTTCCTTTTCCCGTTGGTCATAGAAGAGATTGACAACCTCCTCTATACAAGACGTGATACTGCTTTCTTTATTTTCTGCAAAAACCGTGACACTTACCCCCAAACCCCAATTCTCTGCGTCTTTGGTTGCCCTGATTCTCCTGTTTTGCAGTTGACCTCCTCCCTGTGGATCGATACCCTAAGTACTACAACGCACGCTGTGCACTTGCAGCTTAGGGTCCTACAAATTCAAAGCCTGACGAGTCCCCAAAGAAATCCTCCAAACTCGGACGACTATTTAGACCCCATCAAGCTTTTGGCGCCGTTACCGGGGAGGCTGCGTTTCACTGTCCAAGACAAAGGTCAGGATCACAACTCAAAGACATTCTTTTCTCTAACTTCTAGATTTATTTCTATGAGTTTCAGAAACCCTAAAACCGTGGAGGTCCCCACGAATCAAGAACAACACGAGCCTGGACCCCCAGAAGCTGATATCGCTTCCAAAGCTCGCGCCCCACGTCCACCTACGGACCACTCCATACCACCTGCGCAGAATGAGGATGAGAGTTCGCACCACCGGATCTCTGTTCTCGGCCATCACAACCAAAGGTTTCCACCTTCCTTCCTGCATCAGCGACTGCACCAGCTTACAGAGTTAGCAAAGATCCTCACGAATCGCGTAGCCGAATCCGAAAAGACCTTCCACTCTCGGATCAGTTAGATGCAAGCCGAAATATCCTACAAGGTGCAGAAGATTGTGGGGCAGGTTAAGAGAATTGAGGCTCAAGGTTCAAGAGACGGAAACAAACTTCTGAAGATGGAAGAAAAGCTGGGATGTCATGATTACAATCTAGCCCAGATCATACGAAGAACCCGAGGGTACGGCTGCGAGCTCGAAAAAACCAAGGAAGCCATCGATGAGGTCAAAGATCATCTTGGTAGATACATCGAGGAGGCACGGGAAGGCAGCTCGGCGGTCAAAAGCCAATCCAGCAGCAATAGAAGGGCAATCGAGGGCATTTCGTTAGAACTAGAAAGAAGCGGGGACAAGTTCGAGAGACTTGACCAGGACCAACAAGAGCTTACCGACGTGCTACCCTCATTCAAGAGAGTCATGAGTTTCTCCGCATGAGTACGCAAGGAGATCCCTGATTCCTCAAGCGAGGAAGACGTCACGCCAAGCGAACGGTTGGGTGCAAAGCTCAAGCAAGTGATCATTGCACCTTGCAATGTCATCACTCACCTCAGAGCAAAGAGAAGCGCCATTCTTAGGGCAAGGTGTGTCCCGAACAGATTCGCCTTCTCGAACCATCGGCCGCGTCGAACTTCGGCGCTTCCAATCCATGGAATGTCACCCCCAGAGCCAGTATTGGATGAAGTCCTAACTTGCCGATCAAACGACAAGAGGGTGCAGGAAAAATCACGATTTGGGGATCGCATCAAAAGAGAAAGACTCATCGAGTTCCATAAGAAGGCAAGGAAGATCCCGATATATGTTGGTTTAGAAGAGGCTCTAGAAAAGAAGGGTCTGAAGAAGTACTTCAAAGATAGCAGCGAAGACGCAAGCATAATCAAATGCCACTTCATGCAAGCAAGGTTCAACGTCACCACGCCTAGAATCATGGACGTTCATAGGTATAAGAAGGTTGGAAAGACTCGCGACCTGATCAACAGAGAAGACCTTGCGGAATTCTACAAGGTAGTTGAGAGCCTTCCCCCTGAGACTACCTTCACTTCAGCATGGAAGGAGCAATTCATCGGGTACTACTTCCACGAGAGTGATGAGACTAAGCAAGAGATACAACATCTCTACGAATTCGCAAGAGCCGGGAAGAAAGCTCGAAGCTCAAGGGAGACCCGATACGAGAAACACCTTCTTGAGAAGGATGAAGATGCCATCATGGAGAGACTCGAGGAGCCTTTAGCAGAAGAGGCCGCGCAGAAGGCAAAAATACCTTGCCTAAGGTCGAACTCCACCTCCAACTAAGCTCCCAAACTACCAAAGTCTAGCTAAAAGACTCTAAACAAGAGCGGCTCAATGGGAGACAACCCATTTTAGGTATTCTCTTTCTCATCTCTTTAACCATACTAATTTTTAGTTTTTGTTTCTTCTCAGTTTACAGCATTTTCATAAACCTCAAAAGCACAAAAAATCAGAAAAACCAAAAAAGACCAAAAAAATGAAGAAGGAAACCCGAAGAACACTCACCGGGCGACGAACCGCCCGTCGGCCGGCCAGAAGGAGCCTGGCCGCGCCACGAGCCACGATGGCGCGGACGAAGGACGCTCGGCCGCGGCCGCGACAACCCGTCGCGCGGCCGGCCTTCGTCTGAAGACGTTTCCGTCCCGACCTCACCAAACCGGACCTCCTTCAACCTGTTTCAAGCCTTTCAAGTATCCTCCTTGATTCAATGGCCTGAACACGACCTAAAGACCGCAAAGATCACTTCCACAACCGCGGCACATTGCTGTTGCATCAAAGATGGCGAGACAAGACAAGACTCCATCCAAGTCAAGTCAAGTTAATGATCCATCTCTCTACTTACTTCGTCCAGCACGTTCAACGGACCTGTATCCACGAAAACGAAGAAGAACACCACGGTTCCAGAGGATGAAAACCGTAGTGCAAGCTCCAGAAGGAAGAAGATGCAACTTCCTTCACCAAACCGCGAAGAGGAAAGTTCCCGAAGACTAGCTTCTCTCTTCCGCGACCAAGACCTTTACCGAAGCCAAGTAAGGATTTCATATGGCATTGAAGTTCATACTAGCAACACCTGTCTTCCGGGATCCCGAACAGATCACTGGATAGGCCAGCATAGACCCAAACTTCAAGTCAAGTTTCTGAGGTGACGCAATCTTCAAGACGCAAGGACGGAAGATTTTCCATCTCTCATTCACGGTGTTATCAAAGGTCAAGGAACCAAGACGAGTACTCAACAACCGGAGTACCTGTTCTTCTCAACATAGGCGTGCCCCAATCATCATCATCACCAGCCGCCAACATCACCACCACACGCCCACCACCACCATCCGAAGCAAGGAAGCTCAACCGCGCAACACATTTCCTTTCGAGCTAAGTTTTCGATTTCTTTTGTTCAATCAAATCGATTCTAAGCAGGGACATAAGGATAATGATCAAGTCCTTAGCTCAATCATACCACACGCCCATCCACCCATACCAAACCCAACGCCACTTTCAAGTAAGTCTTCACAAGCTTGTACTTGAATTTACCTATCTTTTTCACCTCAACTCGATTTAAACAAACTGGGGACAGTTTGATTTAAGTCTGGGGGGGTTTCTTATATTACTAATTATGCTTTTATTTGATGAGTCTTATGCATACTTACATCATTTATCGAGTCGTTTTATAGGGTCAAAACTTTTTTTTCTTTTAGTCGGAAACTATGAACTTTGCTAGGTACAAGTCACTTTGAACAAGGAACCTTAATGACCATTCTCACAGATTTAGAAGCAAGGTTTACTAAGTTGAACACGGCGAGTGGATCATTCCAGCGGAGAAAGTTCTAATCTCTAGAGTACTCGAAGGATCTTGCGTTGACTCCTCACCTAATGAATCAAATCTTCTCGTCAAGGGGCTTGAGGTACTTCGAACTTTGCTCCTCTTTTAGACTCTAGCATGACTAAGTAGATGAAATGCAACCTCTCCTTGATCTTCCCTTGTTATAGAAAAGAAAAAAAAAATATAGAAAGAAAGGTTTTAGTTTGGGAATGGCAATCAGAGTTCCTTAAAGGACAATGACGGTTCGCGGCAATCATGTAAACTTCAAAGAAGTGATCATTCTCAAGCTAAGAAGAAAGAAAAAAAAATGGAATAAGGAAGTCGATAGAAAAAATAAAATGATACCCTAGAAAAGTAGGGAGAAATCGACTAAGGGAAGAGAAAATAGGAGAGTTGTGTCTGAAATGTCTTTGTCTAGATGTTTGGAAGAGAAAGTATAATGTCTCGTCGACCAATACTCCCTCGATAGAGACCGCACGCCTAAATGAATAAAGGAGTCAACAAGAGGGAGCTCGAAATACTCAAAGGGACCATGAAGTGTATCCGGGAAGGGTGAAAAGCTCAAGGTAACTAGACCCAAACGCCTTGAAGCTGAATTCCGAGTTATGTGGCTCAACATGTCGATTGCTAGACTTGATGAGTTCCCAAGTATTGGTGAGTTTCCACGTTTTCAAACCTCTTTTCCTTACTTAGATTTCTGTTTTGTTTGAGGACAAATAAAAGTTTAAGTCTGGGGGAGTTGATAACATGCATATTTTACCCATTTTTACTATCATAAGTGAGTGCTTTAATAAACATTTCACTAAGGTTTTGATGCATAAAACTAGATTTCGAGTATTTGGTTGTTCAAAACTCTTTTCAGGTAATCTTAGCAAAAGACGCATATTTTGGAGCAAAATGGACAATTCCGGAAACAGTGCCCGAGGACAGAAGTTCAACACCAAATGAAGGCCTTCCCACCTCGAGATCAAGCTCATATTTGGAGACAAGGTAGCCTTATCAGCTGTCTTTCACCTCGAAGTGGTTTGAGAGAAATCTCACGGATGGATCTCAAGTTATGAAGGAAGAAAGAAGGTCCGTCAAGCACCCGGAAGGACGAGCTGGCAGCGCCACGGCCAAACCAGACGACCAGTGGCCGCGCCACGGCCAGTCGCTCACGCGGCCAGGCCACTCACGGATTCCCGAGCCCATTTGAAGCCCAACTTAAACCCGCAGCCGTCTTTTGCAAGCCAAGATCTAATCCACGACCTAAGGCACTCGAAGACCTATATATACTCGACCTTTAGGGTTTTTAGTGCAGTACCACTTAGCATCACGAAATTCTCTTGTTACAAACCTCTCTTGGCGGCCGCGAATCTTTGATTCGTGGTTTCCACTTTGTTCTTTGAGGGAGATTGATTTGTTCTTGAACCCTCTTTTATTTTAATCGATTTATACAAGTTATGCATTCATCAATCACGTTTTCTACTTCTTCTTTTATGTCTGAGTAGTTTACTTTCGTTGGGTGTTCTTTAAGGGGATCTATGGGGAATTTCATTAACTGTTGTTGAACCGATTGTTTAGGCCGAAGATTAGGATTTTCTGTCTCACCTTATTCGTTCTTATTGCATGAGTCTGGCGTCATGAACTATATTCTGATCGCAGGGTCTTGAGAACGACGAATGTCCTGAATCTCAGATCTAGACCAAAATAGGGTAGAGAGCATCCTTTAAAAGATGTCTGAATGTTTATTGTCCCGATCCTATTGCGTGTTCGTCTAGGACGCAGGATATGAAAGTATACCTGTGGAATGGAAGTTCGCAGATCGACCTAGTTTGATAAAGTTAGGTTGTTAAAACCAGTGAATCAGTTTGGGGAAAATCGCCTAGTCTCGCTTGCTTAACTTTTGTGTGTTTGATTTCTAGTTAGAACCCCATAGATTTCCCGAGAAGATTCCCAACGTGTTCGCCCCATCTGCTTTTACATCGAGATTTACGCACTTCAATATTTACTTTTCCTGCACTGCTTGCTTGATTTCCTTTTTACAAGTTCTTAAGTTTGATTTCCTTTTCCCGTTGGTCATAGAAGAGATTGACAACCTCCTCTATATAAGACGTGATACTGCTTTCTTTATTTTCTGCAAAAACCGTGAAACTTACCCCCAAACCCCAATTCTCTGCGTCTTTGGTTGCCCTGATTCTTCTGTTTTGCAGTTGACCTCCTCCTTGTGGATCGATACCCTAAGTACTACAACGCACGCTGTGCACTTGCAGCTTAGGGTCTTACAAATTCAAAGCTTGACGAGTCCCCAAAAAACTCCTCCAAACTCGGACGACTATTTAGACCCCATCAGATAAGTGTCCAGAAATGGTAAGTGCACTTTGATGACATAGGTAGCCAAATCAATCCATTTAAACTTATTCAAATGGGCTGACCCGTGTCGTTACACAATCGATTTTGAAGACCATAGAAAGGATACCAAGCTGTAGCACCGCTTTCATAGCCCAAATCAACGAGTTGAATTTTGCTTGGATCGGGGAGAGCCCATTTTCTTTTGCAAACAATCCGAACTTTGATCCCCCATCTTCCAAGTCGATGACACAACCCCCTCCAAAGACAACACCATCTAAACTCCACGATCCATCCACTTGTCATCGAGGTCTCAAGGGTTGAACTATTTGGGTCTGATTTGTCTGTGGTTCCGTTGATGTCTCTTCATACGTCTCATGATACGTCTCATGAACCAATTGTGCCACCTTCCATTCCACTGCTTCTTGTGTTGCAACATGAGTCCTTACTTATATATTATATAACGAAAATTTTTCATCTCCCTTGTCTTCATTTGTCTCTCTCAACATTAAAAAAAAATAATAATCAAAAAAAAAGAAAGAGAGTGAAGAGTAGTTCTCATTTGTCAACCTTTGAGAATCTAAGGAGAACCCTATATCACACATGTCATTCATATATTAATTCAAGTTTCCTTTTTAAATTTGAATTTAATTATAAAATCTAATTACATTAAACTAATATTTTTTTTAGAACCCCAAAAGAGGTTTTCATGAATTGGGATGCTTGTAGGGATTTAAAGAATCCATGATTGTTAGTCTAAACTGATCGAATAGGGATTATCTTATCTGTTCTTCACCTTTCCTTGCTCTAAATGTTGCATGCCTCATGCCTGGTCGGCCATCTAGCATTCGGTTGGTATACTCTCTAAAAATTGTTATATTGCTTGATCTAGTAATATTTGGTGAGCAATGCATAATAATGTGCAGAAGTTGAGTTATGAAATAAAGGGAACAATTGAAATTTGAACAAATTAATGCATGCTTAACTTCTTAGTAACAAACGTCAATTTACTCTATTAGGTATATTGAGCATAGTAATCGGTGGCACATTTTTGGTGGAGTACTATCGGCCAAACAAGGGGCATGCACTGGTTGGCATGAATGAATTTATGTAAGTACAAGTCAGAGGGAGGGAATGGGTTCCCAACTATAGGGGATTTCAATACGGCATTACTAGCAAAGAAGCTCTGGCGACTTATAGATTACACGGAGTCTCTATTTGCAAAAAGTGTCCAAAGGACGATACTTTAGAAATGGAGGTCCTTTGGACCCCATTCGTTCGTACTCTCCGTTTTATGGATGGAGAAATATAATCTTCGCTCGATCACTAGTACAAAAGGGCTTATCATGTACTTCTATATCTGTATGGAATGACCCATGGATATCGGCATCTCGCCCGAGATCAGCAATATGCAAATGATTTAATATGTATATGGAGCTAACAGTCAATCAATTGATTGACCATTTATCATCAACGTGGAATTTACCGCTACTTAGGCAACTGATTGTCGCAGAGGATATCCCGTTAATCACTGGTATCCCAACAACTAGGGAGCTAAGACCAGACCTCTCGAACTGGCACTATACAAGATCCGGAAGATATACGGTAAAGTTTGGATATAATCTCGAGTAGGAATATCCCTCCAATGGCGATATACAAAAAAATTATGGACCAGATGTGAGTATTCTACAAGGTCATGCATGGAAGGTAAACTGTCCGCCTAAAATGAAACATTTCTTGTGGCAAATAATCACCGGTTGTATTGCGGTCATGATTGGTTACACAATAGAGGTATCAGTTGCGATCCACAACGTGGAAGATGTGGCGCTGAACGGGAAACAATAAATCACACATTATTTGAGTGTTCACCGGCTTTCCAAGTCTAAGCATTATCGGCGATCCCAATACCGCAAAATGGGTTTCCAACGGACGCATTATTTTCATATATAGCACCTGTTTTGGCAGTTACCCAAACAAGATGGAATGACGGTGTTCCCATGAATCGTATATATGGAAAGCACGGAATGATTAGCTATTCTCAAATATGAATCGGCAGCATCGAGAAATACTAAAGGTTGCGCAGACAGAGGGAATAGCATGGGAGTTGGCTCAAGTGGAGGACAATCAGATGGGCCCTCAACCAAGGTTAGATATATTAGAATCATGAATTCACGATGGATTAACATGTCAGATATATGGTTCTTAGAAATATATGGTACTGAATGCAGGGTTGGGCTGGTTTTGCCAATGTTTTGGCACGGATGTAACATTAATGGGGGGGAAGAAATGTAAGACGAAGCACTTCTCCATTACATACCGAATTGGAAGCATTAATATGGCCTATGCATTGTATGCTCGATGAAAGAAGATTTGCGGTGCCTTTCGTCACAGACTGTTCTTAGTGGTGAAGATGGTGTCTAAACCAGAGGAATGGCCGGCCTTCACATTACACTTGGAGGAATACGAGAGAAGCAGAAGGGAGTTCTCATTCTATTATATCTCGCATATCCCACACATTCAAAACTCAAAGGCAGACAAGTTGGTACGGAGTGCTCGCGGCTACCTTTCTCATTTGGATTATGTAAACTCAACTCCCCCGATTTGGATTTCTGAACCGTTTTAAGAGTTGAGATTGTCGACAAAAAAAAATAAAAAAGATGTTTACAACCCCCTATCAATCGATTATCTATATCCAATTCATGAATCTCTGCGAATATTCTACTGCTTTACATCATTTTAAATATCTACTTTCGTGACAAACAATCGTATATCTTTGTCTTATCTTGCTTTAATTCTTATAGTCTGTTGCGTAGCTTATCTCCTTGTGGATTCAATCTTTAACAACTACAACGTTTGTTGTGCATTTTCAATCTAATATACGGTTAAAACCTGATCCCCATCAAATCTAGTTTAGGATTTTTTTTATATAGAGTTGCCTATGAATCCTACTGCTTATTAATTGAGAATCACTTTTAATGAAAAATGCTGAGTTGTCAGCTTCACAATGAAAGTTAGTGTATTTTAATGATGACATGTAAATGTGACACGTCAAATTTGCTAAAATAAACGAAATGTTTTGATTAGTTGAGTTAAAATTAAATAAATTATGAAATTAAAACATGAATACACTAAATTATAACATTAAAATTAACAGAAAATAATAAGTACTATGATTTCAATTTTATTTTACATATCTTCATAATAAATTGCATAAAATATGATTTACGAAAATTTTACAACCAATATATATTATAATTTTATAAAAAAATGATAATATATTATCCAATAGCATAGTAAATACGCTATACCATTTTTATCTCTCTTTTTTTATATAAATAAAATTTTTATATCATACTCATATACAATCTCATTGTAAATCGAGCATTTGAGATTAGAAATAAAATAAAATGTAACCGGATGAAAAAATAAATTATAATAAGATAAAACAAATATGAATAAAAAGTAAAAAAAAATCTCTACAGTTTTATTTTTCTGTAACACTCTTGTGCTTTGGTTTACAGAGTTATTTAAAAATCTTAAGAAGCAAATTTTATAATAAACACAGGTGCAGCTCAAATCTTATAATGAACACATGCGTGCATGCCAACCATAAGAAACTTTATTTTCTTCATCAAACCAATTCCTTAATATTGGAAAAAGAGATGAGGGGAGAGCTACCGGAGAATTTATAAAATATGATTCCACAAGTTTTATAATAAATATTTATTATATTTTTAATGAAAAGGAAAATTACTAATAGATTATCCAATATACTATATTTATTTTCATGATAAAATCAAATATTATATTTTAATTTTTCAAAAATTCTTTATGATTTTTGTTAATATTTAATATAAAATTTTAATTTGAAACCATATATAATTAAAATGCTGAAAAATATTACAAAACATATACTTTGTTATTTTTTTAACACACAAAAGGCATACTTCGACTTTTCACAAAAATGTGTGTGAATATAAATATTAATTATGCAAAAGTTAAAGTCGCATGCGAAGTTTTCGTGTATGCATGTTGTTAACCTCGATTACAGTCCAATTTTAATTAATTTTAGTTATTAAATAATTTATATATTTTGAAAAATCTCTATTTGTCCTAAGAGAGGTGAGGTGATTGGTACGCACGAATGTGCAGGCCAACGATCTACCCGCTCTTAAGATAATTAAAGATTGTAAAACCCATTTTGGTTTAATTAGCAATAGGTCAAAGAAAAATATATACATTACTTAGAATATATATATATAGTATAGATAATATTCAAGACATATTATAAGATTTTAATTATTATTTAATATAACTTTTACATTTGAAATTATATGTCACTGTAAACGGTAGAAATTTTTTTTATCAATAAATCAGTTTCAAAAGTTACAAAACGAAATGAAACGTTTGTGTGATTGTTGTTAAACACTAAAAATGTATATGTATAAAAATATAATGTTTACATAATATATAAATAAATAATCAATACTTAAATATTACAACTATTTATATCCATAAACAAAAATTTATACATGCACATGCGTGCATGCCAACTATAAAAATTAAATAAATTATTATATATTTTAATATTTTTCTGTTTATTTAGTTATCATATTTACACTTTTTATGTAAGGAAGTATTTTAAAATCTTGGTTAATTGCTTTTTTATCTTCATTTTCAATTGAAATCTATAAAATGGTTGAACATATAAAATGTCTTACAATAATATTCTATAATATTAATTATATATTGAACATATAATATTTACAATAATATTAATTATATATTGAACATATAAAATGTCTTATAACCCGCACAAGATGCGGGCCGATCACCTAGTTCCATATTAAAATGGGAAAATTAGAAAAATGATGTTTTTTGTATCCTCTTGTATATCTACACCTTTATTTTTAAATGTCAAATTGTGAATAAACTACCCCCAAAATCATATAATTTAATTTTTAATTTATTTTAAAATTTCGTTTTTATGAAAAAAATATTTATTTAAGTAAACAGAAAATTTCTATTATTTCAAAAAGATAACAAACAAATATTTACAAAATCTTTTTCGATATGTTCTGCAAAATTCAGAATGTGTCTTCTGCGGATTCTGTGTGATCTGCGAGTTTTAGAACGTGTCTTTTGGACTTTCAATATGTTCTGTGATTTGCTAGAATATACATTCTGCGTAATGTATGTATTCTGCTCGTAGAATATACATTCTGCATAATATACGCGTTCTGCGATTCTGTAAAATATACATTTTGCATAATGTACATGTTCTGCAAAGTTTAGAACATGTTATCTGCGAGTTTTGCAATTATGAGAAACACGATTTTTTCATCTTTCTCAATGCCGTCTTCTTAACTATACTCTGTGTTATCTCTGCAAAAATCAAATTTATAAACCAAAATGTATTGGATAAAATTCACATAAATCTTGTGAGTTTATTGAATTTGTTTTTTTGTTTTACCACAAAATGATATGTGCAAATCCTATTGAGAGAATTGATTAATTTTATATATATATTTATCATAGATAAATATGCAGAAAATTTATGTGACGTGCGGTGTTTGGATATCCTTTGGCAACAACGAGTGAGAGTTTATTGTTGATCAAGAAAAACATGATAGATTACTTACTTTGGAATCTACTACTACTTTTGAAGAACTAAAGATAATGGTTTCAGAAGACTATGAAATAGAACAAAGTATGGTTGATATGAAATTCACTTATCTACTTAGCGATTTGGTTATTAAGCGATTTGCTTATTAACTTAGAATCTCCGCGAGTTCTTATCATAAATGATCGAACAAATGAGAAATTTGGTTGGGTATTTAAAGAAAAAGGTTGTGATACGGTGTGAAATGAAGAAAGAATTAATTTTGAATTTTTTGTTCAATAGAATAATTATATAAAAATTAATTAATAATTTGGAGGATAGAGTTGGATTTCTCTTAATATAAAGCTCAATTTAGCAATAGTGACTTAAGAAGGTGTAGATGGACAAGAGGATACAAAAAACCTTTTATTTCTAATTTTTCCTATTAAAATCTAGTCTAAGAATTTTCTTTTCTTCGCTTTTTAATTTTGTTTTCTTTCTTTTTGTTTTCTTTTCTTGGCTTCTCTGGATTTTCCCATAAAGCAACGAGGTTGTCTACAACTCCTGCATTCGTATTCGCCTGCTCTTTCGTTTTGTCTCCTCGTACTGGGCGTTCATCGAACTTCTCGGCCAGCATGCTAACTTTTCCTTGAACCTCATGGTAAATTTAGTCCACTTTCGATTCAAGGTTCTGGATATCTCAATTGTTTCCTCTACCAACTCTAGCATCGATTGTGTTGATGTGAGCTGAGGGATCAGCTAGCGTAGTATCTTGTGTTTCGATCTTGTCCTGGAATCTGTAAAAACCACTATACGTTTTTCTTCGCTCTCTCCTCGATGAATTGAAGCTACTCATCCATTTACTATACTTACAAAGAAACACTATCAATTTTCTTGGGAAAATCTGCTTGCATCTTGTCCATTTTGGTATTCAGTTCAGCATGCATCCTTTTATGGTTTTCCAAATACTCGTCAATCATCAGCTCAACTCTATGCTGGTGTGTTGATGGTCGCGCATGTCCTTCGTGGAACTGCTCCTCTCGAACTTGGTGAGGGAAACGAGGCGTGGAGCGTCTTGGTTAATTCAGCCGCATTTGCTGGAACATAATAGCCAGCTAGTGTGAAATTCTGCTTTCCTTGCCATAACATGTGGCATGCGAATGCGGTTGAAATTCCTTGAGTCTCCCATTATCCTTTTCAAGTTGAAATCCTTAAACACGCAGAAATAAAGAAAAAAATATCAAATTAGTAAAAATGACTTAGGCTAAAGTTTCAATTTAAAAACTAGTGGAACTGCAAATCCCGACAAAGGCGTCAAAACCTTGATGCGAACAAATTTTTCAACCTAAAATAAACATAAAAATTAAAGCGGCAAGTTCACACACAGCAAGCAGTTGTAAAAAAATAAATGAAATTTCAAATTTATTGATCATATATGAGAATCAAGATGTACATGTGGGAAAACAAAGAATTGAAATAATGAAATAATAGATCTAAATCTAAAAGGTGCACTTAAAACAGAATGCGAAGTAGATAAAAGTGAACATGTTCCAAACCAACGTTGAAGAAGACCTACAAGGTTGTGAGGGGCTGTGTATTGGAGATAGCTGATGCGATTACATATGGCTTTGTCTATGGCTCGAGTGAGCTGATGTGATGTTACCTAACCCCAGCTGTGACGGCGGGAGATACGTTCTCTCCATACAAAGTACATTGTTCTTTGAAAGACCATACGAATTAGGATATAGTCCATCAAATTGTACGTGCCCATGATGAGATGGTTCATCGTGTCTGTTCAGTCAGGCGTAGCACAACGAGGAGTTGTAGTTAAAACAAGGATAAATAAACATATAAATAGTTAAATCATTAATAAAAATATACCTAATTCATATAAAATTATAAAAATTCTAAATATTTGATAATATGTAATAAAATTTAATTGAAAACAAATGAAAAAATAAAAAATAAATAAATATCTTTTTGGTGGTTTCAATTTGATGTTACTAATTTTATTTTATTTTTCACTACTGATCGATATATTTTCAATTTTTTTTTACTGTTTAATTTTTTTATATATATAAATTTGCATATACGCGGAATCTAATCCAGTTAAATTGTAAATCCCAGTAAATTATAAAAGAAAGAATTGGTATAGTTGGCGTGGAAAGTTAAAGACAAAAGTTATTAGGGTTAAACGTCAAAACAATGAAACAGTGAGGCGGTGTTAAGAGTCGCCATAAAAAGGGTCAAGAGGTCTAATAAACGAGACGAAAAGAATGAAAACGGGTTCGACCCGTTTTCGACTATTCCTCTGGAACTGATACTAGAGATTCTCATGAAATTGCCGCAGAGATCCATAGCCATACTCCGTCTCGCTTCTAAACACATGTTATTGATAATCCGCGGCAATGATCTTTACCTCGATCTTCGACTCAGCCTCGTCTTCTTTTCTCAGTCGCCCACCGTGGCGGCGACAAGCAGACGCAGTTGTTTCACTCTTACTCTCAGGAGGACCCGTCTAACTCTGATCATCATAATACAGTTAGTTATACTCTAAAACGGATCTACGGTATGTACAATTTTCTCCGCCCGTCCACAGCTTGATCTGCCGTCGGAACGGTACTAAAGTGATTATTGGAAACCCTAGTACGGGTCGAATAATGGCTCGAATACCCTCTTGGCTCAAACTCAGATCACAAATGTCCCCCTTCTAATTTTTAATTTCGTTTCTATTTTTTTTTAATGCGAAAACAGGTTGTTTACCTTCTTATCCCTTTAAAACTTAAATAATTACATACACAACCAAAAATTATCCACCCATATCCAATTCAAATTGGATTTGATCCAATTCGCAACCCATGATCCAATTAACTGACTCAATCTAATTAAAACCTAAATTGAAAATATCTGAAGGATCAAACATATTCAAGCCTCTATTTTGCTAGGTTTAGAATCTATTACTTTCTCTAGCTTTAGAATTTCGACGGCTTCGACAAATCGGATTTATATATCCGTTCTAGCCTCGGATTCGCTATCAAAATCTAAACAAAAGATCTGAGAATCTCAAATTTCGCTAATTTTAGTAAAATCTAAAACGAAAAAGTAACACTTGGTAATAATTGGTACAACTAAATTTGGATTGCAAGATTTCGAGAAAAAAACACAGAAATTGTATCATTTGGAATATTTAGGTACTATTATAAACTTGACTTTGTTTCTAAAACTTATTTTTGATTAAACCATGTTTAAGTTTCACTCATTACATAAAAATCGGTTACGTTTCACATATTATTTAGTCGGAATCATATATTGTCCTTGTTTTAGTTGTACCGATTATTGCCAAGTATTACTAAAGCGCAAAAATCAAGAAATTTAGAAATTCAAACACCCAGAAATTCAAAATCAGAAACGAACAACAAACCCGAAATCCATAGACAAACCCGAAATCAAGTATTAAATCTGAAATAAACATGAAATTCGAGTTACATTGGAGTTTGGAAACTCTCTGAAAATTGGTACAATTGAGGTGTAAGGGTAGAGGAGAAAAGATGAAGAAACTCTAGAATCAAATTTGGCGAAAAAAAAAAAACTAGATAAACTAAAAATACATGTAAGTGTAATATTATAACAAAAAAATAACATTAAAACACATGTGCGCTGTCATTTTTCCACATGTGCGCCGTTTTTTCAACACATGTCGCTGTCTGAACTAACACGTGGCAATACAAAATTGGTTACTTTTCACAAAGTTATACCTAGTAATCTAGTATTACTTGCTTCCAAACAGTGTTACTTTTGGTATTTTTTTTACTTTTAATTAGTATTACCTTGCCATAAAATTAATTTTTTTATTTGTATCAATCATTTTAGTTAATTAAAGTACATTCCAAAGTTTTTATTCATTAAAATATCTTAAATCACATTTTTTGTATGTTTTGCATCCTAATGTGGTTAATCCATATATAGTAGCAAAATGATTTTTAGGAACCGCTGATGTCAGCACTTTTTTATAAAATAAAAAACCTAAATCTAATGGTTGTATTTGTTCTGATTATTATGATTTGAAAATCTAACGAATAGGATGGATTTACTGACATCACCACTTTTGTGGTAAAAAAACTTCAATCTAACTGTTAAAATTCTTTGTTTTAAGATTGAACGGTGAAGATTAGATTTGTTTTATTTACCGAACACACACACTCGAAACATTGCAACTCTTGTGATCCATTCTGATTCTTCGTCATCAGATGGCCAAAAAAAACTTCAATCTAATGGTTAGTATTCTTTGTTTTAAGATTGAACGATGAAGAATAGATTGGTTTTATTTACCGAACAGACACACATTCTAAACATTGCAACTCTTGCGAAACATTGTGATTCTTTGTCATCAGATGGCAATAAAAAGAAGTAACGCTTTAAAAACTCTTTTCACTAATCATCGTGACTTTTCACATTGAAAATCTATATATAACCTATCATTTTTACTTTTCTTCTTGTTTATTTTATTAGAAAAAAATTCTTGATCACTGTTAGTAACTTCTTCTAATTGTTCAAATAAATTATTGATTAATTGTTTTGGAAATTTTGATTATGTATTGCAGAAGATGTTAGAACTTTTAAAAAAATTAAAACAAATAGTTTTATAACACGAAATAAAGATAATATCAAATAATGAAAATAAAATATACTAATGCCAGAATTTTATAACAAACAAGGTAATAATTTTATTTGTTAAGTTTTTAATGTGTTATTATATATTCTAATTATATGTTTTTTTATTTTTTATGATCCATTAAAATAAATGATGCATGTTATTTTACACTTTTCTATAATTTTATGTTAATCATTGTTATGACATCCTATAATTTTTATATCAAAAAAATAATATTAAATTAATTAATAATGGCACTTCAGAATGTGTGAATATATGCTTTGGAAATTGAAAGATCTGAAACAATTGTAGACAAAGTTACAATACGTTCTTCTTTAATGGTTTGTTACAATTCTATTTAATCACTAATTTGAATTAAAAAAAATAAATTTAATATAGTTATTTTAAGTAATTTTTATTTAAAGTATAATAAGTTTAAGAAAGCGAAAATATTGCCAACTTACACAAGAAGACAAAATCAAAGATATTTTCACATTTATTGTATTATCAATAATTTTAAATGTTTTTAATATTAAAAATAATTTTAACAGACAAAAGAAAAAATGTTTAAAAGAAGATCGAGAAAAATAAACTAATGAGGTTTGAAGGTATTTTTGCTATTAGATCACATACATTTGACGTATAACCCTACTAATTTTACAAAAAAATCTTTTTTCCGCACTATTAAAAAAATTTATTTTATGACTCGACAGATACAAATGAAAAACTAAATCATACAATTTAAAGGAAAAATGAATATGAAATTAAACTCAAAGAAGGAAAAAGAGAGATGAATGCCGATGAATGCTCTTTATTTTATTTTATTTTCATCTTTCTCTTTTCTTTTTATTTCTAACACTTTCCTTATTTTATATCATATTTACGTCACAGGATTAATAGAGTGATATGGTAAAAAAATAATTTGTTTTATTTATCGAACAAACACAAAATTGAAATATTGTGATTTTTAGTCATGAGATGACAGTGAAAAGAAAAAATTCTTTAAAAAATCAAATCACCAATCTTTGTGACATGTAACACTAATTATATATATATATATATATATATATATATATATATATTACCAAACCTATTTTCTTTTCTTCTTATTTATTTTTAAAAAATAATTCTTGATCAATATTGGTAACTTGCTTCTATTGCTTTTTATAATCGTTGATTTGAAGTTGTCATTTTCTTTCATAGTCATTGTTTTGACTTTATATGGTGATACACAAAAAGAAAAATCTAAAAGTATTTTCACATTTATTATATAATCAGTCATTTTAATGTTTATAATATTAAAAACAATTTTGACATGCAAAGGTAAACCGGTTTTAAAGAAGATCAACAAAATAAATTAATGAGGTATGAAGATTGTAATGTTTTAGTATGGCCTGCTGAAAGCACATAAAAAGATCGAGTTACAAAATGTCTTTTATTTACTATTTGCTGTAAACAAGATCATGTAAAATTACCTAAGATACAATAACCACCTCTCCTGCTAAAAAAGCTTCTATGTGATCCCTCTTTTTGGAATAACATTAGAGTTTTTAATTTAATTATTTATATGTGATCCATAGGTGCTGAGATATTATTCAATATTAAATTATGATGGCCCAGTTTGTTTTATTGTTCATGGTAAAAATTATCATAACATTGGATTTCTTTTATCATTTGATGGTGAAAGGCCTAAATTATTGCAGTTGCATATATTTGGTTGCAATGATTGATCACCAAAAGTTGCAATGGTCCCCGAAAGTTGCAACCAGAAAGTTGTAATGATTCATCTAAACGGTTGCAAATGTTCATTTAATCAGTTGCAATGGTTCACTAACGATTGCAACAATTCACTTAAATTTTCAACATTCCTATTTGAACAATCTTCGTTGCTCATTCGACACAATCTTATCGTGGCTTTTTCATATTTTGTATGTCACTTCTGTTTACAATGAAATTTCTTTGTATTGTATTTATCTTCTTTGGTGATTATTCTTCATCTAGATTATGGTTTTCCCTTTTACCGAATATCGGTCAACATAGACTCGTCTGATTAGAATTTAATTTCTCTGATCTCAACGCCATCTAATTTGATCGATTATTTGTTTGTTCGTCCATGCGCCGCGATTAATTCACAAATGAACTCTCTGACAGTGGCCACGTGAGAGTTTGAGTCATTTTTATAGTAGCAAGAAACCAAATTGTAACTTACTTGAGACCCAAAGAAAGTAAAGAATAAGTTGAAGGGACTCGCGAGGCTGATTACGGCGACCACTCAAATTACTGTTGCTATTTTCAGAGATAGCGATGACACTAGCTTTTTATTTAAAGTAAGTAGCAGCGACAAAGATAATTAAAAAGAGTTGAAGGTTTTTTTACGTTCGTGATAATGCTTTTTTTATGGCTGACTCTGATTGCTGCGACTTCAAAAAGAACATGCCCGCTCTCGACTTCTCTCTCTCTAGATATTTACTAAGAACTCATTTATCCTATTTCTCAACTCATAGATCTCCTTTGTTTATCTACATCTTTGTGAATCACATCCATGGATCCATTCTTTTCGCTCCATCTCCAATTCAAAAAGATACCCCTTTTAACATCAAAAGATACCTTTTTAGATGTACCGAATATCGATGTCTATTTTAGAGAAAAATGTTAATTAGTAGAAGTAAAATTTATAATTTCTAAAATCGTTAAGATTAAAACACAACAATAAAATGTATTTATTGAGTTTGCTATTATTAATAGATTATTATTTAAGTTGTGTTAATATTTAACAATAAAGTTTAAATGTAGGAAAAAGTAATGATACATATTGAGTAATAAATATAAGAATTACAAAGATGTCAATCACGATTTTAAACCCATGTATAGTGATGAAGTTTTAGTTTGGAGATCAGATTTTAATTTTTTGTTAACATGAAGAAACCAATGCAAAATATTAGATAAATACGTGTATGAATGCCTTGGAATTTTAAGTCAGAAATAGACAAGGTTTAGAGTGATATATAAAATACATAACACGAGATAAATATAATTGTTTTATAATTTATTTAATTAATTTTATTTGATTAACATAAAATTCATAAAAACAAAAAAATTAACGGGTGTTAAAAGATAAACTTTTATTTTTATTTTTCTATATCATTTTGATAAATATTAATCAAAAACTTTAAATTTGTAATAAAGATTTTAATGGTCTGCGCGTCATTTTTCTATATAATAATTTGTTATTATATTTTTTATAAATATTAATCAAAAACTTGAAATTTGTAATAAAGATATTAATGGTCCGCGCGTTGACGCTCGGGTTTGATCATAAAAGTATAAGATATTTGTTGTGTACAGATTCTAATAACAACTATTATGCTATAATTTTTTTATCTAATAACTATATGTTTCTTATATTTAATAGTTACTTATATAATGTCTAATTCTTTGTTTCATGTGATTTATTTGTTTCTCTCATAAAATTCTAAATCTTTTGAACTGGAATTGAACTTAATTGTACTATTACAAAAATAAGTTTTAAGAAGTTGTACAAAACAGAGAGTGTCAAAGAAATACAAATTCAAACACAAACTAAGGTTCACTACTAGTATTGATCTCAACAGGCTCAAACAATCTACCCAAGTTTCGTCTTGGCAGCTTTTTAGTACTCATCCTTCGATGCCGTTCTCAAGCCAATTGAAACCTTTTTTCTTGATTTCTTCCCTTTTTTGGTGTAATCTGGAGGTAAGATCTGCAATTCTTATATTTCATTCGGAACAATCCATTAGTAACTCAATATTTCTTCCGGAACAATCAATCAGTAATACCGGGTCTATCCACTTTTACCTTCGTACTCAGTAATACCAGTTCTACACAGATTTACCTTCGTGCTCAACAATACCAATTCTACCCAGTAGTTCTATCGCTGCAACTTAAATTGGATAATTTTGGGCGGATCTCCTTCTAATCTACATACGATTCACTACGATTCAGCTACCACAATCAATTCATTACTAATGTATGGTCCTAATCGACGCATACAAGATTGTTAGAAACCCAAATATGCATACAAAAGGATTCAATCTGAATTCCCAATTCAATTTCTCAGTTTCCAAACACAACAATAAATTGATTTGTAAAGATGAAATCGAGTTCTATACTAGATTTCGACTTCGGAGACGAATGATTACGACGCGACGCACCTGTATTCGCTGGAATTTGAAGACTCAATACCTAGCTGGCTTCAATGGAGGTGAAGGAGAGCTCGAGGTCGTCGACGTCAATGGCGATGGGTTTGTCGAAAGAGAAGAATGAGATTGAATGCGATTTAGATTTTGATTGGTCAAAATCGGATGATTCTGATTGATCGATTTTTTTTTTAATGGGTAAATGAGTTGGAATTCATTAAGGGTAAAAATGAGTTTTCAATTTTATAAAAGAAGGAAAGGTATGTAGATTTTAGTAAGGGTATATTGTTTGGTTTCCTTTAATTAAGGGCATTTAAGCCACTCACGTGTACGGGTCAGTTCGTACCGCTACCTAATGTTAAAACGAGTAAAAAAGACATATTCTCTGTTTTTGGATATGATCCAGTTAATGATCAATAAAAAGTACAAAGTGTTGTGCATGACAGTGAAAACTATACGTGGTTCACGAGATAGTTTCCCACTAGATGTTATGCCGGGAGATGTTATGCCGGAAGATTTTATGTCGGAGGAGCTAAACAACAAAAATGGAGAATGATCGAATGAAAGTATCTACATCGTCATTATTCTGGATCTCAAGGGTTTTGTATTACTTAGCTTCTTTCAATGATAAACGATCTCTAATAAGCTTCAATCTTAGATCTGAAGACTTTAATGTTACTAAGCTACCCGAGGATGTTACGCTTCAAAAGTTTGGTACGCTGATCAATCATACTGAAAAGATAACTATAGCGAGTCAGGCAGATAATGGTTCGGTTGACCTGTGGGTTCTGAACGATGCCAACGAAGAAGTATGATCAAAATATGCTAAAGTAGTTCCTTCTTGGGCAGATATAGTTGGGAATCATCAAAGTTTCAGGCTGAAGGGTATACTTCGTACTGGAGAGATTATAGTTGCAGTGTTTCCATCCCCTAACCCGTTGTTTTTTCTTTGTTACGATCCCTAGTAAGAAGTGCCAGAAAAGTTGTGATTGAAGGAATTGGAGATGACTCTGCTGCAATCTGGATCCAAGTCTTTTGCGCTCAGGTTGAGAGTCATATGTTTCCGTGAAAGGTAAGTTAATCCGTGAATGGACCCTGAACTTTCTGGTTTTTTTTTTTTTTTAAATCAGTGAGTTTTATAAAGACAGCTAAATCTTATATAAATTTTCAAATCCACTAAAATGCACAAACGAATAACACCCTCTAAGACTCTTCCTATTATTCAGTCTTAAGTTTTCATCAATGGATTATGCAAATGCAAGTATGACTTGATTAAAATAAGTTTTGGTTTTGTGTGGAGCTATATATATATATAACAAGCTTCGCTTTTCTTTATTGGTTTATATTTGAGGAGAAAGAAAAGTTTGTGTTGGCTAGACGGATCTTCATCATCACTTTGGTTTCCTTTTGAGCTTTGTTTCATAAGAATGTTGTGTGTGTGTGTTAAAAATATATTCTCCGATTGATTCGTAAATCACAATTAACATCGATTCATCGTTCAACATGCTTCCTCCCAAGACAACATCTCATACAAATTTAAAGGTTTCTTCCCCTAAAAATTTGTATATACGGCGGATGCGGCGAGCCCTCTATCTTTCCTGCCCGTATCTGTGATGCCATAATATAGATTAAACAAAATTAGAAGGAAGAGCATCCAAATTTTTCTACTTATGAAAGTTTTGTTCAGGCTCGGTAAAATATCAATAGAAAGCTAATTTAACTATTTAACTAAGGGGGTTATTGGGAGATAGATTTATATAGAGTTGATTGATTTTAAAAGTTGAAAGATTTGTTAAATTTGTAAATAGTTTTGTTAGATTTGGAGAGAGTTCGTATATTTAGAAAATCTATAAAAAAATATTTTATTGTAATTGATTTTGAGAATCTTGGCTATATAGGTAGTATTTGAAATTTTTTAAGAGGGGATTATTGGGAGAAGGATTTTAAAGAATTGTTAGAATTGTCAAAATCTCTTTTTATTCGTTAATGGTTTCTATTAAAATTCTAAAAATCTATAAACCAATAATGATAGAATCTCAAAATTTTGAAAATCATCAAACCAATAACACTATATTTTAATAAGAATGTCATAATCCATTAATGAATAACAAGAGATTTTGATAATTCTAACAATTCTTTAAAATTCTTCTCCCAATAACCCCCGAAATGTGTAGTTCCCATTTGTTCAACAATTTTTTTATTTATGCAAAAACATTTCTCTTAGTTCCTCTATAATCTAGTACTAGACTTCGACCACGCCAAGCGCGAGATTTTATTTTTATTATGAAAGAATTACTCAGATATTACAGAAAGGTTGGAATATTACTAGTATATTATACATTTTCTAAAAATTACTCAGATATTTTGTCTCCTTGTGTAATTACAATTAACACCCTTGATTAATTTGAGAATTTTTTAATTAAAAAATGATTAACCAAAAAAATAGTTTAATCCACCTCATTAAGATAAAAAAGTTAAATCCACGTCATTAACAACAGTTACGGAAAAAACCTCTCTCTCTCTCTCTCTCTCTCTCTCTCTCAGTGAAACCCCTCTCTCTCTCTCGGCGATTCCGAAATCGAACCCTAATTCCGCCGTCGTATCGTCTCTTCCGGCCGCTTCTCTTATCTCCGTCGCATTTCGCCTCCTTTTTCACGATGGGGACTCTTCGTTTTCTCGAGTGGACTCTTCGTTTCCATTGCTAAAAATCTCTCCTTTTTCACGAACAAACTTGCTCCGCTAAGTTCGTATTTTTTTTTTGAGTTTAAACCTTTTAATTGCAAGTGATTCCCGTAATTTAAACCGTTTTCTGAAAACTATAGCGGTGATATTAAGGGTTTTTATCGATGCTTATTACGGCTGATTTTCGCCATCGTTGATTTACATATGGTGGCTGATTTGTTAGATCTATTCGATTTGTTGTCGGGTTTATCAATGCATCTGTGGCTGAGTTTTTTTTGCGACTGAGTTACGGTTTGCTTTACGGCTGATTTATGGTTTGTCAATGCATATGTGGCTGAGTTTGTTTTACGTTGCGGCTGAGTGACTATTTACTTTACGGCTGATTTATGGTTTATCAATGCATATGTGGCTGAGTTTGTTTATGTTGCGACTGAGTTACGGTTTCCCAAATAATTTGTCTCTGCTGAGTAAGGGTTTTATTTTGGTTTTCGATTAGATGGATTTAAATTCGGGCTCATCTGGTAACAACATGAGCAGAACTTTCGGCGGTCTTAAATTGTGTGATTGTCGATTGCCTGCAAAATTTTTTACATCTTGGACAGATAAAAACCCGGGTCGAAGGTTCTTCGGCTGTGAATTATACAAGGTATGGAGAAGAATGAGTGATTTTCTGGATCATATTTGATTGTATAAAAATCTTATTTGTGTGTCATTAGGAGGGTGGGACAGTTCACTGCAAATACTTTAGGTGGTTTGATGAAGAAGAGGTGAAAGGATGGCCAAAAAGAGCATTGATTCAAGCTCGAGATGAAATCCGGGAGAAGAAAAATGTGATCGATCAACTAAGTACAACAATTGTGGAGCTTCGTAGAGAATTGGAGAAGCATGAGGTGGAGAAATGTACAGGAGATGGTGATATACAACAATGATTTGAATTTGGATAGAAAGCAAAGATCTTGAAGTTGTTCTGTATCGGCAATGCATAAGTAGACGCATAAGTAGATATTCTGTTGGCCCATTGTGTTTGGTTTGTAAGGACATCCCTTATATGATTCATGACTATTTGTGTTTGATTAAGATGTTGTGGTGATTAGATCCAAAAAAAAAACAAAACTTAAATGCAACTTGCAATGTCATTGCAATCAAAGAGGGTGAATGTAAGTTTGTTTATGAATGGAATCTAAGTATAGCTTCACAATGTATGAGTATAGGGTTTGGGATTTATCGTTTTGTTGGATAAGTTTTAAAAGGTAAAAACATGAGCTAATGATACACGACTTTTTAGTCTTGTAAGCAATTCCTCAATTGCTCATGTCATTGCAATATTTGAGGTATCAATCCATCTTGGGAGTTTGGTGCAATAATAATGCAAAATTCAGTTTAAGCTAAGCTAGAATATTAGATTCAAGTCACAAACAAGAATTAAAAGCTAAACACAACCTAAATAAGACACTACTAGAGCAATAATATGAAGCTAAACCTTAAATACCACTAATTAAGCACTAAACAAGCAATTAACTACTAATCAAGATTATCAAATTAACTAAAACGAAACCTAGGGATGGAATCATTGATTTGGGAAGCCTAATGGACAATCTTGCAATCATTTAAGCAACTAATAAAGCTACCTCTATGCCTAGAACTCTTAATCAAGTTTAAACCATGGTGTGTAGCATTAAACCCTTTGTTAATCACCCTAATGAACTAATGATGTTTTAGCATTAGAATAATCAACAAGCATTAAATACAAGTCTATAAGGCATAATAAACACTCTAAACATCTAATGTCTTAGGCTAGAATATGTAAATTTCCTATTAAGTTGGTTCAAGCATTTCATCAAACACTTGGTGGGTGTGTGAAATGCTTAGGCTCCAAATTAGCAAAAGTTAGCTAATTGGCATTAGGAATCACTTAATAGAAAGAGGTAATGAAAGAATCTAACCTAGATTGCAAGATTAATCCATTGAACTTCCCTAAATCTAATCCATCCCTAAGTTCCTAAGGGAACTACTCACTAATCATGCTTAAACCCATCAAATCAAAGATAAGAGAAAGATTAAGCATAATTAGAGAAAGATAACAAGAATTCTAAGAAAGATATTGCATTAAACTCAAATCCAAAGCTTAAACAAAGAGTTTTGCCCAAAGAGGCTAAAAGTTTAGTCTAGAAACCAATGGATAAAAGCTCTCTAGAAAAATTAGGTTAAAAGAGTATTTATAGGTGGTCCCATAAGATGCAAGAAAAAGAAGTCGTCTGGGGTCGGATCGACGAGGTCATCGATCCATGTCGTCGATCCGACCCTCAAAATAAACTGGATCGACGAGATCGTCGATCTCGTTCGTCGATCCATGTCTCGAGGCTTGACTTCTGGTTCGGCGTGGCTCGTCGATCCATGTCACCGATCCGTGTCCCTGGAAATATGGATCGGTGAGTCTTCGTCGATCCGGTACGTCGATCCGTGCTCCTGGAATTGTGGATCGACGACCTTCGCCGATCTGGTTCGTCGATCCATCTTCAGACATCGTCTGCTTCCTTCTCCTTGCTCCTTCTTGCCATTCCAAGTAGCTAGCATCACCCTCCAACTCCATCCTCATCTTCAAAGCCTCCTTTTTCACCTGATTATCGTACCAATATGCAATAAAGTATGCAAAGAACCATGCAAAAGACCCTAGGACTCTAAATGATACAATGCAACACAATGATGCTACTTTAGACTCTAAATGATGAGAAACTTATGCTTAAAGGATGCTAGAATGATGCAAATTATAGACATATCAACTCCCCCAAACTTGCCTTTTGCTTGTCCCCAAGCAAATGAAACACAAGCCAAGGAGAGAGGTTTGAAAGCGGGGACTCAAATCCAAAGGTGTTAAGCAAAAGAATCAATTCAATGGTCCTACTTAGCAGTTCTAGGATGTTCTCTATACAAACTTCTACTCCAAAAGGTCTAGCCATACTCATACTCAATCAAGTGAACCCAAGTTTCAACCTACACAAGCATTCATTTTCACCAACCCTTTAACATTCATTAAGTAGTAACCATGGATCATGAATCATGCAATACTAGAGAACTCATTTGGTTTTTGGGTATGGTTTTGAGATAAATATGATCTCAATCTTCATGGGTTTCCAATGCAAGGGATCTCTCAATGAACATGTGAACTTTGGCAAAATGGTAAGAGTAAAAAGCAACCTATGCATACAAGGACAAACTTCCATCTACCCTTTGTAACACAATTGTCCCTTACAACAAAGGAGGCTTCTCACAAAACGCTGGGTACCAAGGTCAAAGACAAGGCAACTACCAAGGGAACCAACTGCCTGGAAACAAAGCTTACCCTCCTGGTTTCACGCCACAGCAACAACATCAAGCGCCACCTCAGGATCCAACACATGCAATGCTTCAACAGCTTATACAAGGCCAAGCTTCAACAAATAAAAATATTGCGGATATGAACAACCGGCTTGACTCCTCCCTTACTGACGTATCTACACAGATCAACAACATCAACAACAGAATTCGGCAGTTAGAGAAAGGAAAGGCGAGTACAAGCGGTCAAGCTACACTACCCGGCCAATGCGAAACAAATCCTAAAGAGTATTGTCAAGCTATCCAAGATTTTGAGGAGATGACCACTCTTGATGACATGAATCCATTATGGTATGAACCTGACAACGAGGCTTACATCTACTCAGATGATGATTTTAGTCTCAATGAGGTCATTGAGAACCTAAGTGGGGAGGCGGTTTTCACAAAGATCAACCATGTTGGAGCTAAAAACATCTTGAAAAAACCAGTTGAGGATGTTTTGATGATGCAATAACCGTGTGATGAGGAGCAAGAGCAGATCCAGGAGCCTACAAGAGAGCACATTGCAACAATTGATGAGCTCAAGACCTTGACCAAGCACAAAAATCCAGGAAAATTCTCAATTGTGTGCAACCTAGGCAATGAAGAAGTTCAAGACGCTATGTGTGATTCAGGTTCCACAGTGAGTGTTATGGCACTAGACATGGCCAAGAGACTTGGAATAAGGAGTATGGATTGGCATCCTAAAAAGATCACATTTGGAGATGGCTCTACAAAGAAACATGTTGGCTTGATCAAAGACTATCCGGTGAAGGTTGGGAATTGCTTGGTACCAACTGATTTTGTGGTCATGGATATAGACAAGTCCAAGAACCTTCCTATGCTCCTAGGCACGCCATTCCTCAGCACTGTTGGTGCAGCAATTGATTTTTCCAAAGAAGAGGTCATACTAAAGAATGTGAGTAACTTGGTTTCATACCCGATCACACCTCCTTTGAAAACGTTTTGTGGAATGATGGAAGCTGAAGAAGACACTTTTGATCAAGAAGAACGTGTATGTAAGAAGAGTAGAAAGGAGGCTGAGTTGAAAAAGCTTTTGGAAACCCAAGCCTTTAAAAACAAGCAACAAGCCAAGTCCGCGGGAAGGGCTAAGACTTGTTGTGTCTCAAAAACAACCAAGGATAAATCCGAGTCTAGTCTTAGGTCTACTGCTCAGGAAGAGCCTGATGGTGAGTCAGTGCTGATGCTGTTTGGCCATGAAGAAGAAGTAACAACCAAGAAGGAACCACCAAAAGATAAAGGCAAGAAAAAGGGGCCTTTGGTGAGATTGCTTGAGAAGGCTAAGGATGAGATTGGTACAGGACGTGCAGTGCCAAGGGACATTTTGAGTTTACATCCATTGAAACTAAAGGGAGGTTTCATTGAGTACGAAGTCAGGTGCAAAGCAATGCCAAAAACATTCTCAAGGGCAAGAATCATGCTTCCACCCGGTTTAGAGAAGGATGAGGAAAAGGTGCAAGAGATGCTGTTCACTGTCTACACCATGGACATGCCTCAAAATTCACACTCATTCACATCTCCAGCCACCCACTTCACCCTTAAGCCAGCCTAAAAAGATTTGTAAGGAAAGTCAAGCTAAGAGACTTTAAACAAAGCGCACTTGGGAGGCAATCCCATGTCTATCCTTGTGTATATGCTTTTTATTTTTCATTCTAGATTATCCTTTTCAGTGTGTGTAAGCAGGGACAAGGAGGTACTCCATGACACACCAAGGAAGAGCAGGAGGACCAGAGCAACCTCAAGCTCCGGCCATCTCTAGCTCCAAGGTACCAAAAACGCCAAAACTTGTATATAACATGCATTTTTATTTTTTGTGTCTTCTCTTGAATTTGTTTAACACCGAGACGGTGTCATTCAAGTTTGGGGGAGGAGAGTTTGTGCTTTGACATATTTTATTTGATCTTATTTTGTGTTTTCATTTTTGAGTCTTCTTGCATTCATAAAAAAAAAACATTTTGAGTCTTCTTGCATTCATAAAAAAAAAGTTTTGCATAGAAAAATACAAAAAAATCAGAAAATTTCATAAAGATTTCGAAAAAAAATTCATATAGCTTGCATTTGCATTATCAAATATTGTAGGATTGATTCTAGATTTTTATCATATAGGTTGCATCATTCATATGCATAGGGGGCAATGATGAAAAATTTCCTTTAAAAGTGTTTTAAGCTCATGTATTGGTTCAAGGCCCTAGTTAGTAGTTCTTTGATGCCTTATACAACTTTGAAATTAAGTTCTAACCATGCTTGGATCATTTGATTTGATTTTCTTGGCTTAAAGTTGAAAGGAGCATGAATTGAATCCTTACTTAAAAATCGGAACCTTAAAATGAACATCTAATTATCATACTTGTGCTTTTGAAAAAAAGAATACATGGATTACAAAAAAATATTTAGGCTTTCTTATTCACTTCACCACTCTTTGTAAGCCTAAATAGAATACCTCACCTTAACCCTTGCCTTATTTCAAGCCAAAATTCGTGTGTGATTACAAATTGTGAGGCCTCATTTTCTGTTTGAACTTGGCATAAAGTGTTAGGTTTTGGGCGACATGTTTAAGCTCTCATAATGTTGCTAGCTTTGCATTTTGAAGCTAGGTTTAGGCTTGTTTGGGATTTGGGAGTTCATGGTTTTGAGAATAGGAAAGTGTTAAGGAAAAAGATGAAAAAGGGTTACATATTTCTAGTGGTTAATCTTGATTTTTGATAAGAAAAAGCTCAAGCAAAGAAAAGAGCCATGGAGGCCAAATGCATAAAAGAAATATTTTTAGAAGAAAGCTATAAAAAGAAAGAAAAGAGCTAACATTTATGATCTTACCACTAGCCTTAAGCAAAGTTTAAGAAGTTTCCCTAAGAAAAGAAAGTGTTTGATGGAGTTCTTATGGGTTTTAGCTTGGCGTGAATNCATTTATGATCTTACCACTAGCCTTAAGCAAAGTTTAAGAAGTTTCCCTAAGAAAAGAAAGTGTTTGATGGAGTTCTTATGGGTTTTAGCTTGGCGTGAATAACCTTGTTGATTTGGGTAGTTTCTAGAGGGTGAGTGAGCTTGAAAAATATAAAAATGAATGAGAGAGGGATTAGGATCATTGTTAGTGTACTTGGGTAGATGTGAGTCTAGTCATGTATGCATGCATTGCCTTTTACCTTTAGCATTATGTATAAGTTCAATAAATTTTTGAGAGAAACCATTGCTTGGAGTACCCATTTGAATGAGATCATTTTTATCTCATAACCTTAACCCTTACCAAATGTATTCGGTTTAAAAGGCACAAGTTTGATTCACGGTTTCGAGCTCTTAATAAATGTTAAAAGTTTTGATTCTTGGATTGCTTGGAATAAACAAGTCATGATTTGAATTTCAATTTGTGATGAATATGGCTAAGTTCCTTTGAGTAGATTTTGTGTTCTGCATCCTAGAACTGAGAGCAAGGACCTTTAAATTGATACATTTGAAAAAACACTTTTGGATTTGAGCCCCCGTTTTTAATCATCTCTTCCTAGCTTGAATTTGGTTTGCTTGAGGGCAAGCAAAAGGCAAGTTTGGGGGGAGTTGATATAGTCATATATTTCGTATATTTATCATGCATTTAGAATAAGTTTTCATCCATATTTCATAAATAGCTAAGTATAATCATAATATTTGACCATTTATAGGATTTAGAACATTTGCATTAGCATTTTCATTGTCTTTTGTATATATGCATCATTTCAGGTTATTCTATGGATTTGGCGACAATGTGGAAGCTGGAAACATAAGATGATGAGCTAGGAGCAAGCAGAGAGCAAATTGATGTCATATGACTTGCTGTAACGAGATGTTGCAACCAATTCAAATCCATGCCACCTAAAGCGACTTAAAGATCAGACTTTACAAAGACTTTCCATTCCGATTCAGCCTCCGCAATCTTCTTAAAACTCATAGAAAATTGAGTTACCTTTCGTTCAGAGGATATTTCAAGTCATTATGGTCAGTGGTTCAGAAGATACGGCTATTTAAGTAACAACATGTCTATCTGGAAGTTTGGAGAACAATTTCGTTTACTGAATGATCAGCTCGGATGAAGGGTTTTTCATTGCGATTTAGCCTCGACAGTCTTCATGAGAGTTTTAGGAAATTGAGTTAGCTTTAATTTGGTGGTGAGTTCAAGTCAAACGGTGCAGTAGGGCAAAAGATACAGATCGATCAATTCATGAACCCGAACCAAAAGATACCACTTGCAAAGTGCTCCAAAAAAGTGTTTATGCTTTAGTAAAAGTGGGATTAGAGAGGTCCCTTGTCCCTTGCCCCTTGTCTCTTGCCCCTTGTCTCTTGCCCCTTGACCCCTCTTTTAAGGCCAAGAGCCATATTTAAAACTCTATATAAGGAGTGTGTGTGTGCTTGTAATAGGCATTCAGTTTTCATTCAAGTTTTTAATCAAGTCTTATATTCTCTCTTTCAAAGTCTTCTTAGTGTTCTAGTAAGCTTTCCTTTGTTCTTCAAGTGTTCTTGAATTCTTTTGCTCTTCTTACTTAGCTCTTCCGAAAACTCTTGTGTTTATTATATATATATTGTATTTAAGATATTCTAATGTCAAGTCTTTCTTCTTAATACTAATTGTTTTCTTTGTAAAAATCTCTTGTATTTTATTATCTTCCACAAGTATTTAAATATCAAATCTTTCTTCATCTTAAAAACCGCTTATGTTCATCAGCTCTAAACTTGTGTTTAAGAGAGGTATGAACATGAGTTGTGAGTAATCCACCAAGGTTTGGGGTTGGGATGATTTAAGGGGGTTGAAAACTAGATTTTGGGTATTTTCTTGTTCTTCATCTCATTCTCTTCTTGGATTTGGGGGTTTTGAGGTCTAGAGATTCTCTATGGAGATCTCTTTAATCTAGGGATTTCCTTATCCTAACAAGACTTAGGAAATCCCTTAAAACCAAATCCAAGAGACTAGCTCATCCTTTCCCACACATCATGGATGTTTAGGGAGCTAGTTAAACCATTTCTTTTAAGATCCATTCTTAATGTTCTTCACCTTTTCTTTCCACCAAACATCATGGGTTAGGAGGAAAGGGTGAAGAAAGGAATTATACCACACATCATGGATAATTCTATTTTGGTTTCTTAAGGTTTAGAGAATTAACTAATAAGAGTAAAAATATGTTTTCAAAACCCAAGATCGAAATTTCAACCTTCTTAAGATTGATTCCCAACCTTGAATCTATTTTCTATACTTGAACTTAAAACCATTTTTTTTAGCTTTGTGTTATTTTTACTAAAAATCTCCTAGATAAGTTTAAATTGGCTTTATGGTTTTTATTTGTAAAATTGTGTTTTTAATATTTTTTAGTGTCTTTCTTTACTATCTGGTTTGATTTCGTTAGTTGTTTTATTTTTAGAATTAATTTTGTTTAATCTAGCTACTCACCATCAAATCTATTAATAATTCCGGTTTTAGTTTTTGATTTTGTAAAATTGTTTGATCGATTATCTAGTTATTTAAAAGCGTTCTATTAGTTGTATAACCCTTCAGTAGGGATTTTAAAATAGTTTTCATCTTTGTTTTATAGTTGCAAGTAGTTTTTAGAGAATTTCTCCCCATTTAACTCGAATCTGCTTAGCTTTATTTCAAGCTCTTGTATTCTTAATACCTTTCACACCCTTGTTTGGATTGATGACCTGAAGTATTACAATGACATAGACAAGCTTTAGGTTTTGTTTAACCTGCTAAAAAGCTAATGACCTGAAGTATTACAATGACATAGACAAGCTTTAGGTTTTGTTTAACCTGCTAAAAAGCTAGTTATCAGGAGCAATATGAGTGATATTGTAGAATTGAAGAGGTTGTTGGGCAGAGAGTTTGATTTGAAGGATCTAGGCGCTGCCAAGAAGATCTTTGGGATGGAAATTTGCAGAGAGAGGAGCTCTATGAGATTATGGATGTCTCAGAAGGGCTACATACATAAGGTTCTAGAAAGGTTTGACATGGCAAGTGCTAAACCAGTTTCATCATCTTTGGCGAATCATTTCAGTCTTTCTGCTGCTCATTCTCCTAAGTCTAAAGAAGAAATCAGAGGTATGAAACAAGTTCCTTATGTTAGTGCTGTTGGTTATCTTATGTATGCCATGGTTTGTACAAGACCAAATTTGGCTCAAGCTGTTAGTCAAGTCAGCAAGTACATGTCTAAACCTGGGAGAGAACATTGGGAAGCTGTGAAATGGATTCTCAGGTATTTGAAGGGTACAACTGATCATGGGATTATGTTTGGAGGCCAAGAGAGTGTTTTAGTCTTGGGGTATGTTGATTCAGATTATGCAGGAGATTTGGATAATAGTAGGTCCACTACAGGCTTTGTGATTACACTAGGTGGAGGACCTATATGTTGTTGCATTGTCCACCACAGAGGCTGAATACATGGTGATGGGATAGGCAGCAAAGGATGCGCTTTGGGTTCAAGGACTTGTGACAGAGTTAGGTATTGAGCATGGTGGAGTTCAGCTACACTGTGATAGTCAGAGTGCAATATTTCTGGCGAAAAATCAAGTGTATCATTCAAGGACAAAGAACATTCATGTGAGATTTCACAAGACTAGGGAGTTGGTTGCTTCTGGTGAGATCGTTCTGGAAAAAGTGCATACGTCAGAGAATGCTGCTGATATGTTAACCAAGCCAGTTACTGTGGAGAAGTTCAAGCATTGCTTGGAGCTGCTTCATGTCTTCCAGTGCTAAAGGAAGAAAATGTCCCCCCCCCCTCCCCCCAAGATTCTGAAGGAGCTGAAGTCAGGAGTGATTATTCGTCAAGATGGAGTTTGTTGTCCAATGTGACTCTAATCAGATGCACATCTGTAAAAGAGCCAACCTTCTGAAGGGCACATAGCGGTGACTCAATAGGCAAGGTTTTTGAGGGGTTCAGGGGGCGAAGCCCCCCGAGGTACGGTTTCCTATTGGGTTTAGAAAAGGAAACCCCTTTTGTAGGCGGTTTAGAAAATCGGGTTTTGGGACTCATAAATACAAGTTCTTAGGGTTGTAAATAATTATCACACGAGTTAATAAGAAACCCTAGAAGGGTATTTGCCTTAAAAGTTTCGTTTCTTTACTTTTTTCGTTCTTGTTTCACAACAGAGATGGATGTTACTTTAGTTCTCACGGTCTTCCCCTAGGTGTGGTGGTGTAAAATGTATCCCTTTCTCATCACGTCCCACATTTCGCTCCGAGTTGGGTCTTGAACAGGTCAATACTGACGCCTCTTGTTCATATCCTCGTACCACACTGCCTGGACATGTTGATGAACGCAGTTTTATAACCATTTTACCCACAATTTTCTCTGCTTTTTTAGGCCAAATTGTCTGTTTATATGCAATAAATGTCAAATATGTTTAGATTTGAATAAATCCGCAATTGTTTGTGAATTAAATGTAAAATTGATTCAAAAAATAAACTGTTTTTACAACAAATGCAGCATCTGTTTAAGCTTTCAACATTTAGAAAGAAGAGCTAAACTAGAAAACAGAGACGTATGAGATGATCAAATTAGATCCGGGTGGCGAACCAGAATGCTTTCCTCGTATTTATGATCTTTCGAGGCTCTAATCCAGGATAGGAGGTTTCGTACGTGCTTATCAATGAGTTGTATAAGTCGGTATATATCTGCAATTTTAAGATACATTAAGGCAAAGGGATGCATTTGAAACGAAAATGGTTGATCCCAACATGTCAGGTTTGAGGCCTGAAGGCCTCAAAGAAGAAACTCAATGGTATTCTCCTAAACTCCAACGAACTCCAGTGGAAGAAAGTCAACGGAATATGCTTTCCAACAAACCAAACAAATACAATTAAGGTTCACAATATTTTCTTTACCTAAATCTCAATTACCCTTAAACTAATAATCAAAAAGCTGCAGAAGAATCTATATTATTTTATGATATTTAATATTCATGTTTTCTAATTAACCATCAGACTAAGTCAGAACAAAGCTTTTTTTATGTGAAAAAGTCAAGTTGCTAAACCAACAATTTAGTTAAAGAGAGAGGGGAAAAGTGGAGTTGTACTTGTTCCACTAAAAGCCTGCGACTTCTTCAAAGTCAAAACGTCAGATGAACAAAGCCGAACCAATCATTACGAATTTACGACCCAACAATATGATTATTCAAACCTATAATACATTTAATACTCTCCGTCACGATTAAACGTGAGAAGCACTTCACCCAAATAATTTTTTTTATAGCATTAATGACTTCTTCCCCTACCTTCGAACATGGAGTTGATCAAGAGATGATCCATATCCAAAAAGAAAACCCATTCACATCATGACAATCCGAAAGAATCCAATCCTGCCACGTCATCATGCTGTCTACTTATTATTGCTTGTTCTCCAAGTCACGGCCCAGCCGCAGCCTGGAAGCACCGGTCCATATGGTCCCCAACTAAGAAGACCAAACAAAGTACCAGCAGTAATCATTGGGATGCTTATGTTCACGCTCTTATTCAGCATCCTCGCTTGCTGCGTTTGCTATAAATACAAAAACACATCTCCTCCTGGAACAAGCTCTGACACCGATGAAGGAGCCCGTGGAGGAGGAGCAGCTTGGACGAGGAGGACAAGCCGTGGACTTGAAAAGGATGTCATAAAGTCGTTTCCTTCCTTTCTTTACTCACAAGTTAAAGGGCTAAAGATAGGCAAAGGCGGCGTGGAATGTGCCATCTGCCTGAACGAGTTTGAGGACGAGGAAACGTTGCGTTTGATGCCTCCTTGTAGCCACGCTTTTCATGCTGATTGCATCGATGTCTGGCTCTCTTCTCGATGCACTTGTCCCGTATGCCGCGCCAATCTCGCTCCCAAACCGGGAAGTGACCAAAGCTCTATATATCCATTTATACGCCCACATAGTACCAATCAAGATATGGATCTTGAAACGGGAAACGCACAAAGAAGTGTATTGGAATCTCCAGACGTGCGTTTGTTAAATGGATTGACATGGAGCAATAACAACGGGCCCAACAGACCGCCTCGATCGAGGTCTACAGGGACATCAAACTGGCGAATAGCAGAGATGTTATTCCCAAGATCTCATTCGACGGGGCATTCTCTGGTCCGACAAGGAGAGAATTTAGACAGGTTCACATTACAGTTACCAGAAGAGGTAAGGAGACAATTAAGTCACAGGTCGTTACCACAAGCTAGGAGTTCAAGGCGAGGCTATAGGAGCGGTAGCGTTGGGAGCGAGAGGAAAGGTTTTCCTTATGGACGCCGAAATAATCGACGGAACATTTCTCTTTCTTTCTCTTTCTCTTTTCAAACTGCCTCTCTTCAGTCAGCAAAAGGCAAGGAGAAAGAGTTTGGAGAAGGGTCATTTGAAGGCCTTAGGCCAGAGATGGCCTCGTCTTAAATTGTTTACTATCAAGTTTTCATACTGACAACAAGGTTAGGATATAGAGAATTTGGTGTGGCGTAACTATGAAGCAATGCATGTAGGTATGTGTAGTACTAATTAAGCGTGTGGAGAGAAACTAGAACAGAAGAGAGCCTCACCAACCTCAATTGTATTGTACAGTTTCTATATGGATCCAACGTCGTAGTATAATTGTGATTTGGATTTTATTAGAGATTGTCAATCACAACAATCATGAAAACCACAATAACCAATCATGATAATCACAAAAATCATGGAATTAATATAAATCAATATGTTTGTATATAAGTTTTAGACTCTCTAAAACAAGACAAAGTACATATTGGTGTATTCCAAAAATCTATCAAAATATTTTACTGTAATGATTTTAAAAATGTAAGGTAAATTCATAATGTTTTGAAAGTCTTGCTTTATATTAAATTGTTAAAAATTCATATTTTAATGGAATGATAAAATAGTTAAAAACCCAACCTTTTTAATAACAATAATTTTTCTATGATATTTAAAAATAATCAAACGAATAACAATAAATTTTACTAAAAATATCAGAATCCATAAACCAATAACAATGGATTTCATTAAAAATGTCAGCTTTTTTTTTATAAACCAATAACAATATAATCAATTTTTTTTAACAATTCTTAAAACTCCATCAACCAATAAACCTCCTAAATTAATATGATAGTCTTAAATTAATTAACACTTAACATTCTTCAGATGTCTTCAGTAACTTCCTGAAGACAATCTAAGAAATGAGTGATGTTTTTTTTTTTTTGAAAAAAAAGAAATGAGTGATGTTGAGTTTCTCCTTCATGGGATCTCTGATTAACAAACAGTGGGGAATAAAGGATTCGACTGTTTGTTTATGTTTGCGTTTGTTTATTGTGTGTTTTATAGGAAAACGCAAACGCAGAAATGGCTTTTGAAACAATCAGAGTGCCATAAACTATGCAAGATACCTTCAACTAGGTCCCTCAAGAAGGCAAGAGACTGAAGGACGTCTTTTGTTGACCTAAGGAACTCTTATGTTGACCTTAACTCGCTCAACAAGAAACATGAGTCTTTGGTAGATGAGATTTTTCTGATCACCAGAGTCCACAAATCTGTTGGGTCTAATAACATGGTGTAAATATAGGAAATATTAGCATAAGCAGATCAAAGTTCAGAGGTAGCAATATGGATGCAGACACCAAAAATATCTAAAGTTATAAGATAAGCAAAGAAAATCTCTAACTAGAGTAATCTCAGCTTAAAATCAGCTTCAAATAATCACCCATATTTGCCTATGGAAACCTGCCTGAGACGCAACATAAGCAGGTTCTAGGTAAGGAAAAAATAATAATAATAGTAACAACAGAATCAATCTGAAGTATGAACTTATATCAATAAAAAAATGTATAAAACAGTAACTTTTCCTTCAAGTAGGAAAATTGATTACTCAAAAACTGTGTGAACAGCACAAGACTAATTAGTTTAGACAAATTTACCTGCAGATTTCAAGGTCTTCTGGAGAGGTTCCAAATGCAGGCTTAACTTCACGTACTGCTAGAAGAAAATCCTCCATTGTGACTTTGATATTCTTTTCGTCCACTGGTTTTGTAAGATCTTCCATGCTCAGATGTCTGTTCAAAGTATATGATATTGCACTTTTCACAACACCTTCAAGCTCAGCACCACTGTAGTTCTTCGTCTGAGCAGCTTTTCAGTTAAAAGAAAATTGAACAAATAATGTCAAGGTTCAGATTCTATGAAGATGCAGAACAGTGCTTGGAATAATCAATGATTTAGACAAGTATAAATCGATGAGGCCATACCAAGCATATGAAGATTTACATCAGGAGCAAGGAAAGAGTTTTCCATCATCATTTTCGTATGAATCTCAAGAATTTATAAACGTCCAACATTATCGGGAAGGCCAATCTCAATATGAACCTCTAATCTTCCAGGCCTATATAAGAAATAACTCGGAAACAGTTTGTTTTTGGATTACTAGGATGTTATAGGCCAAAACCCGTAATCTATAAAACCCGGAACCAGATCATGTAACTTGGAAACATTATTATGTATGTCTATTGAACTCAAAGCCAAAGTTCATATAAGACATCTTCTCAAACTACATAAAAGCAAATGAAATAACACTAGTAATTAATTAGCACAAGGATGCAAAGACCTTAGTAGAGCTTAATCAAGCATATCTTTCCGATTTGTCATTCCAATAAGTAAACCATTGTTCAAGGCCTCCACACCATCTATCTGGAAAAATAACAAATATTAGCCATTGTTATCTGGAGAACAAAAAAAGAGTAAGGTGATTCAAGCATGGATTTAAAGTTAATTATCTATGTTTGATAAGCCATTGTTATCCAATGATTGATTTTAAATCCTTTATTGAATTCCTATGTTATTGGTTCTTATATTTAAAATATTTTTATTAAAATATTTTGAAATCTAGTGTTATTGGTTCTTGAATTTACAATATCTTCATTAAAAGAATTTGAAACCAATTGTTATTCAATTAAAGATTTAAATAGATCAGTTAAAAAAAACATTTTGGCCAATAGCTTGATCGTTGGCTAACCTTTGTGAGGAGCTGGTTTACAGTATTGTCATGGACACCTGTGCCATCCCCGGTAGATCCTCGAGCTTGCAAAAGTAGAGCTTTTGAACCTTAAACTCTAACCAAGGATGGGTGAACCCAAACTGAAATATAATTATAAATCTAAACTCTAAACCCTAATTAATGATGGGTGAACCCAAACTGAAATATAACTGTAAAATCTAACACTACAAAAAAATGGGTAGATTGTATCACTTAAATTGTATCACAAAACTAAGTGATACTATTTTGAATTAGTTATTTATAAATGAAACAAATATACATGACTTAACATCAATTATGGTAATTGATGTTATAATTAACTAGTTTGACATCAATTCAATAAAAGTGATACAAATTTTATTAGTTTGTATCACTTTTAAAAAATTGATATTAAAATATAATGTTACATCAATTAGCTGATCGATGTATTTATTAATTTTTGTTAACATCACTTCTAACAATGATGAAAAATTAGCATCAATAAAAACTGATTATAATAAAAATTACACTAATAATATATACATAATTATGTGAATTAGCTTCAATTATTAAAAATGATGTAAATGTTTCGTTCTTTAACATCATTATAACAAAATCGATAAAAAATTATAAATTTACATCAGCTAAATAATCGATGTAACTAATAATTTTGGTTAACATCATTTAGAAAAATGATATAAAATTTATATCAGCTAGATGAAGAATGATGTAACTAACGTTTTTTACTTTATCCCACATTGCTAATAGATGAAGAAGTTAAAGAGAAACCATCTCTATATATACTGAAACTTAACTATCTAATATTCATATTTATTGGTGAATAAAATTAATACTTTATTTGGTTTTAACCAATAAGATTAATTTTCTTTTTGGTTTTAACCAATAATATTAATTATATAAAAATAAATAACATAATTATTACAATCAAGTATGATATCTCGCATAAATTTAGCATCAATTATATACAAGTGATAGTAATATTTTAAATCATATATTTTAAATGATACAAATATTAAGTCAGTTATTATAAATGATACAACTATTAAAATCACTTATTAAAATTGATGCTAATTTTAACATAAATTATTATAATCGTCACAAATACTAACATCACTTTTAAAAATTGATGTAAAAGATAACATTAGTTTCTTGTAATTGACACATATTGAAATCAATTATAACAATCGATGCAAAAATAAAATATATTTGCATCGGTTGATAACTAACTGATGTTAATTATTTGCATCACCACAAACAGAGTCACTTTTCTAAGTGATGTAAGATTCATTTGCATCAATTATAAGTAATGCAAAAATATATAATAAATGATACAATCTACCTCTTTTTTTGTAGTGTAATCTCTAAACCTTAAAATCTAAACCCTAAACCTTAAAATCTAAACTATAGCCAAGTATTGATGAACTCAAACTGATTAGTATACAATATACCGTATAAAACTTTGATTTGTTAACCCTAAAAAACTTTTATATGTTTATGTAAACTTTGATTTATTTATATAAATTATAATATATTAATCCTGTAAAAACACTGTTCATTTTTTTGGTTGGGCAAATAATTGTTTTTCTCGCATGTAATAAAAAAATCTAAATTCTAATGATAGTATATCAAACCTGAAAGCTTGGCAATAAAGATTTTTTTAAAAACAATGTAAAAAAAAAAATTCCAATGGGTTGTTTGCCATAATATGTGAATCTAAATTGTGCATGGCTTAAACCAACTTTGTTGATCTTTGGATTATTTCAGGTCAAAGGTTCATCTACGTAACGGTAAAAACTTAAAACTAACGGCAGTGTATGGTTGATGAGGCTAACCTTTGGTAGCTTTTGCCATTAACAATAATGTCGAGGGGTACATGGTAATTGTGTAGGGGCAAAGCACTAGTCTGTTAATGAAATTTGAGAGGGTGTTATATCCACATATCATGAAGAAAGGGGCAATATTCAACCTAATTGTTCTAAATAAAAGCCAAGGAGCAAAACCATAGTTATAAATAAAAGCCAAGTAGTAGGAGGATCATAGTTTTCCTTAGCCAAAGCATCAAAACATAACTGACAAAAAAAAAAGCCAGAGGGAGAAATCATAGTTCTCTCCATAGACAAAACATAGCTTAGAATACCCAAGGAGTCTCCGGCCTTTCAAAGCGGACTCTTGCTATTCTTGCTAGTGCGTGATCTCATGCTATTCTTGCAAGTACGTGGACTATTGCTATTTATTGGTCTTTTGCTAGATTCAGCAGTCATCTCAGCTTTCGGTTGCTCCAGTATTTTTGGTTGCTCGTTGATAAGAAGACTTTTTACAGTTTTCGAATCAATCCTAAAGCCTCTTTGTGTTCCTGTAAAACTTTAGGTGTCAATCCAGCCTAGGTTTTGAAAGGTACTAAGAATGCAAGAGGAAAGTAAAGATAAATAAAATTCGGATTAAATTGGCTAACAAAATCCTAAAAACTACTTGGGTCAACTAAACAACCTCGAAAACAATTATAAAAATCCATATGAAGGGTTAACTAACTACTAGATGACTTCTACAAATCTAAATAAACAAGCTACTGATTATAAAAATTTGAAAGCCAAAAACAGATAAACAAGGCAATTTCTAGCAACCTAAAGGAACAAACTTTGAATCTAAAGGTGAATGCTTTTAAAACTACTAAAATGATAAAGGCAGATTCAAGGTTGAGGTTCATGCTTAAGGAGGTTCAAGGTTCGATTTTTGGTTTGGTAAAAGAAGATCTACACATTTCTAAATGAGCTATCCTTAAGCCTAAGAAGCAATGTTTCCATGGTGTGTGGATAAGATCTTCTCATCACCCTTCCCTCTAAACCCATGGTGTGTGGTGGAAAGGATGGATGATGAGCTAAAAGCACGGATCTTAACATAGCCTAACTAGCCCTTAACTTGCCACCATCGTTGTAACACCCCCGACGCGATCTAGGTCGGATTTGAATCGATCGACCGTGCAACAATCAAACAAGAACATGCACGGCCAACCATCCAACTCAGACCAGAGCGAAGATGCCACAATGTCGAACATCACAAACGGTCCAGCCATGACCTCATAACAAATCCAAAGCCGCGGCCGGTCCATCCGCGATATCCAACCCTCTCGACCAAGGCCTAAGGCTTGCCAACCCGTACCCAAGTCGAGAGTTGTGTTAGCCCGGACAAGACTAATATCAGATGAAACCGGATAATATAAAAATAAACTTTATTTATTCATATATCAAGGTTTCACAAAGCATTCAACAAACACTCTCACTTTGGCCTAACACCCAAAAGATAATACAACCACCATCAAAAGTTTATATACAAAGGCAACAAAACCTACACTGGCGGCCTAACGTTCCTTGCTTCCCGCTACTGGTTTTCCGACTATTGGTTTCCTACAAAACAAAGTGAGGGATGAGCGCTACTCGCTCAGTGAGTCATGGCTCCCCTAACATATACAATAATTCCCCACCCCAAAACCTAAAATAACACACAGCACACAATTCACACAAAGTCAGCGTTAGCAAAAACAATCACGTCATCGCCACTCTTTCATCACCACACCATCACCATGGCCTTGCGCATTCGATCATGACCCTCCCGTGAACACCCATCTTACAGCCACAAAGGCACGTAAGACAGACATCACCAATCCGAGTTTCTGTTTCCCAGACGGTCACGTCTCGGCGGGTCCTGTTCCAAACGGCTATAACCCAGCCGAGTTCCGTCTCCCAAACTGTCACATCTCGGCGGGTTCCGTGTCAACACGGCTATCCCGTCTATCCCGTCGGATAGTGCTCGGCCATAGGCTGCAACCCCATTCCTCCGAGTCCGCACGAGGTAGGATCGAACCGTCACAAATCTCATCATCAATCACCATAAAAATATTCGGCTAAGTAGTCATAGAACCTCACACACAAATGAATAACTTAACAAAACTATAATAACTCATGCAACATCAATCAAACAAATAGCACAAACATCACACAACCTAGCAAATGAGTCTTAACAAACAATCACACATCACCACAACTCACAGTGCTTTCGACTGAACGGGTTTTAGACTAGACTTCACTATCACGGATGGATCCTCGCTTCGCCACAATACCTCCGGTTCGTTCTAAAGCTCTACCCGAATGCTCTAACTTTCTCTCTCTACCCCTTTCTATTTCTCTCTCTAAGAGTTTTCTCTAACTTTAAACGTAAGGGAATGACCTAGGAATGGAGCTCTAGGGGGCTATTTATAGAGGATGGATGGATAAGAGCGTGTGACCATTGCCCAGTAACAACGTGATACTAGTCACAAGCCAGACGCATGTCTATCCTCTCATCAATAATGCCAAAACAAGCTGAAGACACCTCGTGCTTCCAAGGCCATGCTTATCCACGTCCATACTTATCCATGACCAATAAAAACGAAAGAGCCATAGATACCTCGTGTCTATCTATATTCGTGCTCATCCAATGATCTTTAAGGACGGAATAGCTTTCCAACGGATGTATAAAGACGAAATAGCTTTCCACCGGATGTATAAAGACGGAATAGCATTCCACCGAATGTATAAAGACGGAATAGCATTCCATTAGATGTATAAAGACGGAATAGCATTCCATCTGATGTATAAAGACGAAATAGCATTCTATCGGATGTATAAAGACAAAATAGCTATACATCTGATGTATAAAGACGAAATAGCCATTGACACCTCGTGCCTATCCCAATCCGTGCTTATCCAATGATCACTAATGACGAAACACTGCTGGACCCCTCGTGCTTACTTGTCCCAACTCGTCCTTTTCAGTTTAGCCGGCCACCTCGACTATCCACCTTGGCCAAAATGATGGTCTTTAGCTATCTTCTGATTCCTTCGACTATCCTTATAAACTCTACGACCAAAGTGCTTATCTTGGCCAAACATGTAGATCCAAGGACCCTCGAGTCGATTCTTGACTTTTGATTTTTGGACATTCCTTTGGCCAAAATTTTCTCTCGGCCGTCCTCGGCACGAACGCTCTTAGCTCTCGAACGGGTCATTACATTCTTCCCCCCCCCCTCAAGGTAGGTCGAAGGGTTTCCTAAACTCTAAGGGTAAGTTCTTATTGTTTCTAGAGAAAAGGGTCTAGGGATTTCCTAATCAAATTCACACTCAACACAAAACCATGCAAGCAATCACACAATCAATCATTCAAGAAAGTTAGAACCCATAGTTACCTGTTCGGGGACCTTAGAAAGGTCGTTCAGGTCCTAGTTTATCCATACCTAAGGAATACACATGTTCTACATTCTCTTGTTGCTTGGGTGGCGGAGCTTCAATTGCAGGACGGTAAGGTTGTTCAAGGGCCATAATCTCGTTGAGCCATATATTCTGATACATCTTTGGACATGTACTCCTGTAATGTCTTTTCTCTCCACAATTGAAACATGTGACAAATGGCGGTGCTGGTCTTTGATTGTGCTATGGTTTTGAACATGCCCGCGCAAAAGGTCCGGGTTCTCCACATGAGTAACATACTTTCACCGAATCTAGAGAAGCACTTGCATAACTGTCTTTGTCCCTCTTCTTCATTCCTTGATTACTTGGTTCTCCATCATACTTCCTATTATAACTTCGGGACCTAACTCTTTCTTCTGCAGAAAGAGCGTCTTCTACATTCACGGCTCTTTCGACCAATCCAAGAAAACATTTGTACTCCACTGCTTGAAGTCGGCTTTGAAGTTCAGGTCTTAACCCTTGCATGAACCTTCTTATTACTACATCTTCATCTTCATAGCCAAAGTGAACGTACCTCCGAAGTCTTGTGAATTCTGCTTCATATTCTCGGACTTGTCTTTCTCCTTGTTCCAACCTCATGAATTGAGCTTGTAATCTGTCTCTAGCTTCTGGTGGGAAGTACTTTCTTGTAAACACCGTATAAAAATCCTGCCACGTTGGCTCCATATAGTTGTAATGGTGTTCGATACTTGATCACCATCCCACTGCATCTTTTTCCAGATAGTATACCGCAATATCCTTCTTATTCTCCTCAGAGCATCGTGTGGCCGCGAAGTTCTTTTCCATCTTTTGCAACCAATTGTCAGCATCAAATGGATTTGTCCTTCCTCCAAAATGGGTTGTTCCGAAATCCTTCATCAATCTCACGGTTTGAAGGAAATCTGATGGTGTTGAGCTTCGAAAGAAACATCAGCCATCGCTGGTTGTTGCCGCATCAAATAGTCATGCATATCATGCATCATAGTTCTCATTGAATTCCTCCCTCGATTTTCGGATTCTCTTGGTCGTTCTCGGGTTTGGGTTGACCTTTGATGGTCTCCCCTCGACACATGTTGATTGGGGTACACCTCTGGTCGCTCCAAATATCTGTAACACGGTGATCTCGTATGTCTCGACTCAGCTTGATCACGGCTGGAGTCTTGTTGCTCACTTCCTTCCATTGACAGTGTTAAACTTTCACTATACACTTCAGTTTCAATATCCTCCAATGATCCCCAATCAGAAAGCGTCGCTGAGCTAGACGGGGTCGGAGAATGATAACGGTTCGCTGCTCTACGGGGTAACTCTGACCTCTGCGCGTGCCCTCTTACTGAAACTCGTCGCGTTGAATTCTGCATCAATCTGCCAAAGGTAAGTCCTAACCCAATTACCTAAAATGCAAGGAACGTACCAGTTTTCCTAGTTGCCTTTGCGACTCATTTTGACTCGATAAAACGTTTGAAAACCAAGTCCAAATGAAGCATGATCTTTAACCATGCTCTGATACCACCATTTGTAACACGCCCGACGCGATCTAGGTCGCATTTGAATCGATCGGTCGTGCAACAATCAAACAAGACCATGCACGGCCAGCCATCAAACCCAAACTAGAGCGAAGATGCCACAATGTCGAACATCACAAACGGTCCAGCCATTACCTCAGAACAAATCCAAAGCCGCGGCCGGTCCATCCGCGATATCCGACCCTCTCGACTAAGGCCTAAGACTTGCCAACTCGTATCCAATTCGAGAGTTGTGTTACCCCGGACAAGACTCATATCAGATAAAACCGGATAATATAAAAATAAACATTATTTATTCATATATCAAGGTTTCACAGAGCATTTAACAAACATTCTCACTTTGGCCTAACACCCAAAAGATAATACAACAACCATAAAACGTTTATTTAAAAAGGCAACAAAATTTACACTGGCGGCCTAATGTTCCTTGCTTCCCGCTACTGGTTTCCCGATTGGTTTCCTGCAAAACAAAGTGAGGGATGAGCGCTACTCGCTCAGTGAGTCATGGCTCCCCTAACATATACAATAATTCCCCACCCCAAAACCAAAAATAAGACATAACACGCAATTCACACAAAGTCAGCGTTAGCAAAAACAATCACGCCGTCGCCACTCTTTCAACACCACACCATCACCAAGGCCTTGCGCAATTGATCCTGACCCTCCCGTGAACACCCATCTTACAGCCACAAAGGCACGCAAGACAGAACATCAACAATCCAAGTTCTGTTTCCCAGACGGTCACGTCTCGGTGAGTCCCGTTCCAAACGGCTATAACCCAGCCGAGTTCCGTCTCCCAAAAGGTCACATCACGGCGGGTTCCGTCGTAACACAGCTATCCCGTATATCCTTGTCGGATAGTTCTCGGCCATAGGCTGCAACCACGTTCCTCCGAGTCTGCACGAGGTAGGATCGAACCGCCTGATGGGGTCTAAATAGTCGTCCGAGTTTGGAGGATTTCTTTGGGGACTCGTCAGGCTTTGAATTTGTAGGACCCTAAGCTGCAAGTGCAAAGCGTGCGTTGTAGTACTTAGGGTATCGATCCACAGGGAGGAGGTCAACTGCAAAACAGAAGAATCAGGGCAACCAAAGACGCAGAGAATTGGGGTTTGGGGGTAAGTGTCACGGTTTTTGCAGAAAATAAAGAAAGCAGTACCAGCCTTATATAGAGAAGGTTGTCAGCCTTTTCTATAACCAACAGGAAAAGGAAAATAAACTTAAAGACTTGTAAAAAGGAAATCAGGTAAGCAGTGCAGAAAAAGTAAAGTATGAAAGTGTGTAAATCTCAATTGAAAAGCATATGGGGTGAACACGTTGGGAATCTCCTCGGGAAATCTATGGAGTTCTAACTAGAAATCAAACACACAAAAGTTAAGCAAGCGAGACTAGGAGATTTTTGATAACTAGCTTTTTAGCAGGTTAAACAAAACCTAAAGCTTGTCTATGTCATTGTAATAATTCAGGTCATCAATCCAAACAAGGGTGTGAAAGGTATTAAGAATACAAGAGCTTGAAATAAAGCTAAGCAGATTCGAGTTAAATGGGGAGAAATTCTCTAAAAACTACTTGCAACTATAAAACAAAGAAAAAAACTATTTTAAAATCCCTACAAGAGAGTTATACAACTACTAGAAGACTAATAAATAATAAAACAGCCGATCTACTAATTTAATAAATTCAAAATGTAAAACCGGATTAACTAGACTATTTGATGGTGAATAGAAAGATATTTTAAAACTATTTATAAAAATAAAACGACTATAAATTTAACTCCACACAATAAATTAAGATACTAAGAAATTTCTAAAATAATTGAAAGAGAAAGAACACAATTTATAGATTTATGAAATTATATTGCAATAATAAACTATTTAATAAAGAAATTTAAATAAACACAAACTAGAGGAAAATGATTATTGGGTTTTGAAAATACTAAAAACAGATTTAAGGCTGGGAATCCTTCTTAAGGAGGTTGAAAGTTCGAACTTGGAGTTTTTGAAAATATATTTTTACTCTTTTTAGGTAGTTCTCTAAACCTTAAGAAACCAAAATAGAATTATCCATGATGTGTGGTATAATTCCTTTCTTCACCCTTTCCTCCTAACCCATGATGTGTGGTGGAAAGAAAAGGTGAAGAACATTAAGAATGGATCTTAAAAGAAATGGTTTAACTAGCTCCCTAAACATCCATGATGTGTGGGAAAGGATGAGCTAGTCTCTTGGATTTGGTTTTAAGGGATTTCCTAAGTCTTGTTAGGATAAGGAAATCCCTAGATTAAAGAGATCTCCAAGGAGAATCTCTAGACCTTAAAACCCCCAAATCCAAGAAGAGTTTTAGAATGAAGTATAAAATAAAAACAAACCAAGAATTTAGTTTCAAACCTCCTTAATCATCCCAACCCCAAATCTTGGTGGATTACTCACAACTCATGTTCATATCTCTCTTAAACACAAGTTTAGAGCTGATGAACATAAGCGGTTTTTAAAATGAAGAAAGATTTTTTATCAAATACTTGTGGAAGATAATAAAATACTTTAAATAAGAAATATATATAATAAAAATAAGAGTTTTTAGGAACTAAACAAGAAGAACTATAGAACTCAAGAACACTTCAAGAACAAAGGAAAGCTTACTAGAATATAAAGAAGACTTTGAAAGAGAGAATATAAGTTTTGATTAAAAGCTTGAATGAAAACTGAATGATTATTACAAGCACACACACACTCCTTATATAGAGTTTTAAACATGGCTCTTGGCCTTAAAAGAGGGGTCAAGGGGCAAGAGACAAGGGGCAAGGGACAAGGGACCTCTCTAATCCCACTTTTACTAAAGCATAAACACTTTTTTGGAGCACTTTGCAAGTGGTATCTTTTGGTTCAGGTTCATGGATTGATCGATCTGTATCTTTTGAACTACTGCACCGTTTGACTTGAAATCACCACCAAATTAAAGCTAACTCAATTTCCTAAAACTCTAATGAAGACTGCCGAGGCTAAATCACAATGAAAAACCCTTCATCCGAGCTGATCGTTCAGTTAACGAAATTGTTCGCCAAACTTCCAGACGGACATGTTGTTACTTAAATAGCCGTATCTTCTGAACCACTGACCATAATGACTTGAAATAACCTCTGAACGAAAGATAACTCAATTTTCTATGAGTTTTATGAAGATTGCGGAGGCTGAATCGGAATGGAAAGTCTTTGTAAAGTCTGATCTTTAAGTCGCTTTAGGTGGCATGGATTTGAATTGGTTGCAACATCTCGGTACAGCAAGTCATATGACATCAATTTGCTCTCTGCTTGTTCCTAGCTCATCATCTTATGTTTCCAGCTTCCACATTGTCTCCAAATGCATAGAATAACCTGAAATGATGCATATATACAAAAGAAAATGCAAATGCTAATGCAAATGTTCTAAATCCTATAAATGATCAAATACTATGATTATACTTACCTATAAATGAAATATGGATGAAAATTTATTCTAAATGCATGGTAGATATGCGAAATATATGTGTATATCAACTTTCCCAAACTTGTCTTTTGCTTGCCCTCAAGCAAACCAAATTCAAGCTAGGAAGAGATGATTAAAAAAATGGGGGCTCAAATCCAAAAGTGTTTTTCAAATGTATCAATTCAGAGGTCCTTGCTCTCAGTTCTAGGATGCAGAACACAAAATCTACTCAAAAGAACTTAGCCATATTCATCACAAATTGAAATTCAAATCATGACTTGCTTATTCCAAGCAATCCAAGAATCAAAACTTTTAACATTCATTAAGAGCTCCAAACCGTGAATCACACTTGTGCCTTTTAAAACCGAATACACTTGGTAAGGGTTAAAGTTATGAGATAAAAATGATCTCATTCAAATGGGTACTCCAAGCAATGGTTTCTCTCAAAAATGTTTGAACTTATACATAATGCTAAAGGTAAAAGGCAATGCATGCATACATGACTAGACTCTCATCTACCCAAGTATACTAACAATGATCCTAATCCCTCTCTCATTCATTTTTATATTTTCCAAGCTCACTCACCTTTTAGAAACTACCCAAATCAACAAGGCTATTCACCCCAAGCTTAAACCCGTAAGAACTCCATCAAACACTTTATTTTCTTAGGGAAACTTCTTAAACTTTGATTAAGGCTAGTGGTAAGATCATAAATATTAGCTCTTTTCTTTCTTTTGATAGCTTTTTTCTAAAAATATTTCGTTTATGCATTTGGCCTCTAGGGCTCTTTTCTTTGCTTGAGCTTTTTTTTTTATTTGTTTTTTTTTTTTTTTTTTTTTTATAAACCAAGATTAACCACTAGAAATATGTAACCCTTTTTCATCTTTTTCCTTAACACTTTCCCATTCTCAAACTCGTGAACTCCCAATTCCCAAACAAGCCTAAAACTAGCTTTAAAATGCAAAGCTAGCAACATCATGAGAGCCTAAACATGTCGCCCAAAACCTAACACTTTATGCCAAGTTCAAACAGAAAATAAGGCCTCACAATTTGTAATCACACACGAAATTTGGCTTGAAATAAGGTAAGGGTCAAGGTGAGGTATTCTATTTAGGCTTTTAAAGAGTGGTGAAATGAATAAGAAAGCCTAAATATTTTTTGTGATCAATGTATTCCTTTTTTCAAAAGCACAAGTATGATATTTAGAAGTTCATTTTAAGGTTCCGATTTTTTTAAGTATTGATTCAATTCATGCTCTTTTCAACTTTAAGCCAAGAAAATCAAATCAAATGATCCGAGCATGGTTAGAACTTAATTTCAAAGTTGTATAAGGCATCAAAGAACTACTAATTAGGGCCTTGAACCAATACATGAGCTTAAAACACTTTTAAAGGAAATTTTTCATCATTGCCCCCTATGCATATGAATGATGCAAGCTATATGATAAAAATATAGACTTAATCCTACAATATTTTATAATGCTAATGCAAGCTATATGAGTTTTTTTTCGAAGTTTTTATGAATTTTTCTGATTTTTTTTTTTTTGTATTTTTCTATGCAACATTTTTTTTATGAATGCAAGAAGACTCACAAAATGAAAACACAAAATAAGATCAATTAAAATATGTCAAAACACAAACTCTCCTCCCCCAAACTTGAATGACACCGTCCTGGTGTTAAACAAATTAAAGAGAAGACACACAAAAATAAAAAATAAAAATGCATGTTATATACAAAGTTTGGCGTTTTTGGTACCTTGAAGCTAGAGATGGCCGGAGCTTGAGGTTGCTCCGGTCCTCCTGCTCTTTCTTGGCGTGTCATGGAGTATCTCCTTGTCCCTGCTTACACACACTGAAAAGGATAATCTAGATCGAAAATAAAAAGCATATACACAAGGATAGACATGGGATTGCCTCCCAAGTGCGCTTTGTTTAAAGTCTCTTAGCTTGACTTCCCGTACAAATCTTTTTAGGCTGGCTTAAGGGTGAAGTGGGTGGCTGGAGATGTGAATGAGTGTGAATTTTGAGGCATGTCCATGGTGTAGACAGTGAACAGCATCTCTTGCACCTTTTCATCATCCTTCTCTAAACCGGGTGGAAGCATGATTCTTGCCCTTGAGAATGGTTTTGGCATTGCTTTGCACCTGACTTCGTACTCAATGGAACCTCCCTTTAGATTCAATGGATGTAAACGCAAAATTTCCTTTGGTACTGCACGTCCTGTACCAATCTCATCCTTAGCCTTCTCAAGCAATCTCTCCAAAGGCCCCTTTTTCTTGCCTTTATCTTTTGGTGGTTCCTTCTTGGTTGTTACTTTTTCTTCATGGCCAAACAGCATCAGCACTGACTCACCATCAGGCTCTTCCTGAGAAGTAGACCTAAGACTGGCCTGGGCTTTATCCTTGATCATTCCTGAGACACAACAAGTCTTAGCCCTTCCCGCGGACTTGGCTTGTTGCTTGCTTCTAAAGGGTTGGGCTTCCAAAAGCTTTTTCAACTCAGCCTCCTCTCTACTCTTCTTACATACACGTTCTTCTTGCTCAAAAGTGTCTTCTTCAGCTTCCATCATTCCACAAAACTTTTTCAAAGGAGGTGTGATCGGGTATGAAACAAAGTGACTCACATTTTTTAGTATGACCTCTTCCTTGGCAAAATCAATTGCTGCACCAACAGTGCTGAGGAATGGCGTGCCTAGGAGCATAGGAAGGTTCTTGGACTTGTCTATATCCATGACCACAAAATCAGTTGGTACCAAGCAATTCCCAACCTTCACCGGATAGTCTTTGATCAAGCCAAGAGGTTTCTTTGTAGAGCCATCTCCAAATGTGATCTTGGTAGGATGCCAATCCATACTCCTTATTCCAAGTCTCTTGGCCATGTCTAGTGTCATAACACTCACTGTGGAACCTGAATCACACATAGCGTCTTGAACTTCTTCATTGCCTAGGTTGCACACAATTGAGAATTTTCCCGGATTTTTGTGCTTGGTCAAGGTCTTGAGCTCATCAATTGTTGCAATGTGCTCTCTTGTAGGCTCCTGGATCTTCTCTTGCTCCTCATCACACGGTTCTTGCATCATCAAAACATCCTCAACTGGTTTCTTCAAGATGTTTTTAGCTCCAACATGGTTGATCTTTGTGAAAACCGCCTCCCCACTTAGGTGCTCAATGACCTTATTGAGACTAAAATCATCATCTGAGTAGATGTAAGCCTCGTTGTCAGGTTCATACCATGATGGATTCATGTCATCAAGAGTGGTGGTCATCTCCTCAAAATCTTGGATAGCTTGACAATACTCTTTAGGATTTGTTTCGCATTGGCCGGGTAGTGTAGCTTGACCGCTTGTACTCGCCTTTCCTTTCTCTAACTGCCGAATTCTGTTGTTGATGTTGTTGATCTGTGTAGATACGTCAGTAAGGGAGGAGTCAAGCCGGTTGTTCATATCCGCAATATTTTTATTTGTTGAAGCTTGGCCTTGTATAAGCTGTTGAAGCATTGCATGTGTTGGATCCTGAGGTGGCGCTTGATGTTGTTGCTGTGGCGTGAAACCAGGAGGGTAAGCTTTGTTTCCAGGCAGTTGGTTCCCTTGGTAGTTGCCTTGTCTTTGACCTTGGTACCCAACGTTTTGTGAGAAGCCTCCTTTGTTGTAAGGGACAAATGGTTTGGCTTGATTGGTTTGTTGTGGAGGGTAGACTTGGTCCTTTGGATTCTCCACATTTGTGCTTCTATAAGACAAGTGCTGGTGTTTCCTTGGTACCTTGGGGCGTATCCTAGTGGCTTAGGATAGTCTTGGCCTCCAACCCAATTTGCTTCCTCAAATTCTTCTTCACTTCTTCTTTGAGACAAGTATGCGGCTTCATCCACGAAGTGGACATGTTTTGTGTTGGCAAGCATCATCTTGTCGATTTTCTCATGGAGCGATTTTAATTCCTTTTTGTGCGCCTCCAGTTCTTGTCCTCTAGGTGCTCTGTCATAGTCTTCAGAGTAATTGCCATCACTCAAAGCGAGGTTGTCAATAAGCTCCATTCCGTCGTTGAAGTCTTGACCAAGAAAGTTCCCTCGGCTTGCCGTGTCAAGTAGCATTCGAATCTTGGGCAAGGCTCCACGGTATATAGTGCTCAAGAGAGTCTCTTCAGTGAAGCCGTGGTGAGGACACTGGATGGTGTAGTCCTTGAAGCGCTCCATTGCTTCACTAAAGCTCTCATTGTGTCTTTGAGTGAAACCACTTATCTCGCTTCTAAGCCGAGCGGTTCTAGTACTTGAGAAGAATTTTGAGAGAAAGGCTTTCTTGCACTCCTCCCAGGACGTTATGGTGCCTTGTGGTAATGTTTTCTCCCAATGCCTTGCCTTTTCCCCAAGAGAGAAGGGAAATAGGCGTAGTTTAAATGCATCCTCTGATACGCCATTCATTTTAATCATGCAACACACTTGGTCGAAGTTGTCCAAATGTTCCAATGGGTCTTCCATAGCCAGGCCATGGAATTTGTTGTTTTGTACAATAGAGACGAAGCCAGGCTTGATCTCAAAGTAGTTGTTTTGAACTGGTGGGGGCGTGATGCCAAAGCGATTGGTGTGCGTGTTTGGTGCATCACCGGCTCCAATAATTCGTGGGGGCCTTTGTTGGAGATAAGGTTGTTCAATGGCTCTGCCAGCAGCATGTTGAGGTTGATCCTCTTCCTGGTTGTGGTCAGCCATCACTTCTTGATGGAACTCCTCTATATCAAGAAGTAATCTCTCTCTCCTTTGTCTTGCGTTTCCTAGTTGGTGGATGTTGTCTATTGGTGTGAGTAAGTTGTTGTTTCCTCTAGACCTTAAGTTCATGTACCTGAAAAGACAAGGACAATAGTAGAGAATGTTAGGAACCAAAGTAGTAAAGGAAAAACTTAGTCTTCACAAATCTCCAAATCCTAATAAGTTCACTTAAAACCCAAGTTTGGCAACGGCGCCATTTGATAAACAGGTTTTTAATCAGTTTGATAATCAAAACCTAAAGGTCTTTTTGTAGTTGTAGTACTTTAGGTGTCAAACCAACCTTGGGGTGAAAGCTACTAAGATTACAAGAGAATTAAGAAGCTAAGCAATATTCGGTTAATTTGGGAAACAAACCAAAATAAAATACTTATGGTTAATAAAAAGACTTGAAAACAATTTTAAAATCCCTACAAGAGAGTTATACAACTACTAGATGACTTATAAACAATAAAACAACCTATCTATTAATTTAATAAAATCAAAAACTAAAACCGGAATTATTAATAACAGATTTGATGGTGAGTAGCTAGATAATTGAAAAATATTTTATAAAATCAAACTACTATAAATTTAACTCCAGGCAGTAAAATAAGATACTAAGCAATTTCTAAAATGATTAAAAAGAGCAAGAACACAATTTTACAAATTTATGAAACTATATTGCATAAATAAACTATTTAATAAACAATTTGAATAGAGATAAATAAACACAAGCTAGAGGAAAATGGTTTTCGGTTTTAAAATGTTAAAAACAGATTCAAGGTTGGGAATCAATCTTAAGAAGGTTGAAATTTCGATCTTGGGTTTTGAAAACATATTTTTACTCTTATTAGTTAATTCTCTAAACCTTAAGAAACCAAAATAGAATTATCCATGATGTGTGGTATAATTCATTTCTTCACCCTTTCCTCCTAACCCATGATGTTTGGTGGAAAGAAAAGGTGAAGAACATTAAGAATGGATCTTAAAAGAAATGGTTTAACTAGCTCCCTAAACATCCATGATGTGTGGGAAAGGATGAGCTNGATTCAATGGATGTAAACGCAAAATGTCCTTTGGTACTGCACGTCCTGTACCAATCTCATCCTTAGCCTTCTCAAGCAATCTCTCCAAAGGCCCCTTTTTCTTGCCTTTATCTTTTGGTGGTTCCTTCTTGGTTATTACTTTTTATTCATGGCCAAACAGCATCAGCACTGACTCACCATCAGGCTCTTCCTGAGAAGTAGACCTAAGACTGGCCTGGGCTTTATCCTTGGTCATTCCTGAGACACAACAAGTCTTAGCCCTTCCCGCGGACTTGGCTTGTTGCTTGCTTCTAAAGGGTTGGGCTTCCAAAAACTTTTTCAACTCAGCCTCCTCTCTACTATTCTTACATACACGTTCTTCTTGCTCAAAAGTGTCTTCTTCAGCTTCCATCATTCCACAAAACGTTTTCAAAGGAGGTGTGATCGGGTATGAAACAAAGTGACTCACATTTTTTAGTATGACCTCTTCCTTGGCAAAATCAATTGCTGCACCAACAGTGCTGAGGAATGGCGTGCCTAGGAGCATAGGAAGGTTCTTGGACTTGTCTATATCCATGACCACAAAATCAGTTGGTACCAAGCAATTCCCAACCTTCACCGGATAGTCTTTGATCAAGCCAAGAGGTTTCTTTGTAGAGCCATCTCCAAATGTGATCTTGGTAGGATGCCAATCCATACTCCTTATTCCAAGTCTCTTGGCCATGTCTAGTGCCATAACACTCACTGTGGAACCTGAATCACACATAGCGTCTTGAACTTCTTCATTGCCTACGTTGCACACAATTGAGAATTTTCCCGGATTTTTGTGCTTGGTCAAGGTCTTGAGCTCATCAATTGTTGCAATGTGCTCTCTTGTAGGCTCCTGGATCTGCTCTTGCTCCTCATCACACGGTTCTTGCATCATCAAAACATCCTCAACTGGTTTCTTCAAGATGTTTTTAGCTCAAACATGGTTGATCTTTGTGAAAACCGCCTCCCCACTTAGGTGCTCAATGACCTCATTGAGACTAAAATAAACATCTGAGTAGATGTATGCCCCGTTGTCAGGTTCATACCATGATGGATTCATGTCATCAAGAGTGGTGGTCATCTCCTCAAAATATTGGATAGCTTGACAATACTCTTTAGGATTTGTTTCGCATTGGCCGGGTAGTGTAGCTTGACTGCTTGTACTCGCCTTTCCTTTCTCTAACTGCCGAATTCTGTTGTTGATGTTGTTGATCTGTGTAGATACGTCAGTAAGGGAGGAGTCAAGCCGGTTATTCATATCCGAAATATTTTTATTTGTTGAAGCTTGGCCTTGTATAAGCTGTTGAAGCATTGCATGTGTTGTATCCTGAGGTGGCGCTTGATGTTGTTGCTGTGGCGTGAAACCAGGAGGGTAAGCTTTGTTTCCAGGCAGTTGGTTCCCTTGGTAGTTGCCTTGTCTTTGACCTTGGTACCCAGCGTTTTGTGAGAAGCCTCCTTTGTTGTAAGGGACAAATGGTTTGGCTTGATTGGTTTGTTGTGAAGGGTAGACTTGGTCCTTTGGATTCTCCACATTTGTGCTTCTATAAGACAAGTTGCTGGTGTTTCCTTGGTACCTTGGGGCGTATCCTGGTGGCTTAGGATAGTCTTGGCCTCCAACCCAATTTGCTTCCTCAAATTCTTCTTCACTTCTTCTTTGAGACAAGTCTGCGGCTTCATCCACGAAGTGGACATGTTTTGTGTTGGCAAGCATCATCTTGTCAATTTTCTCATGGAGCGATTTTAATTCCTTTTTGTGCGCCTACAGTTCTTGTCCTCTTGGTGCTCTGTCATAGTCTTCAGAGTAATTGCCATCACTCAAAGCGAGGTTGTCAATAAGCTCCATTCCGTCGTTGACGTCTTGACCGAGAAAGTTCCCTCGGCTTGCCGTGTCAAGTAGCATTCGAATATTGGGCAAAGCTCCACGGTATATAGTGCTCAAGAGAGTCTCTTCAGAGAAGCTGTGGTGAGGACACTGGATGGTGTAGTCCTTGAAGCGCTCCATTGCTTCACTAAAGCTCTCATTGTGTCTTTGAGTGAAGCCACTTATCTCGCTTCTAAGCCGAGCGGTTCTAGTACTTGAGAAGAATTTTGAGAGAAAGGCTTTATTGCACTCCTCCCAGGACGTTATGGTGCCTTGTGGTAATGTTTTCTCCCAATGCCTTGCCTTTTCCCCAAGAGAGAAGGGAAATAGGCGTAGTTTAAATGCATCCTCTGATACGCCATTCATTTTGATCATGCCGCACACTTGGTCGAAGTTGTCCAAATGTTCCAATGGGTCTTCCATAGCCAGGCCATGGAATTTGTTGTTTTGTACCATAGAGACG
>JAHZTW010000004.1:39966841-39993523 GCA_020283515.1 Alliaria petiolata | reverse complement strand
AAGTTTAGATCTTACTTGGTGGGATCAAAGGTGATAGTGTATACCGATCATGCTGCATTGCGCCACATCTATGCCAAGAAGGAGACCAAGCCAAGGCTCCTTAGATGGATTTTGCTTTTACAAGAGTGACATGAAAATAGTGGACAAGAAGGGTGTGGAAAATGGTGTAGCTGATAATTTGTCAAGGATGAGGATTGAGGATGCTTTGCCAATCAATGATTCATTACCGGAGGAGCAAATTATGATGATCAAGAGCATTGCTAGTGCACATGGAGTTGGAAGAAAGCTTCAAGAGATTCAAGGTCTAGAGGACAAAGCTTTGCCTTGGTATGCCGACATTGTTAACTACTTGGAATGCAAAGAAGAACCCACTCATCTCAACACTTATCACAAAAAGAGGTTTATGAGAGATGTGTCACACTTCTATTGGGATGAGCCTTATCTCTACAAGAGATGTGCTGATGGGATTTATAGAAGATGCTTGGCACAAGAGGAAGTTGAGAGTGTGATTTTTCATTGCCATGGGTCTAAGTATGGAGGGCATTTCGCCACATTCAAGACAGCTACAAATGTGCTTCAAAGTGGGTTTTGGTGGCCTTCATTGTTCAAGGATACTCATGAGTTCATCAAGAGATGTGAGCCTTGTCAAAGAAAGGGGAACATAAGCAAGAGAGATGAGATGCCCCAAAACCCAATCTTAGAAGTGGAGTTGTTTGATGTTTGGGGCATAGACTTCATGGGACCTTTTCCATCTTCTTTTGGGAACCAATACATCTTAGTGGCTGTTCAATATGTCTCAAAGTGGGTTGAAGCCATTGAAAGTCCCACTAATGATTCCAAGGTCGTGGTCATGATGTTCAAGAGCATCATCTTTCCAAGGTTTGGTGTGCCAAAAGTTGTGATTAGTGATGGGGGAAGCCACTTCGTCAACAAGGTCTTTGAAGGGTTATTGAACAAGCATGATGTCAAGCACAAGGTAGCCGCCCCTTACCACCCTCAAACTAGTGGTCAAGTGGAAGTCTCAAACCGTGAGATCAAGGCTATTCTAGAGAAAAATGTGGGTCTAACAAGAAAAGATTGGTCAATCAAGCTTGATGATGCTTTGTGGGCTTATAGGACAGCTTTCAAGACACCAATTGGAAGGTCTCCTTTCAACCTTGTGTATGGAAAGGCTTGTTATCTACCAGTAGAGATTGAGCACAAGGCTTTGTGGGCTGTGAAGCTTCTCAACTACAACATAAAAAGTGCCCAAGAAAAGAGATTGATTCAACTCTAAGAGCTAGAGGAGATTAGGCTTGAGTCTTATGAAAGCTCAAGGATCTACAAGGAGAGGACCAAGACTTTTCATGATAAGAGGATTGTGAAGAAGGAGCTAAGTGTTGATGACAAAGTTCTTCTCTACAATTCAAGATTGAAGTTGTTCCCAGGTAAACTCAAGTCAAGGTGGGGAGGCCCTTTTGAGATTCAAGAAGTGTTGCCTTATGGAGCCATCACCTTGATTGGGAAGAATGGGGAGAGTTTAACGGTCAATGGTCATAGGGTCAAGTCATACTTGGTGAATGAGCCTAAGGAAGAGGCAAGCTCAATTCCTCTTCAAGATCCCCCTCTAGCCCAACAAGGTTTGAAAAGTCAAGATAATGACGTTAAACAAGCGCACTTGGGAGGCATTCCCATTGTTATCCTTGTATATATTCTTGATTTAGTTATATAATTATGTTTCTTTGAGTTTTTGAAAGTTTTAGGTTGAGTATGGAGGACTTAGACTTGAAGAAAAGGTGTGGAGAAAATCTTTAAAGAAGTTTCGGCGAAACACGCCGAAACTTATTCTCAGGGTGATGGTTCGACGAACACGTTCGGTGAATTACGCCGAAACTTATTCCCAGGGTGATGGTTCGACGAACACGTTCGGTGAAGGACGTCGAAACTTATTCCCAGGGTGATGGTTCGACGAACACGTTCGGTGAAGGACGCCGAAACTTATTCCCAGGGTGATGGTTCGACGAACACGTTCGGTGAAGGCACGCCGAAAATTATTTCCAGGGTGACGGTTCGACGAGATGGTTCGGTGAAGCTTGTCGAACCGTTCCAAAAACTAGGTTTGCTTGACTTTTCTTCCTTCCTTTGACCGGTTTAATGTTAACTTCTCCCACTTATATTGAACCGATTTTAGAGGATTAAAGCCTTCTTCTTCCCCATATCTCTCATTCACCACGAAAATCTCCATTTACATAAAGATAAGAACTTGTTTTTCTCTTTTCTCTCTCAATTCTTCATCAAATTCTTTGATTCCAAGTGCATTATTTCCGAAATTGTTGGTCTCTCTTGATTCCTTAGTGAATTTCGACCATCCCTTTGCGTGGAACCAAGGTTTGTCCTCTTATCCTCTCTCTCAATCTTTGATTTCTCCTTGAGAATGAATTGGAATTTAGGGTTGATAGAAGGACTTTGAATGAGTTGATTGAGCTGGGTATAGTTGAATATTGTTATAGGTGATGATTGTTGAAGTTTTTCACGGAATTACATGGGAAAATTTTGATTTTTGAACAATATTTCTTTAGGATTTTGAAAAGTTGCGAAAATTCATGTTTTAGCCTAATTATTGTTCAAAAATTTAGAATTTGGTTTCTTTAAGCTTGCTTTCCCATGTTGTATAAGTAACTAAGCTAGAATCCTCTTAAATTTTAATCTATTATCACCTAGAGGATGCTTAATTTGAATAATTCCTTGTTAATTTCTTTGAATGCTAAGAGAAAATTTTTAAAAGGGATTATCTCTTGCTTTTATTCAATTGCCATTGGGTTTTAATTCTTGAAACCTCCATGGAATTTTTTAATTTCATGATTGTGGTTTTCAAAATTTAAAATTCATCATGTGCTCACTCTTCTCCAAGATTTTTGATTTTATAGGTACTAATGGGGAGAACAAGGAGTGAGGCTAGCAAGAGACAAGGCAAGAGGGCCGTGGAAGTGGAAGAAGAAGATCCCGAGGAGAGTCCACCGGTCATAAGAAAGTTGTCCCAAAAAAGGGACATTAGTAGGGAGAAAGCAAGAGCAAGGCGAGCCGAGAAAGTCAAGGCCACTCCTCCAACACCCTCAGAGGTGTACAAGGCCCTTATGGAGAGACCTTTTAGGGGAACCAAGTACCCGGATCATGAACTGCTAGAAGAGTTGGGTCTCTTGGAGGATGTGGCAGCGATTTTTCGGAATTTGGGATGCACAAGGTGGTTCAATGATAGGGCTCAGGTTTTACCCAAATAATCAACTACTGCAAATGCACAGCAATGCAGTTGAAGTATAAGGGGTATCGAATCCTCAGGGAAGTTAAAGCTACACTTATGGTTTCTAGGTTTAGATTATGCTAGGTCGAATAATGAAATTGAAAACTAAGCAATTAAAACAAGTAATAAATCGGAATTAGATGGATTAAAGTTCAGGAGACGAGACGCTAGGCGAGGATAATTATCAGGTTGAATCCAAGAATGCAGAATCTAAGTTTATTAGGGATTTATTAAGAACCGTCTAGAACTCGAAACTCTAAGTTAAAACCAATCAACTCTCGTTGCAGAAGTTATCTATGCCTAAATCCCTAAATTCCAAATCTCTTTGCGAATTTAAACAATTAAGGCAAGCAATAAGAACAGGTTCGATTTGTTCACAAATTACCTAAACCAAATCTCTTTGCGAATAGATATTTTGCTCACCTAAGATTAGTTCAAGTTATTAATAATGCTCTCACATCTATTAAACAACCTAAGGTTTGATTTCTAAGTGATCAATTCAGAGAATCAAGTTAAGCACAAATCTAGGTGAAGATCCAATTGATTTCCCTAATAATTCTAGTGATTCTACAAACTCTTCATCAAACCCTAAATCACCCTAACCTAACTAGCAAACTACTCAGACATAATAATGAAAACACAAAACATGGCTGAATAATATTGCATAAAAGAATAGAGAATGATACAGGGGTTCGAAATCTGGCTCAGATGAGTTAGAATTGTCTCCCCAAAAGCTCAGGATCAATCTCTCTCTAAGTCTCAAAAACAGAAAATAATGATAAGGTTATTGGCTAAACAATGCTTGAAAACTATTTATAAAAGGGGATTTTTCGTCCAGGGGTAAACTTGTAATTCTTCAAACTTGCTCTTCTTTCCTTTTCCTGATTGGAAACCGTCAAGCTTCGCCGTCTATCCTTGGTGTCGATCGACACTGATGGTGTCGATCGACACTCAGCTCGTAAATCCAGCCTCTTGACTTCATCACTTCGGCTGCTTCTCCAAAATGCTCCAAAACGTCCCAGTTTCTTCCATTTAGCTCCAAATGCTCTCCATCCTGTAAAGACTCTAAAAAGACTCCAAAACTAGCAAAAGACTCTATAAAAACACTTATAACATGGCTTAAAAACGGGTAAAAACCATGATAGATAAAAACACTCCCCCAGACTTAGTCTTTGCTTGCCCTCAAGCAAAACAGAAACTTAGACTGAAGTAGAAGTTTGAAAACAGGAACTTCCAATCACTTTTTCAAAACGCCACATTGATTAACACCTCTTGAATCCACATGATATTAGAGCCAACCTTAGGAAATGTTCAATGTACTTACCACAAGCTTAGCAATCTCCCAGTTCAAATCCAGATCCTTTCCTTGGTAACAAATTCGAACTCTAACATTGGTAATGCCATAGAACTTTTCTGATTCTTTTCCCTTCCTTAGTACAAAACAAGATATTCTCATGCAGCTCCCCTATTTTATCTTCCCTTAGTCAACTTCTACCCATTTTCAGGGTGTTCTAAGATCTTTTCATTGACTTTTATTATTCTCTTTGGGATCTCTCGAATAGTGCTACTCTCTACTTGTGTTCCTTGTGAGGAGACGGGTTCAAGAACATCACTAATATTGTTCCTTGTGAGGAGACAGGCTCATGACAAGGCACTATTTCAGACTTAGACTCTTTTTCTTTCTTTTCTTTTCTCTTAAGGGAAAATCAAGGAGACACTGCAATTGCCTATCTGTTCGGACTGAAAGAGGAATCAAGTTCTGCGCATACCTAGTTCTTATAAGGGGATCTGAACTCGCCCTGTTAGACTGATTCCACTTGTAGCTTTCTACTTAGTAGGTCCTGCAATCAACTCTTATAACAATGGTTCTTCAAGTGATAAATTTATGTGGTTAGTACCTAGAAAAACTGAAAGTTCCAACTAATTTTGACTCAATAAAACAGATTTTGAAAACTTTTGACTCAAGACTCAACTGACTCTCAAAACAAAACACAAAATTAGCAACCATCTCCCCCAGACTTGAATAAAACTGTCCCCAGTGTTACTAAGAATGAGTTTGGATAGAAAAAATTCATACCAAATTGTTGCAATAAAGAAAAAAAATCGGATTCTTACCTGACTTCTGCGTGTAGCGTCGATCGACACAGATGGTATCGATCGATGCTGTGTCTGAAGTTGGTGTCGATCGACACTCTGTCCGGAAGCTGTGTCTGAAGGGAGACTCCTGTCTCATGCTCATCTTCGAACCCATAGAGCTGGCAAAGCTCTGGAAGTGAAATGCGGTAGCGGAACCCGCAGATTAGGAAGGTCAATGTGCCTTCCAGAGAATTCCTGTTGATCACGTTCCAATAGTAGACCCTAGCTGTGGCAATGAACTGGCGGACAAGGTCTGGATAGAGATCGAACTGCCTCGTCGCTATGGTGCCCATACCAACTCTATGCATCAACTGCAGAATGTCTTCTTGGATGCCCAATGCGGTCATCGTCTTCTCGCAAGCAAAGCGAGTCGGAGCAATCTTCACGCCAGTCCACGCATTGTAGAAGAGCGTGTCATAGTCATCCCATGCCTCATCAATGCCTCGAAGAGTACAGTCCTCCTTGGCAACCTCCTTCGCTGGTGTATCCTCCCAATGTCGCGTACTCCTGATCTTTGTGTTCTCACGCTTTGGCCAAGGAGGAAGAGAGCGAATCACCTCATCATTAGCAGTCCCTTAGGCTTCAGAGTCAGTGTGGCGTGGTCTCTTACTCACAGGAGGCATCTGCAACGAAAAGAAAAACCAAAGTTAACATCCAAAGTCCAACAAAGGAAACTCAATGTTTCTGTAATGGTCGGGCGTCGATCGACACAAAGGGTGTCGATCGACACCAAGTACGAAACTTCAATACTCCTACATTTATTGATCTTTCAACTCAAATTATGCATCAATGATCGGTTCAAACTATACTAGCATCATCAATCAACCAATTCAAAGCCATAATACCCAAGAGAAATCTCTAAATTCGCAACATGCATCATTAATTTCCAAAATTTTGAAAATTTCAAATTGTGCAAATTAGAGGATGAAAAACAGTTGGGTAATGATCCTAAACATGATATACAACCTAAATAAACATGATTAAACAGAGAAATCAATCTAAATAGGTCGATTTTGAAATTTTTCACCTTAGGGCCAAAAATCAAATTGGGAGATTTGAAGAACATACCTTGTAGATCGAATGAATGAACAATGGAATGTGAAAGAGGGTTACAATCCGCACGGATTAGAGCAAAGAATCACTCAATTTGGTTCAGAATTGAGGAAAATCTTATTTGGGTGAAATTTTGCCAAGTGTCGGGTTTTTGAAAAATGAAGGAAGAAGAAGGAGAATCGGGGTTTTGAAAACTTACCTGCGTCCCGCGGTGGTGTCGATCGACACTAGGCATGATCGATCACCCTTCTCTTTTTTTATTTTTGTTTTGTTTTTTTCTAAAAGCCAAAAATAATTAGTAAAACCAAGAAAAAATGTAAAGAAAAACGTACCTAAAAGTGGGTTGCCTCCCACTCAGCGCTCGTTTAACGTCAATAGCTTGACTGTTCATGCGTTTAGGCGTTGGGTGCATCATTCAAAGACATAATGTGTCCGTCTGGAATCTCGGCTTAAGCCCAATAGTGTTTCACCCTTTGCCCATTCACAGTGAACTCCTCTCCTTTGGCGTTCGTCAGGACAATTGCTCCATATGGTCTAACTTCTTTGATTGTGAAGGGACCTGACCAACGTGAACGCAATTTACCAGGAAACAATTGCAAACGAGAGTTATACAGAAGTACCTGGTCATTTGGCTCGAATTGTCTGGAGATGATCTTCTTATCATGATATGCTTTAGTTCTCTCTTTGTAGAGCTTTGAGTTCTCATAAGCATGATAACGAAGTTCATCCAATTCGTGGAGCTGAAGAAGGCACCCCTCTGCAGCTGGCTTCAAGTCGAAATTCATCTTCTTGATAGCCCAATGTGCCTTGTGTTCCAACTCCACTGGAAGATGGCAAGCTTTGCCATAGAGTAGCTGAAATGGTGTAGTCCCAAGCGGCGTTTTGTAGGCTGTTGCCCAATCCTTCCTTGTCTTGCCTACTGTCTTCTCCATAATTTGCTTGATTTGCATGTTGGTGATTCCACTTGTCCACTCGTTTGGGGGTGATATGGAGTCGCGACGCGATGCTGAACACCATGTTTCTTTAGCAGCTTGTCGAAAATCTTGTTGATAAAGTGAGAACCACGATCACTTATAACAATCCGAGGCACTCCAAATCTTGGGAAGATGATGGTCCGAAACATCTTGAGAACCACTGCAGCATCATTGGTCTTAGAGGCAATTGCTTCCACCCACTTAGAGACATAGTCCACAGCCACCAAGATGTATTGCATTCCATAAGATGGAGGAAAAGGGCCCATGAAATCAATGCCCCAACAATCAAAGACCTCAACTTCAAGGATGAAGTTCTGTGGCATCTCATTCCACTTACTGATCTTCCCTCTCCTCTGACAAACATCACATTGAGTGATGAACAGCTGCGCATCCTTGAACATAGTAGGCCACCAAAAGCCTGCTTGAAGAACTTTGGACACTGTCTTGAAGGTAGCAAAGTGTCCATCATACTCAGAACCATGACAGTGGAACAGCACATCACGAACCTCACTCTCTGAAATGCATCTTCTGTAAACACTGTCTGAACAATGCTTATATAAGTGTGGCTCATCCCAATAGTACCTTCTAACTTCCCTCATGAACTTCTTCTTCTCATAACCCTTGAGATGTGTCGGCTCAATGTCAGCAGCAAGAAAGTTCACAATGTCAGCATACCATGGTCGAGTTGCATCATTAATGGCAAAGATTGTCCGTCGAAACACCTCACCTAAAATCCTGCGAATCAATGAAGGTCCCTGGTGTCGATCGACACTCGTGAAGTTGGCAAACTTCGAAGTGTTGATCCACGACTCGTTCTCATTCTTTCGGACGGGGTGTCGATCGACACTCCCCTAGTGTCGATCGACACTAGGCGTTTCTGCTCCGAGATCGTACTTTGCAGACGAATCTCAACAAGATATACATTTTCTTCAGGCAAAAAGTCATCAATTGGCACGTCATCTTCAATCCTGATCCTTGAGAGATGATCAGCTACTCCATTTTCAACTCCTTTCTTGTCTTTGACCTCTATGTCGAACTCTCGAAGAAGTAGAATCCATCGTAGCAACCTTGGCTTGCTTCTAGTACTAATCAAGACCCTATTTACTGATTATGATATGGTGTTAGTTGTGAAGTTATATCTATCCCCTTGGAAATGAGCACGACTCTACTTACACATATCAACTTTTTGCAAATAACTATGAAGTCGAGAATGTGTAGCCTGAATCTTCGTATAATAAGCATTGAACTCTGATTTCGTATATGCTGTGGCAGCCTATTTTACAAGCCCGAACGTTTCTCCCCCTTTGAAGTTCAGCAAAATGTTCTTATACAAGTAATATGTGCAAATACCATGATTCACAAGCGGGTAAACATTCCCTATGGCCTTTCCTATTGCTTTATGCCTATTCGAAATAATGGCTAGTCCTTCATCATCGGGAATGACACGATGTAGTTGTCTAAGAAACCATTCCCAAGACTCTTCATTTTCGGTATCAACAACACCGAAAGCTATATTAAAATTCCCATCTTGGGTTGTTGCGACCAGTAATGTACATTTGTATTTGCCATGTAAGAATGTCCCATCTACCACAACAACTTTTCTCATATAGGTAAACCCGTGAATGCTTGCATCAAATGCTAGGAACAAAAACTTGAACCGATCTTCCTCGTCAATTTCAAGCTTTATAAGTGTCCCCAGATTAGATCGTCTAATCATGTATAAGTACGAGGGAAGTTCTTCATAACCACTTTCCATCAAATCCTTCTTCTGCATCACCGAGTCTTGATTGGCCACCACGAAGGAAGCTAGCCGCAACGGCTGTCTCGGATTTCTTCGTGAGTAAGCTCCATTTTCCGTCGTTGTCCGATGACTCGGTGATGTTGATTGATCCAGTGACACGAGCGCCAACTGGTTTGGACCAGTTTGGGACGAACGATGGGGTCATCGAGTTCCGTAGCGGATCGAAGCAAGGAGATCAAGTGATGGAGGATGTAAATGTGGAAGGAAAGGAGGACGGCGAGGCTCCAGGAACGGTTCCGGACGAGGTCACGGTGGAGAGCGAGAAGACGCAGGGTTGAGCTCCCTTTTCTACTCTCTCTTTTCCCTTATGTGTTTTTTTATTTTCGAACTCAGTGCCCGGGAAAATTTTTATCCAAGTTTGGTTGTTTTTATTTTTGAACAAGTATGTTGGTGCCCGGGAGGGTTTTAATCATTGATTTCTTTAGTAAAAGTACGCTTCGGTTCCTTTGACTTGCTGTTTTATACTTGTTGGTTACTTTGTGGGTTAAGCGGTGGCTTAGCTCGCCTTACTTATTGTTCACGTTTTAATCGCTTCGATTTGATCTTGGCGAAGTGTGATTTTAGTTTGTCATTATTTTGAGATTTGGTTCTAATATTTTTGGATGAAGGTTCCAGCTTGGTTTCCAATGCGAGGTCTGCTTTATAGCGAGTTCTGACCAAGTATTGACTTAGTCCTTTTTTTTATCGGATTCCAGGCTTAGCCCGTATAGTTTTGTGTATTCCTATCGTAGTTCTGCGTGCTAAGTTTGTAGCTTAGTTTGGCTAGATGGTTTAGTAAGAGTTATGACGAAGATTTTGCTTGCGGATTCTATGCAAGGTGTATCCTGGTACTATTCCCCCCAGTTTTTTTAGTATTTTGTTATACTCAAAGAACTTTTGAGGAAATGTGATTTCATGGTGATTTGGGAGCACGATTGTCGGACTAATGATCTTGCGTTGGTCATTCAGTAGACATATTCTTGTCCTTTTGTTCGCTTTGTTAAAGTATGAATTATTACTTTGAAAGTTAGAGTGTGTACAAGGGAGTACGACTGATCGTTACATTATATTATGTAATAGATGGCAAATGGACATTTTTAAAGACTTGACTAAGCAAGAGTTCGTTTGAATTTTGAGAGGTCGCTGAGGGACAGCTCGATGTGAATTTTTCGTAGGCCTTGATTATATTTGGAGAGCTTGCGTAAGCGTCATAAGGGCTCGTATAGCATGTTATGAGACTTCCATAGTTGAGTGCTCATATGGTGATCTCAGGGGCTCGTCACGGAGAGCTCGCTCGAGGTATTGTGAGACTCGGATGGGCAAGTGTTCGTTTTGAGATCTCGTGAGCTCGTGGCGACGAGCTCATCGAGACTTTGTGAGACTTGGACAGTCAAAAGCTCATTCGACGATCTCGAGAGCTCGTGATGAGGAGCTCATTCGACGATCTCGAGACCTCGTGATGAGGAGCTCATCGAGGCTTTGTGAGACTTGGACAGGCAAGAGCTCACATGGTGACCTCGGGAGCTCGTGCTGAGAGCTCGTTGAATTTTTTGATGGGGGGCGGTTGTGCTCGATATCGAGCTGCCTACTTACCCGATTAAGGGATCAAGCCTTTACGTAGTTCGATTATTAGGTGGTGATACATAGCAATAGTACTTTTTGAGGTTCATGACGTTCCATGGTCGTAGTTCGTGATCGCTGGTGCTGACTTCAGAGAGTCTGTAAACACTGTCGTACACTACATGAGTCACAGTGTAGGGACCTTTTGAGTTTATGCCGAGTTTTCCGGCATTCTCCTCTTTTTTGTGGTCAAAGACCTTTCGCAAAACGAGCTCTCCTACCTAGAATCTCCGATGTTTCACATTGAAGTTATAATAGCGAGCTGCTGCTTATTGATAGTTCTGAATTCAAAGCGAGGCGAGGTCGCGGCGTTCGTCGCAAGATCGAGCTCGTTGATTATCATTTGGTTATTTAGCTCCTCATTTTCTGGACATTTTGCCCGTCGGATACTTGTCACCAATATTTCGGCTGGAGCTACAGCTTGTATGCCGTATGCTAACGAGAATGGGGTCTCGCCTGTGGCTTTGCGGGGGGGGGGGGGGGGTTGTTCTGTAGCCCCACAGAGTACCCCGGCGAGTTTGTCGCTCCACCTGTTTTTGCTCGCATCGAGTCGCTTCTCAAGGTTATCCATTATGGATTTGTTAGCGGCTCCGGCCTGTCTGTTTCCTTGTGGATAACAAGGTGTGGAGTAAGTAAGGCGTATTCCTCATGTATTGCAAAAGTTGATGAAGGAGTTAGAAATGAATTGTGAGCCGTTGTTAGTCACAATTTTTTTAGGGTAGTCTGTGTCGGCAGATCATGTTTCTCCATACGAATTCTCTAACGTGTATTTCCTTTATCTGTTGGTAAGATTCGGCTTCGATCCATTTGGTGAAGTAGTCGGTTAGGACTAGGAGGAATCTCGCTTTCTTTTTACCGGGGGTGGCAAGAGGTCCCACTATATCCATAGACCATCGCATAAAAGGGTAAGGAGTTGATATGGACGATAGCTTTTCAACGGGCTGATGGATTATAGGAGCATATTTTTGGCATTTGTCACACTTCGCGAAGTATGCCTCGCATTCAGCGATCATGGCATGGCAGAAATAGCCTTGTCGTTTTATTCGTATGGCTAGAGATCGACCACCGGAGTGATTACCGCACAAGCCGCTGTGAGTTTATTCAATTATTACATGGGTTTGTTTTCCGTGAATGCATTGTAGATATGGCCCGGAGATGCTCCGTTTGAGTAGCCTTCCTTCCAACATGCAATACTTTGCGCTTTTGATTTTTAACTTTCTTGCAGCCCACCTATCGGGGGAAACTGTGCCGTGTTCGAGGTACTGAATAATGGGAGTTCTCCAATCATTTTCGACTTCGATTCTCGAGAGGTTCGTGGGAATTATCCTGATTGGACCGTTTGGTGCATCCCCCGAGGGTGCTGACGGATTGAGCTCTGGCTCTTCGTGTGCGGATTCGGAGGTTATTTGATCGATATCGACGATTGCTAGTACGACGGAGTTAGGTACCGACTCGCTCGCGATGTGAGTCTGGCGTGTGATAGGGCTCAGGTTTTACCCAAATCATCAACTACTGCAAGTGCACAGCAATGTAGTTGAAGTATAAAGGGTATCGAATCCTCAGGGAAGTTAAAACTACACTTATGGTTTCTAGGTTTAGATTATGCTAGGCGATTAATTTCAAGTAATCTAAAGCAATGCAGAAATAAGTAAACGAGTTTATAAGACGATGTAAGTTCAGAGACAAAGGCGCTAGGCGAGGATAATTATCAGGTTTGAATCCAAGAATGCAGAATCTAAGTTTATTAGGGATTTATTAAGAACCGTCTAGAACTCGAAGCTCTAAGTTAAAACCAATCAACTCTCGTTGCAGAAGTTATCTATGCCTAAATCCCTAAATTCCAAATCTCTTTGCGAATTTAAACAATTAAGGCAAGCAATAAGAACAGGTTCGATTTGTTCACAAATTACCTAAACCAAATCTCTTTGCGAATAGATAATTTGCTCACCTAAGATTAGTTCAAGTTATTAATAATGCTCTCGCATCTATTAAACAACCTAAGGTTTGATTTCTAAGTGATCAATTCAGAGAATCAAGTTAAGCACAAATCTAGGTGAAGATCCAATTGATTTCCCTAATAATTCTAGTGATTCTATAAACTCTTCATCAAACCCTAAATTACCCTAACCTAACAAGCAAACTACTCAGACATAATAATGCAAACACAAAACATGGCTGAATAATATTGCATAAAAGAATAGAGAATGATACAGGGGTTCGAAATCTGGCTCAGATGAGTTAGAATTGTCTCCCCAAAAGCTCAGGATCAATCTCTCTCTAAGTCTCAAAAACAGAAAATAATGATAAGGTATCTGGCTAAACAATGCTTGAAAACTATGTATAGAAGGGGATTTTTCGTCCAGGGGTAAACTTGTAATTCTTCAAACTTGCTCTTCTTTCCTTTCTCTGATTGGAAACCGTCAAACTTTGTCGTCCATCTTTGGTGTCGATCGACACTGATGGTGTCGATCGACACTCAGCTCGTAAATCCAGCCTCCTGACTTCATCACTTCGGCTGCTTCTCCAAAATGCTCCAAAACGTTCCAATTTCTTCCATTTAGCTCCAAATGCTCTCCATCCTGTAAAGACTCTAAAAAGACTCCAAAACTAGCAAAAGACTCTATAAAAACACTTATATCATGGCTTAAAAACGGGTAAAAACAATGATATATCAGCGTGCTGGTTTTGTGTTGTTATTTTTTAAAGACAACGATTTTAATGCTATGTCGATACTGGGTTTTTCGATCCCCTCTACTGGAATAATCCTTTTGAGAGTGGGATCTGAGGTCGAGACTAACGCCGCTAGGACATCAGCAGAGGTGTTCTCACCTCGGGGTATTCGAGTTAGTTCGAAGATCTCGAACTGCTCGGCGAGGCTGCGAACTATGTTGAGATAAACTTCCATACGTTCCTCTTTCGCCTCGTACTCGCCTTTGAACTGGCTTATAACTATTTGAGAATCGCTGTAGGCATTAACCTCTCGAGCTCCGATCCCTATAGCGAGCTTGAGACCGGCAATCAGTGCCTCGTATTCTGCTCCATCGTTGGAGGCTATGAAGCCGAGCCTGAAGGATTGTTCTATGACTACTTCCGTGGAAGATACGAGCTTGATCCCTACTCCAGATCCTTGTCTGGAAGACGCACCGTCGACGTGGAGTGTCCATCTCTTGTTTGGAGAGGACGTCGTATCGACGGAGGGTGGGAGCTCTATGACGAAGTCCGCTAAAACTTGGGCTTTTGCGCAAGTTTGAGTTCGGTACTCGATATCGTACTCGCTGAGTTCGATAGCCCATTTTACTAGGCGTCCCGATTGACTGAGATTATGTAGTATGGTTCTTAGTGGTTGAGATGTCATCACTACAAATAAGTGTAAATATGGGCGAAGTTTTCGAGCTGACATGACCAATGCTAATGCGAGCTTTTCCATTGTTGGATATCTCATTTCGGCATCGATCATGGTTTTGCTTACGTAGTAAACAGGTTTTTGCTCGTTCTGTTCTTCGCGAACTAATACCCCGCTTACCGCGGCCGGTGATACAGCGAGATAGAGATACAAAGGTTCTCCTTCTATTGGTTTGGCCAGTATTGGAGGTTCGCTTAAGTAAGACTTAAGTTGGCTAAGAACATCTTCGCATTTCTCGTCCCATGTGAATTTTTTATTCCCCTTTAGGAGCTGGTAGAAAGTAAGGCCTTTGTCGGTTGATCGGGAGACAAAACGGTTAGGGGCCGTGATCTTTCCCGTGAGTCGTTGCACTTCATGTGTTGTCCTTGGTGAGGACATTTCTATAAAGGCTGCGATCTATTTGGGGTTAGCCTATATTCCTCTTTCAGTTAGTAGGTAACCGAGGAATTCGCCAGAGGGAACTCTGAAAGTGCATTTGGCTGGATTTAGTTTCATCCCGTACTTGTGGAGGATGGCGAAACATTCTCTCAGTTGAGAGACGTGGTCTTCCTCTTTGGAAGATTTTACCAGCATGTCATCTATGTAGACTTCCATAGTTTTTCCGAGTTGCTCGACAAACATTTTGTTAACTAATCGTTGGTACGTGGCTCATGCGTTCTTTAGGCCAAAGGGCATTACTTTGTAACAGTACGTACTGCGGTCTGTTATGAAGGAGGTCTTTTCTTGATCCTCAGGATTCATGAGGATTTGGTTATATTCTGAGAATGCATCCATGAAGGATAGCAATTGGTGACTTGTCGTGGCTTCTACCAGGCGGTCGATGTGTGGGAGCGGGAAGCTGTCTTTTGGATAGGCTTTGTTTAGGTCGGTAAAATCAACGCAGACTCTCCACTTGCCATTTTTCTTTTTGACTACAACCGGGTTGGTGATAACACGTTTTTGCTGTGTTTGTCAAACTTTAAGCTTGCTCATGTCATTGCAGTACTTAAGGGTCAATCCAATTTGGGAAAGTTGAAAGATACTAAGAATACAAGAACTTTTGGTAAAGCTAAGCAGATTCGGATTAAATGTGTTTTTGCTGTGTTTGTCAAACCTTAAGCTTGCTCATGTCATTGCAGTACTCAAGGGTAAATCTAATTTGGGAAATTGAAGGATACTAAGAATACAAGAACTTTTGGTAAAGCTAAGCAGATTCGGATTAAATGGGTGAATAAGCCGAAATAAAATACTTAGATTGATCTAATGAAGTTAAAAACTATTTTAAAATCCCAATCAAGGGGTTAAACAACTAGAAAGCTACTTCTAAGGAATTGAAAATCAAGACTACTAATTTTAGAAAATGCAAAACTAAAGACTGACAAAACGGGAAATTGACTAAGACTTGGAACGAATTTTAAGAACTAGAAATAAAAATATGCTGACTCTTAAACTATACCAGGGTGCGAAATATGATACCAGGGAATTTCTAAAATACTAGCAAGACCAAGAACGAAACTTTATGAAATTAAAAAGTTTTAATGTAAGAAATAAACAACTAGATGGTTTTAAGCTAAAAGATTGAAACTTTAAACTAAAGGAAGATGATTTTTATGTTTTCAGATGATAAGGAATGGATTCACGGTTTGGGGATCAACTTAGAGGGTTCAAGATTCAAGCTTTGGGTTTTTAAAACATAGATCTACACTTTTGTGCTTTCTCTAAGCCTTGAGAAGCTTAAGCTAGCTTCATCCATGGTGTGTGGTATGAAGCCTTCCTCATCCCTTCCTCCTAACCCATTGATCGTGGTGGAAAGAAAGGATGAGAAGCATGATGCATAGATCTCAAATGGTGGCTTGACTAATCCCCTAAGCAACCATGGTGTTTGGGAAAGGATAGATTAGTCTCTTGGATTTGGATTTAAGGGATCTCCTAAATCTGTCTAGGACAAGGAAATCCCTGGATCAAAGGTGTCTCTCTCGAGATCCTCTAGGAATTAAACGTGCAAATCCAAGAAGAGAATGGTTTTAAGAACAAGAAAAGACCAAAGCTTAAAATTTTAAAACCCTTAATCACCCCAAACCGAAAACCCACAAGACTACTACACACTAAACATAATCAAGATGCTTGAAAACGTAGAAGAAGGAAAGCTAAGCATGATTATAACGATTAAGCCAGAAATTAGCAAAGTACTTAAGATAACTTTAAAGATTAAGGTTTTCTAAAACATGAAAAGCTTGAAAGACTAACAATGGAGGTTTTTCTCAAAGAAGGAGGAGACAAAACCCAAGTTTCGGATCCTTAGCCAAAAATAGGTTAAGGTCCTTTTATACAAAAAGGGTAATGGTCCCATCACTAAGCTCCAAAATGTAAGCTGTCCGGATAAGGTTAGAGATCAACCTCGGTCATCGATCTCTTACTCGATCTTGGCAGTAGAATGCCTTCCTTTGCTCGATCACCTAGTCGTTCCAATGGCAGAGATCGGGTACCTCTGTCGATTGTCTACTCGATCTTTGGATAATCGAGTCTTGAGCTCGATCTAGCTCTCGTTCTATTTCCGCGTCCGTGCCCGTGGTCGATTATCTTGATCGATCTTTGACCTCGATCCTTCTTTACAGAATGGCCTCGCGACTCGATCTCTTGGTCGATCTTCTCAAGATCGCCTTGCTTGTCTTGATCCTTAGCTCGATCTCGTTCCTCTACTTGATGCCTGAGTTCTCCCAATTGTCCATAGACTCCATTTTTATCCTCAGCTCGTCCACGCACTCCCCAAAACTCCAGTGTATCCAAAACAACCTGAATATGATGCAAGAATGAAAGAAACATGCAAATGCTAATGCAAAATGCCTTAGGACCTAAAATGGAACAAAAACTACAATTTCCCTAAGTATGAATGTAATATGTATGCAATTTATGTCCTAAATGCAAGCTAAATGTATGAAATATATGAATATATCAACTCCCCCAAACTTGCCTTTTGCTTGCCCTCAAGCAAACAAATTCCGAGCAAGGGAGAGAGGTTTAAAAGTGGGAGCTCAATATCCAAGGTTACTAACAATAATGATCAACTCAACATCCTAGTTCTTAATTCTAAGATGCATGTAAATCTATTCTACTCCAAAAGAGTTAGCCATGCCCATTTCAACATTCAGTTGCACTAAGAATTCAATCTACACAGGTCTCCCTATCAAGCCAACTCTTTAACATTCATTAAGTGCAAAACCATGAATCATGACATTGCAAGGAAAGTAAATTCATTTGGCTAAGGGACTGGGTTTTTGAGATAAAAATGATCTCAATTCATCCGGTTTTGTATTTAAGTAAGGGTAACACTCAAAAAGGATTGAACCATATGCATAATGCTAAAGGTAAGAAACAAGTGATGTATACAAGTATAGATTTTCATCTACCCGAAATGCTATCAATGATCCTATACCCTTCTCGTTCATTTTCTTTTTGCTCACTCAACCCTCTAGAATCTACCCCTTTCCCAAGACTCTTTGTGCCTTGCTAAACCCTTTGAATTTCAACACACTTCTTCTTTTTAAAGCTCTAAGGGGAACTTCTTCAACTCATTACTCGCGGCGAATGGAGTAGCCTTATCTTAATAACTTAGCTCTTCTTCTTATCTCTAGGCGGTCTTCTTTCTTTTTTTAACTTGGCCCTTTTTGGCTCTTTTGACTTTCTTTTCTTTTTCTTAAGGCCACCTAGCAGATTTTTATTTTTTTTTGCTTACAGCAATTCCTTTTAAAACCGAAGACTCTCCACTTCAAACCAAATTTCCCCTTAGTTTCACCACTCCCCTTATCCAATGCCTCATTCTTTCCAAACTTTCCACAAAATACCAAGTAGTACCACGACCATCAAACCCCCAAATCCTAAGCCTAAAGCTAGCCCCAAAATGCAAGGCTAGAATCTACATGAAAGCCTATACTTGTTGTCCCAAACCTAACAATTTATGCAAGGTTTAATCAAAATAAAGGCCTCACAACCAATCACACAAGAACGTTTGGCTTCAAAGGAAGTTGGTTTATGGTAGGGGTGCTACTTGAGCTAGCAAGAGGGTGGCAAAGAGGATAAGAAAGCTCAAGTATTTTAAATCCACGAATTACTTTCAATGCAAGATTTAATGTCAATATTCGGTTTAAGTGAGTAGAGTTAGCTATCAATTTCAAGACCTATTTTCGACTAAAGACTAGTGACAAATGAGGCGGTCCAAGCATGGTTCTTCCTTACTTTCAAACTTATTCACAAGCAGCAAAGAACTACTAACTAGGNATGAGGCGGTCCAAGCATGGTTCTTCCTTACTTTCAAACTTATTCACAAGCAGCAAAGAACTACTAACTAGGGTGTTGAATTGATCACAAAAGTTATCAACCTACTTGGATTAGCTCATCATTGCTCCCTATGCAAATGAATGCAATCCTAAATGATAAAAAAATCTAGACTCAATCCTAAAATATTCTACAGTGTAAATGCAAGCTACATGAATTTGTTTAAAATTTTTGAAAATTTTTCTGATTTTGTTTTTATTTTTATTTTTCTATGCACTTAGATGGATGCATGAAGACTCAAGATGCAAACACAAAATAAGATTCAAATAAAACGTGTCAAAGCACACATTCTCCCCCAAACTTGAATGACAACGTCTCGGTGTCAAACAAGACTAAGAGGAGAGCAAAATCCAAAGCAAAAAATAAAAGGATGCATGGTATTTACAAGGGTTTGGTGTTTTGGTACCTCATTCTTGCGAGGAGGAGGAGGTCGGTGAGGATGAATCTATGGAGAATGGAATCGTAGCCGTGCTTCCAAACGCCAAGTAGCGTGCCTCATCCGGTGGCAAGAACTCAAGTCCTTCGATGCAGTCTATTAGCACGCCGTACGGGCTTGGGAGGATATATGCCTTCCTTTCATTTTTCTTATTCTTGAAGTAGTAAGCGAAGGTGTTTGGTGCTGGGGGTGAGCCGAAGAACTCTTTCACGAGCATGTAGGCGTGGTCCATGTAAACTCTTTCCGTGCACGCTTGGAAGAACGTGAGGTCTACTCCCGCTTTCTCAAAGAGGGGAGTTAGAAATCCTCCTATGGCGATGGGGCAGGAGCTTGATCTACGGAGCATCCTCTTGTAATTGACCAATGAGGCAGCTAGGATGCATCCATAGTTAACAGTTTCGCCGAAGTTATCATCCACCGGATCTCTTACATTCCCCGTGAGCCACCCCTCGTACCACATAATTTCCTTTAAGCCCTCGAAGAGAAAGCTCATCTCGTTCTTCCCCACAACTGAATCCGAAGTCTTCCCCGCCATAGTGTTAGTGAGGAGTTGCAGTGTATACCGTAGCAAAGGATTCCTAACCCCTACAATCTTTGACTCGTTGCTCTCAAAGGGCCCTTCTCCGATCAAGTTCCATAATGCGCTTGCCGACGCAAATTGTGGGAACTCGGTTACATGAGCCTCGGTATTGAACTGGTATGCCTCGCATATATCGTCCGTGGTTAGGTCAAACACGTTCCCCCAGACCTTGAACGTCATGCGTCCAGTTGATGGTGTTAGCAAGATCGGATTGTCGTAGGAGAATTCCATTGTTGATAGGAAGTGCAACGTCACCTCCGGGTAAGTGGGACAATCCAAGGTCGCTAGAGTGCCGAGCTCCATGTTGTCGAGCAGTTCATCGAAGGAGCCGAGCAACCCGATCTCTTGCAAGAAGGGTCGGCTCGCAAACCTTGTAGGCTCAATGCTTCTATTCGCGAGTCTCATGCGGGTTCTTCTTTCCTCTTCAGTCCACACTAGAAGGCCTGCCTGTGGTGAGTATCTGAATCTCCTTGACGCCATTGTTCCTGAGGTGCAAGAACTCGGAGAAAGTATGAGGAGAGGATTAAGATAAACAAAGCGAAATAAGCTCCTAAACCCTAATTCAAAACTTTTTGGGATTAAATTAGAAAATATGGTTAAATTTGGGGGTGTCTTTATTCAACACAAGATAGTTTTCTGAAATTTCCCCCAAACTTCGATATTTTTATGAAAAATTAAAACTCAGTCCCTAAATCTTTCCTCCACAATCCTATTAACTAGGGATTCCAAAAAGATTTTTAATGCATTATGGAAATACCTTATGAAACATTGAAGCAAGATGAAAGAAAATGAAAGAGATTCTTCTTCCAATCGGACTTTCTATCTGTTAATGTGAAAAGGTTTTCAAAGTAAAAAGGAAAATGGTGTGGAGGAAAACTTTTATAAAGAGGAAAAAGAATTTGGAGCTAAGCATGCAAGAGATCTCGTGAATTGTGGTCAAAGCTCAATCACCAAGGTCAAAGGTGTCAGCTTTGACCGGAATTCAAATTCAAAATAGGAGGGAAGGAGAAAAAGAGAGAAATTTGAAAACTTACCTCGGCATGAGATCAAGTCAAATTGGTTGATCTTGACCTCGATCTCATGCCTATTTCGTCCCATATCGCATTGTTCAACCGATTGGAGGCTCGATCTAGTGCAGATCGTGCTTCCGATCGAGTGCCCTCCTTGTTTAAGAATTCTTGGCGCTATAGTCATGCTCCGTCAGTCGATTGCGTGGCCGTTCTGACCGAGATCGAGTGGTTTGATCGTTCGTCACCTCGATCGCTGCATAGGGATCGAGAAGTCTGATTGATCTTGCAGTCATTCCGAGTTGAAGATCGAAAGAGACCAGTCGATCTACCCCTCGTTCATAATTCAAGCTGAAAACGCGGGTGGGTCATCCTCTCGAAATCGACTGATTCACTCGATCGTTTTACTCGATCTTGTCTAGATCGGGAAGTTTGGTCGATCGTCTCATCGATCCTTGGACAAAGATCGAGAAATCTAATCGATTCAACACTCGATCTATTTCCTTTCCTCCCCTTTTCTTGTCTCTGATAGGTCTAGGATTATGACTCCTCGTTCCCGTTACCTTTTCCCTACGAACAAAAACAAAGAAGCATAAAATAGAAAAAAAAGAATATTTACAAGGATAGCCATGGGATTGATGATGTAAAGGTTTTTTATGCCTTTGGTCAATCCTCAAACACACATGTCATTGTAGTATTTGAGGTGTCAATCCACTTTGGAAGCTAATGACACTTGAGATATAGAATACTTGCTAAGCTAAGCTAATAAAGAGAGGTTTTTAAATCTAACAACCTAATGGCAAACAAGAAAGCAAAAGAAAGTAAAAGGAAGCAATATGACGAAACCTAAGCAAAGATAAGAGCAAGAGAAAAGGAGCAAAAACAGAATATAACTAAGCTTCAAAGATAAAAAGACAGATTCAAGACCAAGGCAAACGATATAGGGTGATTCTTATTCATGTCTAAGATGTTCAAAGATGCAATACTAAGTACTCAACCTTAAGTAAGGAGCACAATTAAAGGTTAATCCAATCCCTTGGCAAAAACCCCTTTGCTAATCACATTTCTAACCCAATCCCTTGGTGTAAATATGACTTAACATAAGCTTTCAATCTCAAGCTCCATAAAACAAAGAACTCCCTAGACATCTAATCCCTTAGGCTAGGATGAGTAATCTCTTATGCAATATTTTCAGACATTTTAATGACACTCTCATGCCCAATAAAAGTCTAGAGGCGATTTCCCATCAATATGGTACTAAGCATTTAGCACAATTCATATAAGAAATTATAGATGCAAAGAATCATGATTTCTAAACATCATTTTCAAATATAAACTCATTCAAGCATTTTATCAAACACCTTAAGTGCTCAACAAAAACCTAATATCAACTTCTCCAATAAAGAGGTACTTGGCTATTAGCACAATCACATAAGAAAAGGGAATACAAACATCTCAAACAATCATTAGAACCACCATAATCTACCAAGATCTCAAATCTAAGAATAACTACTCACTAACCATAGCCTTAACCACGAAATCCATGAGGATAAGATGGCTAGACATGATTAGAGAGATATAAACAAGAAGAAATTAAAGATAAGTGCAAAATTTAATTAAAAAGCAATGATCCAAATACTAAACTCAAAATTTGTGTTTCTTGTTCTTGAGAGAAAGAGAGAGGCACGAAAATATGAGAGAAAATAAGTGGATCCAAGATAAGATCTAGGTTAAAAGGTATTTATACTAAAGTCCAAAAGAAGTCGGTAAAAAGGTGGTCAAACTTCGGATAAGGTCTGCAACGGCTTCAAGCCGTTGTACCTGGTCGATATGGGCTTCAACTGGCTCATCCCGTTGCATGAGGTCGTGTGGATTCTGCAACTGGGTCATACCGTTGCATCACCTCGATATGGGCTCCTCAATGGACTCAAACTGTTATGCAAGACCGATGTTCACTGTTTCCGCGGTAACATCCGAACCGCTGATGATAATGCCTTCAAACCAACTCCATTCGAAAGCTAATTCGATCCTTTAGAACTTTCTTGAAGGACGCGGGATCTGAATCGAGACGGAAAGCCTTCGTCCGGACCGATCTTTCAACAACGGGTTGTCTAGTGTGGTACTAGACATCGTCTTGCTTCAAATCGGGGTGATATCGTTTTGGCTGGAGAAGTCTTCTATTTTGCTCCTTAATGCCCTGGCTTCATAGTGTTTGTTCTCTCAAACTCCATAGAGCTTCCACAAGCTCCAAAAGCACCTGAAATGCACTCCATATGCAACAAAGTATGCAACTCTAATCCTAAGACACTCTAATCCTAATATGAATGCAAATGGGATACTTATATTCATGAAATGACACATAACTACTCTAAATTATGCATAAAAATGATGTAATTATGCAAGCTATCAATTTTCTCTCAAGTGCGCTTTTGTTTAACTTCGTTTAGCTTGACTTTTCTTACTCCCCTTAGCGTGGAGCTCGGTCGGTCGGAGTGGAAGGAGATTTGGTGGAGCTTAATCTTCGTTGGATCTCCACGGTGTAGACCGTGTTCAACATCTCCATCACTTTACCCCTGTCCCTTTCGACCATCCCCGGGGGAAGTAGAAATCTTGCTTTTGCAAACGGTCATGCACCCCTATTTCCCGTAACCTTTCAGATCATAGAGTCATCCTTGAGCCCCAATGGATGCAAGCTCAGGACGCTCTCGTGTTGGATGAACCCATTCGCTTTCTTTCTTCTTTCCCTTGGTACGGTCTCCGGGTGACCTTCTTCTTCCTTACAACCGATCAGGGTTAGCAAACCCTCTCCATAAGGTTCCTCTTCAGACTTAGCCCCATCCTCGAAGTGATCTACTCTCTTTGTTGAAGCCGAGAAACAAGTAATCATTCTAAACTCATCCTTCGTCACCAAGGTAGCGGTTTGCTCTTTTTTCTTACTGAGTTGGCTTTCATGCCATCCACCTTCTCATCATTGCTCCCTATGCAAATGAATGCAATCCTAAATGATAAAAAAATCTAGACTCAATCCTAAAATATTCTACAATGTAAATGCAAGGTACATGAATTTTTTTGAAATTTTTGAAAATTTTTTGTTTTTTTTTATTTTTTTTATTTTTCTATGCACTTAGATGGATGAATGAAGACTCAAGATGCAAACACAAAATAAGATTTAAATAAAACGTGTCAAAGCACACATTCCCCCCCAAACTTGAATGACAACGTCTCAGTGTCAAACAAGTCCAAGAGGAGAGAAAAATCCAAAGCAAAAATAAAAGGATGAATGGTATTTACAAGAGTTTTGTGTTTTGGTACCTCATTCTTGCGAGGAGGAGGAGGTCGGTGAGGATGAATCTATGGAGATTGGAATTGTAGCAGTGCTTCCAAACGCCAAGTAGCATGCCTCATCCGGTGGCAATAACTCAAGCCCTTCGAGGCAGTCTATTAGCACGCCGTTCGGGCTTGGGAGGATATAGGCCTTCTGAGGCGACCCGACCCGGTAATCATACCGCGGCCAGACCGTCCTAAACAACCTTCGGCCAACTTACACACTTATGCTGAATTTCAAAATTTCTCATTAAACTTAACAACAATTCGATTCTCAAAGACATTCATTCTCATTGCATAATTAGTTCAAATTCCAAAGTACAAACGAGGTTCATAAAATAAATCATAAACTAACTTAGCAAAATTCGATTAAGTTATCAATAACACCAAAGCCAATAACCAGAACAATGCTTAAACGATAAAACCCTAAATTCGATTAAGTTATCAATAACACCAAAGCCAATAACCAGAACAATGCTTAAACGATAAAACCCCAAAATCTCATCCTAAATCCACTCCTTTCTTCACTGCCTTCGAGTCAGCCTTCTTTACCTGCACACTCAACACATAAGAGTGGCATAAGCATTACCATAAATGCTTAGTGAATACGCGAGATCCAATCTCCTCTCGGCTAACTCACGAACCGTTAACTTTTGCTCGAACCAAACTCTGAATTCCCTCGTAAACAGACAAAAACAAACGGATTAGTCGAACAACTCTCGACAAATTCACCGCACAAACGAAGATATCCGAGCACTTACCGAAACTATCGGCCGGAATCAAGTGCTCGCGGACAACTCACGATACGATCAGAAACTCTCGACTAAACTCGATCCTTCCTCGGCAAATCGCCTATCCCCAATCGAATCTCTCGATCAAAATTTGCAGAACTCGCACGGAAAACTCGATCTCTCGATGATCTCTCAATTCTCTCGGGAAAAATCTCTCTTCTCTCGAATAATGCACGGCTGCTCGAGATAAAACGCATAAAACTCCTTATATACGCAAAACCCTAGAAATAAACCGCCTAACTGTGCTTTTAGAATCGGTTCGTTTTAACTTTCTCTCGGCTAACCGACCAAACTTTCATTTTCTCTCGGCAGTTTCCCAAACCGCTCGACCAACACGCGAGAAATCCTATTCCGACTAGGAAAACTCTAAATTTTCTTCGGCCAAACTCAAAGCCCACGGGCCTAGCCCTTTTTCTCTCAACACTTAGTCGTTATTTCCACAATTTCACATTTTCTCTCGGACTTAGCCATTTCCTCTCGACTACAGTCACTGTACCGTCCATATCTCACGTACATAGTCACAAAACCGACGACTATTCACAGACACGGTCGAACCTCACTCGACTCAGTACATACTTACATCGGCCATCCCATGACCCACTCGACCGTAATTACAATTCCTGGTCACGGATGCTACAATTCTCCCCCACTTAGTTTGGATTCGTCCTCGAATCCGGCTCCTCTTCCGAAAGCTTCTCAAACCATTTTGGGAACTTTGTACTCATCTTTGCCTCTTTTTCACAAGTCGTTTGCTCGTCGTCGTTACAATCCCAAACGACCTTGATCATCTTGACCACTTTACCACGCTTGACTTTTTCCTTCCGGCCAACCACACGGATCGGTCTACCTTCCAAGGTCAGAGCCTCTTGCAAATCCTGCGGTGCTTCAGACATAATGTTCTCACGTTCGGTCATATGCTTTCTCAGCTGTGACACGTGAAACACATCATGGTACACACTCATCTCCGGCGGTAAGTCCAACTTATACGCCACCGATCCAATCCTTTCCAAAATTCGGTATGGTCCCATGTACCTCAGACTTAACTTAGCATCAAACATTGCTCGGCTTTTCCCTTTATAAGTCATAGCCTTCAAATATACCATATCGCCCACACTGAACTGTAAGTCATTACGGCGCTTATCAGCATAATTCTTTTGCCGGTCTTGAGCCTCTTTCATCTTAACTTTCAGAAACCAAATCTTTTCCGTAATCTCCTCGACTATAGCAGGTCCTAACTCACTCCGCTCCCCCACTTGGGTCCAACATAACGGTGTCCTGCACGGCCGTCCGTACAATGCTTCATAAGGAGACATATCAATGCTCCTTTGATAACTGTTGTTATACGCAAACTCAGCCAACGGTAGATAACTATCCAATTACCACCCCAATCCAAAACACACGCTCTCAACATGTCCTCTAACGTCCTGATGGTCCTCTCGGACTGACTATTTGTCTGCGGATGATACGCAGTACTCATGTGTACCTTCGTCCCAAACTCTTTCAGAATCTCTTTCCAGAATCATGAAGCGAACTTCGGATCACGATCGGACACAATACTCACTAGCACACCATGAAGTTTCACAATCTCATCCACGTATAGCTCTACTAGCTTAGGCACTCCATCCGTCTTTCTCATAGGTAAGAAATGAGCAGACTTGGTCAATCGATCCACGATGACCCAATCGCGTCATGCTTATTATTGGTCTTCGGTAAACCCATCACAAAGTCCATTGTGATCATATCCCATTTCCATTTCGGCATTGGTAATGTTTGCAACAAACCACTCGGAAACTGATTCTCTGCCTTAATCAACTGGCACGTCGGACAACTAGCCACCCACTTGGCCACGTCCCGCTTCATCCCGACCCAATGATAGTACCTTTTCAAATCACGATACATCTTGGTCATTCCCGGATGAACAGAAAACCTTGACTGATGTGCTTCCCTTAGGATCTCTTCCTTTAGCTCTTTCACGTTTGGAACACATACT
>JAHZTW010000004.1:39942614-39957406 GCA_020283515.1 Alliaria petiolata | reverse complement strand
CACAAAGTTTGGTGGCTATCGGGCTTGATTCGGGCTTGAAAACGGGCTCGGGAAACATCACTTGTCCTGGTCGCGCCACGGGTGGTTCATGGGCCGGCCGTTGGTTTTCGGAGCTTTCCTGGCGCGGCCATGATATCTCTGTAAATTGCATGTTTTTGGCACACATTTCATGCTAGTTAGGATTTCATTCTTACACTTTTATCTTAGTTTGCATCACATTTTCTCTCATGTTAGGATTAGATGCATTAGGTTAGGTTTTTACATACTCTTACATGTTTGGAGTGTGTTCTCAGGTGTTTAGGGTGATAGAAGAGACCAAGGAGAGAGGTCACAGATGGAGAATAAGCCGGCGATATTGAGCATGGATCACGACACGAGGACGATTTGGACGAGTAGCAGCGGCTTAATCCCGAAAAGAGAACCTCAGTGTGAAGATCTAGCAAGAGGATGCCCTAAGGACGGATATCGGAGCAAGGCAACGGGAACTGCCCGATTCAAGTACCAAGGAAGGCAAGACTTCACGACATGACCCCGAAATCCTTGCTCGATATGGAGCCGCCCGAAGAATCAGAAGAGTTAGCAATTCGGCTCGTTCATAACAACGTAAACCCGAAACGCTAAATGCCAAAAAAGTACCATTTCGGGAAAGTGGTCCCAAAGTTTATGTTTTTCCCTTTTTGTGTATAAATACCTACTCTCTCACTCTTATCTCTTCATCACGTTTTCTACTTTTATTTTTCTGTCTTCTTCTTCTTAAAATAACCGAGACTTTGTATTTTCGCCATTGAACCTTGTTTTAAAGCTTTAATTTTTATGCAATCTAAAAGTTTTTAAGTTGTGCGGGCTGGATTTCACACAACGAATTATCTGTTAAGAAAAATAAAGAGGACTCAAAGATTCTAAGTAAGAAACTGAAACAGTGATCCAAAGATGGTCTTTTATTAGGGTTGCTGTGATAAGCTTTTTAGAGTACAAGTGTTTTGCTAGGTGAAGCGTGGATCGCGCCCTCAATGAGGTAAGGGTCCTATTTATACATATCTGTTCGTAAATCTAAGTAAAAATCTCCAAGAATCTTCTCGTAGATTCTCCTTTATTTCCCTTCCGCGGCGCTCCTTCTGTGAGACTTCGTCTTCTAGGGTTTCTTTGGTCTCGGACTTCCTCATGGAACAGGGCTCGGCCCACTTGCATAATGATCCATCTTGAACTTAGCCTCATGCTTCGTCTTGGGCTCAGATGGCTTCGTGGGCCTCCCGCTCGGATCACCAAAGGGGAAACATCGGTTCAGCTCGTGCATGAGTCGTACACGGTATGACTCGGTTCAGCTCGTGCACAGTTCGTGCGCATTCGCTTCGGCTCGGGTTCTGCATGATTTGTGCATATTCCATGCGCCGAGGTGCTTGACTTGGCCTCGTGCACGAACCGTGCGCCGAGGTGCNTCAAAAGAGATTAGCCATGAAGCTATTCTCACAAATAGATGTGCCGGAATTCAGAAAAACCAAAACAAAAAACCTAAGTTTTTACGCGAAATCTGCCTACAAAAACGTTTCTCCATCTACTCTCAATCCCTAATGCATCGAATCTGAACAACTCTAAGAGATTATCAAACGTATCACCATATATTAACATTTTACCTCAGATCGATATTTGCGAAAATCCTCGGATGAATGCTCAAACTCGACTTTGCGAAATAAAAACTCAAAAGCAATTTTCTAGGATTGAGAGTGTGATGCGGTAGGATTTATAGCTTCAGTTCTTCAAGTTTTACATTTATAAACCCTAATGCCTGCAAGTGCACAAATGTGCATTGTAGTACTTAAGGTGTCGAACCACAGGGAGTGTATGATTAACTACAAAATCAGTGACGGTTAGAAAACGTTCCTAAGACAAGAAGGGGGGTTTGGAGAAGGGTGTTTCGCGGACGGTGGATATTGAATGCAGAAATCGTGTAGCAAGTTTATATAGGGCTAGTTGTCAATCAACCCTATATGAGACGGGAATCAAGGCAAGCAGTGCGGATGACGTAAGTATGGAAGAAATAAGTAACAGACATGCAAACAAGGCGTTGTGCTCAAGGGTGTTCTCTCGGGTACTAGGCGAATTTTCCTAAACTGATTCACTGGTTTTAACAACCTAACTTTATCAAACTAGGTCGATCTGCGAACTTCCATTCCACAGGTATACTTTCATATCCTGCGTCCTAGACGAACACGCAATAGGATCGGGACAATAAACATTCAGACATCTTTTAAAGAACGCTCTCTAGCCTATTTTGGTCTAGATCTGAGATTCAGGACATTCATCGTTCTCAAGACCCTGCGATCAGAATATATTTCATGACGCCAGACTCATGCAATAAGAACGAATATGGTGAGACAGAAAACCCTAATATGGCTAAGCAGTTGATAAGCTACTTATTCAAATCAAGAGATCGAGAACAAGACATTAAACAAAAGAGAATCGATGATGATCTAAACTAACCCACGTGTATACCCGAGAGTTAACCTCAAAACATCTAAGGATAAACTTCTATCTAACAACCTAGCAATCAATCCATGAATCCCCTTTGAAAACCTTTGAACACAACAAACGAATCTACCCTAACATGATTGGGACGAGTAGAGACGAAATCAATGAATGCATGCTTGAATTAAACAAAGAAAGTTTGAGGGTTCGAGAACAGATCTCTCTCTCCCTTAAAGAAAAAAAAACAGAAAACAATGAAAGGTATGCTAAGAGGCGGCCGTGAGGCCTCCTCTTAGGTTCCCTCTCCAGTGGCACAAGAAATTAGGTTGTAGAATAAGAGTATTTATAGGTCTTCAGGCCTTCTTAGGCGTCACTTATGGTTACACAAAGTTTGGTGGCTATCGGGCTTGATTCGGGCTTGAAAACGGGCTCGGGAAACATCACTTGTCCTGGTCGCGCCACGGGTGGTTCATGGGCCGGCCGTTGGTTTTCGGAGCTTTCCTGGCGCGGCCATGATATCTCTGTAAATTGCATGTTTTTGGCACACATTTCATGCTAGTTAGGATTTCATTCTTACACTTTTATCTTAGTTTGCATCACATTTTCTCTCATGTTAGGATTAGATGCATTAGGTTAGGTTTTTACATACTCTTACATGTTTGGAGTGTGTTCTCAGGTGTTTAGGGTGATAGAAGAGACCAAGGAGAGAGGTCACAGATGGAGAATAAGCCGGCGATATTGAGCATGGATCACGACACGAGGACGATTTGGACGAGTAGCAGCGGCTTAATCCCGAAAAGAGAACCTCAGTGTGAAGATCTAGCAAGAGGATGCCCTAAGGACGGATATCGGAGCAAGGCAACGGGAACTGCCCGATTCAAGTACCAAGGAAGGCAAGACTTCACGACATGACCCCGAAATCCTTGCTCGATATGGAGCCGCCCGAAGAATCAGAAGAGTTAGCATTTCGGCTCGTTCATAACAACGTAAACCCGAAACGCTAAATGCCAAAAAAGTACCATTTCGGGAAAGTGGTCCCAAAGTTTATGTTTTTCCCTTTTTGTGTATAAATACCTACTCTCTCACTCTTATCTCTTCATCACGTTTTCTACTTTTATTTTTCTGTCTTCTTCTTCTTAAAATAACCGAGACTTTGTATTTTCGCCATTGAACCTTGTTTTAAAGCTTTAATTTTTATGCAATCTAAAAGTTTTTAAGTTGTGCGGGCTGGATTTCACACAACAATTATCTGTTAAGAAAAATAAAGAGGACGCAAAGATTCTAAGTAAGAAACCGAAACAGTGATCCAAAGATGGTCTTTTATTAGGGTTGCTGTGATAAGCTTTTTAGAGTACAAAAATATTGCTAGGTGAAGCGCGGATCGCGCCCTCAATGAGGTAAGGGTCCTATTTATACATATCTGTTCGTAAATCTAAGTAAAAATCTCCAAGAATCTTCTCGTAGATTCTTCTTTATTTCCCCTCCGCGGCGCTCCTTCCGTGAGACATCGTCTTCTAGGGTTTCTTTGGTCTCGGACTTCCTCATGGAACTGGGCTCGGCCCACTTGCATAATGATCCATCTTGAACTTAGCCTCGTTCTTCGTCTTGGGCTCAGATGGCTTCGTGGGCCTCCCGCTCGGATCACCAAAAGGGAAACATCGGTTCAGCTCGTGCATGAGTCGTACACGGTATGACTCGGTTCGGCTCGTGCACAGTTCGTGCGCATTCGCTTCGGCTCGGGTTCTGCATGATTTGTGCATATTCCATGCGCCGAGGTGCTTGACTTGGCCTCGTGCACGAACCGTGCGCCGAGGTGCCTGGCTTGGCCTCGTGCACGAACCGTGCGCCGAGGTGCCTGGCTTGGCCTCGTGCACGAACCGTGCGCCGAGGTGCCTGGCTTGGCCTCGTGCACGAACCGTGCGCCGAGGTGCCTGGCTTGGCCTCGTGCACGAACCGTGCGCCGAGGTGCCTGGCTTGGCCTCGTGCACGAACCGTGCGCCGAGGTGTTTGACTTGGCCTCGTGCACATTTTCGTGCAGTCGAGAATTGTTTCCATACTTAGCCATTTTCTTGATTGATCTCGCGTGGGTGGAAACCGACCCCAACAGTTAGCCCCCCAACTCGTTAGTTTCAGAGATGAGGATGACGAGTTTCAAGGATGGGCAAGATCAATGTTCCGAGGCGTTTTCACTTCGTCTCCGTGTATTCTGATTAAGAGACGAAGTGAACAGTTTTATGCCGAGGCGTTTTGTACTCGAGTGCCGAGGTGACCGTATTGGCATCGAGGTGTTTAAGTGTTCGGTTAACTTATCGCCGAGACATTGGCTCGGCTCTCGATTTCTCACCAAGGTAGACTTGTTTACCGAGGTGCTGATTCCGTTGCTCGGCGCTCAACTCTTCCGCCGAGGTGTGTTATTCGCGACCGAGGTGATGTTGTTATTGGGCCGGGTTTTCGCGTGGATTTTTCCCGTGCGAACCATTCACTTCGGGACTTTTGACACTTAGGGAATTTTTATGATTCTTCTTTCTTGTCTGGGCTTTCGGTTTTGGGCCGATGCTTTCGGACTTGGGCCTACGATTATCTCTTAAGGCCCATTATCTGTTTATCAGTTTTGAGCTCGCCTCGGGAAGCGGAACCGTCTCGCGTGCTTCCGAGGCGACGCGCTGGTTTGTCTATAAGACTCCGAGATCTCCTCTCGGCTCTCTCACTATTTTCATTCCTCAAAAATTCTTGAAAGGTTGGTTTTCTTTCTTCTCTCCCTTCTCTCTCTCGTTTATGTTTAGATTTCGATTAGGGTTCTTCAGATTCCTGCCGAACCGCCGTCATCCGCCTTAGTTCTCCGATTGATCTTCAAGTATTCCGGCTGTTCTTCGAGTTTTCCGATCCATCTTCAAGCGATCTCCGAGGACTCGACTGATCTTCAATGTCTTCATCCGGTGTTCGATCCAAAGCGATATCCGAGGTGAACGTAACGCTTCCACGCTCCGATTCTCGGACCGAGGTGGTCCCCGAGGCGAGTGTAAATCAATCCCGAGATGCTTCTCCCACTACCCGGGGTGCGACGAATACTCCAATCATCTCCCCCCAAGACGAGCCGAGCGCGCGACCCTTGTTACCCCGAGGTGATTTGGTTCTCAAGGACTCTGTGGGTTCTGTCAATTCTCCGACTAAGTTAGGGAGAAAGATATTCTCTTCTCCCGCTTCTCATTCCGCCGAGCTCTCAGCTACCAACCGTGCCGAGGCGCGTGTCTCGGGGTCTAAGGACCCATTTGAGCCGAAACCCGAGGAAGAAGACTGGAACTGGGATCCAGTTAAGGCGAGGCGAGAGTTGGACGAATTAGTGCAGCTTCAAAAGGAGAAGGCACCTCGGCGTCGAAAAAAGAAGATAGTTGCCGACCCGTCAGGTTCATCTCTCTCGACGCCGAGGTCCTTGGCAGACATCCGAGCTCGTTTCGGGATCAGCGAGGGTGTAGAGTTTCGGCTTCCTTCCAAAACGGAACGAGCAGATAACCCGCCAGCTGGTTATTTTACGATTTATAAAGTCTTTCTTACCGATTGCTGGCTGTGGTTCCCGATCCCGAAGCTTCTTTCGGAGTACCTGTGGTCCCGAGGTCTTGCTCTAGCCCAATTAACACCGCAGGCCTTGCGACACCTAGTGGGATTGCTGACTCTGAGCTATGAGTGCGGTATAGACCTTTCGCTGGGCCATCTCGAGAACCTATTAGATATCCGACGTAAGCCCAAAGCCGAGACGTATTACATCTCAAACAAGAGAGATTGTAGGATAATCCGGGATTTCCCGAGCAAGGACGCAGACTGGGAAGCCAAATTCTTCTACGTCCTTATAAATGATGCTTCCATTTTGGAGGATTGGCTCGAGAGAACTAAGGCGGAATGGGGTCGAATTGGTAGACGAACGAAGCGACTCTAGGAAATTTTCCCACACTCTGGCTCGGTGTTTGCTCTACTAATACTCCTTTTGTTTGTTTTTTTTTTGTTTCGCAGCTCCTCGTCTCGTGCTTAGGTGTCCGGAAGATATTTGGGAAGTCCCGAAGGCTTTTAATCAAAGGAGAGTCCGTTGGAAGAAGACCTTCTCTCTTCAGCGAATCGAACACGCCCGAGCCCTGTACCTCAGCGGTTATCAAGCAGGCGATTCTGATTCCGAGTCTGCGTCCGAAGACACCCGAATAGAGATGGCGAAAAGGCTAACTCTTCGCGAGCGACAGGAACTTGAGGCGAAGAACAAGACGCGCGTGACGCTCCCGATTTCGGGGAAAGAAGAGACAAAGAAAACCGCCGAGCGGAAAATGATGGCTCGGGACTTCGGGAATCCGTTTACGCGCAGAGAGATGCGGGTGATGCTCCCGAGTTCGGAGGCGCGGAGAAGACCCCGAGCGGATCGAAGGAACTGGTTTCGGGTCTCAAATCTGGGACGAAACCTGGGGATACGATCCCTTCTCTCCCTCGAGACGATCAACCCTCGGTCAAAGACAAGAAACCTGGGAAACGTCCCGCGGTTGATGCGCCTGCGGCGCCCGAGGCAAAGAAGAAGAAGAAGACGAAACGTCCCTCGGTTAATGCGCCTGCGGCTCCCGTGGTCAGTGTGCCCGAGGCTGATCCTAAAGTGACCAAAGAGTCCTACAACGACCCCGAGGTCGCTGCCGCTCTTTTCTCGAAGGTTCTCGCCCCGGGCACTGTCTTTCCTCCTCCAAACACACTCATCAAACGGAGGAAATACGCGCAAATGGCTCTCAAAGCGACCAAGGTGAATATCATTTTTCGTGGGGTAGTTAACGTTCCAATGCGTTTTGCTTTTTGTACTTATGTTTTCGTTCATGCAGTTCGCCGCCGCGGCCAATGAGGTGATTCTTGGGTACGAGGCAGAAGCCCGAGATGATCAAAGGCGGATTGAGAATGCCCGCAGTGCCGCTATTTTTTTGAAAACGAAGCTCGACGAGGCGGAGGCCTGCCACGCCAGGAAGGAGGAAGAATCCGCGAAGCGTGTTAAGATCCTCCAAGCCGAGAGAGACATCTTCAAGCGCCAGCGCGACGAATCGGAGAAAAAGACGTCGCGTCTCTTGGATCAGAGGGTTCAACTGGAGGCCGACTTGGCATCCTTAGAGACGCAGGTTTCGTCCGAGCGAGAGATGCACGAGGCTAACCTCGAGAAGGCCCATCAAGTGGCGAGACGTGAATGCGCCGATAAATACCGGGCAAGGATCTCTCGTGCCGAGGCTAAAGTGGCTATGCTCAAGGGCGACGTTCGGGACCGGGTTGCTGATTTGGCCGAGGTTAAGGGGAATCTCCAGTTCATCGACGTTCTCCAGGGTTCTGAACCCCCTGCTCTTGAAGATGAAAAAACGAGGCTGGCGACGTGCAAGGCGGAAATGGCAGGTGCCTACGAGGAGTTTGACCGGCTCGCAGCGGATCTTCGTGAAGATTTGAAGCCTTCTCCCGTTCAGGTGGATCCGTTGCCGAGTCTCCCCAGCGGGGAAACGCTTGAAGTTCTGGCCTCGAAGGTTGGAGTCTCGCGTCCCTCCGGGTCGAACGCCAACACTCCTCGAATGGAGGAAATGCTTTCCGAGAAACGATCCGTTGAGGCTTCTCCGAAGGACGATGTTGCCAAGGATGCTAACGCCGAGCCTGCCGAGGGTGCTAACGCCGAACCTGCTGAGCCTGCCGTCGAGACTACCGATCCAAACTCTGTCGTCTGATTCACTTTATATATATATATTTTTTTTTTTTTAACTATTTCCGTTGTCTTTTGAACAAAATGCATGGATGGCTTTATCCACCGTATTATATTTATGCGATTCCGACTTTATGTTTTGCCGAAGTGTCTTTCTTAACTTGTGATTCGAACATGCCGTTTTATGTTTGGCGACGACTCGTACTTAGGCGATGAATGTTTTAACCGTACTTAGGCGATGTCCAACGTTATGTGAGAGTTGGGGTCTAAGTGTTCTTCTAGCTTAGTACTCGGCGGTGCTAAGTGACTTGGGAGCCTGTCTAGAGAACAGCCGTTAGAATATCTTTCGGGATATACCCGAGAGATATTGAACCGAGATATACTCAGTTTGAATTTATATAGCACGCTTAAATCCGTGGAGGATGTAAAGAACCTTATGATTCGTAATGAATGTGAAGGTTGAGATCCCGTTTGGGATGTAAATGTTCGTGTACTGTGGCCAACAGCAAACGAGGTGATAAGAGTTGGTGGAATGAGCTAAGTAAACTTTTATTCAAGAATATTTCTGGTTTACATAGCGTGGGAGTATATGAATATACGTACCCCACTCCCCCCCCCTTTTAGGGAGGGGGGGCAGTTGAACTCGTCATGAGACGAGCTGCCTACGTACCCCTTGCGAGGATCAAACCGCCCCGTAGTTCGTGTTTTTTGTGACTAGTATCTTAGAAGTAGTACTTCTTCAGATGCATTGCATTCCATGATCGTGGTACCGAAGCATCTGTCGAATGGTTGGCAAGTTCGTATACCCCTGGGCGGACCACTTTGGTTATGCGATACGGTCCTTCCCAGTTAGCCCCCAGTTTTCCAGCGTTTCGTTCTGCCGTATTTTGAAAGACTTTGCGGAGGACCAGCTCTCCTTCGTGGAATCTCCGACTTTTGACGTTGGAGTTGTAGTACTTTGCGGTCGCTTGCTGGTAATTTTGAATGCGAATGAGTGCTTGGTCGCGTCTTTCGTTGATTAGGTCTGCTTCGTCTAAGAGCATAAGGTGGTTGAGATCCTCTTGTCCCGGGAGGAGTCGTCGTCGTACTCCCGGAAACTCCACTTCTGAGGGGATGACGCATTCCGTTCCGTAGACGAGCGCAAACGGTGTTTCGCCAGTTGCTCGTCTCGGGGTTGTCCGATGCGACCATAGGACTCCTTCCAGTTCGTCAGCCCACCTTCCTTTTTTGGCATCGAGGCGTTTTTTCAGCCCGTCGAGTATCGTCTTGTTTGCTGCCTCCGCTTGCCCGTTGCCTTGCGGGTATCGAGGTGTCGACTTACTCAGTCTGATTTTCCACTTTTCGCAAAAAGACTCAAAACGTGCTGAGATGAATTGCGAGCCGTTATCGGTTACTATTTCGTACGGGACACCATGCCGGCAGATGATGTTTTTCCAGACGAAATTCTCGACCTGGACGTCTTTGATACTGGCGAAAGAGTCTGCCTCGACCCACTTTGAAAAGTAATCTGTCAGCACTAGCAGGAATCTCTTCTGCTTGGAGCGATGTAACGGGCCGACGATGTCCATCGACCATCGCATGAAAGGGTAAGGGGATGAGATTGAGGAGAGGAGCTCGGTAGGTTGGTGGATTGTCGGGGCATGGCGCTGACATTTCTCACATTTCCGAGAAAAAATTTCGCAGTCTTTCACCATGGTCGGCCAGTAGTATCCGTGACGTTTTATCTTTATTGCCAAGGATTTCCCGCCGCTGTGATTGCCGCAAGATCCTCCGTGAACTTCTTCCATTATCCTGCGAGCTTCTTTCCCTTCGACGCAGGTCATTAACGGTCCTGAGAACCTCCATTTGAAGACCTCCCCGTCAAGTAGGATATAACGAGCAGCCTGGGCCTTGAGTTTGCGTGCTGTCCACTTGTCTATGGGGACCTCTCCGTCCATTATGTACGTTCGAATTGCTCCCATCCACTCTTGGTCGCATCCGTATTCGTTCTGCTGGTCTTGTTTCGTCGCGATTGCCTCTTGTTCGCCGCTTGGCTCCGTTGGAGTTTCGGTGGGCTCGATAAGGTTAACAGTTTCGGAGCTTTCGATGCTGGGTCGTTCGATGAATTCCACTGGGATTACTCGCTTAAGTCCGGGGTCGGACGACGAAGCGAGGGCTGCTAATGCGTCGGCTTGAGCGTTTTCGCCACGAGGAATTCTTGTTAGTTCGAACTCGACGAATTCCTTTGAAAGTTTCTGGACCACCCCTAAGTATGCTTCCATCCTGTCGTCCCTCGCGGTGTATTCTCCATTGAATTGGTTGGCGACGAGCTGGGAGTCGCAGAAAGCCCAAATTTTTTGAACTTTGATTCCCCGTGCTAATCTGAGCCCCGCGATTAGAGCTTCGTACTCGGCTTCATTGTTCGAAGCGTGAAAAGCTAGTCTGAAAGATTGCTCCAAAACTTCGCCAGTCGGAGAAGTTAGGCGAATTCCGATTCCCGAGCCTTGCCTTGATGAGGAGCCGTCAACGTGAAGTATCCAAGTGGAATCCTGACTCGGTTCGTTGGTCCCGTCAACTGGAAGTTCTATCAGAAAGTCAGCGAGGACTTGAGACTTGGCGCAGGTCTTGCTTCGATACTCGATGTCGTATTCTCTGAGCTCGATCGCCCACTTTGCTAATCTTCCAGATTGGCTCGGGCTGTGTAGTATAGCCCGCAGTGGGAAGGACGTCAGGACTACGATGGAATGCGATTGGAAATATGGTCTAAGTTTCCGTGCTGCCATCACCACATCGAGTGCCAGCTTCTCCATTTGCGGGTATCTTGTTTCTGCGTCCGCCAGCGTTTGGCTCACGTAGAAGATCGGACTCTGCTCACCTCGTTCTACTCGGACCAATACTCCACTGACCGCGGTAGCCGAAACGGCGATGTATAGGTAGAGGGTTTCTCCTTCCACTGGTTTTGCGAGCACGGGTGGAGTTGCGAGGTATTGTTTTAGCTCTTGGAAGGCTATTTCGCACTTTTTTGTCCATTCGAATTTCTTGTTGCCTCGGAGCGTGTCGTAGAAGGCTAGACACTTGTCGGTTGACCTTGAGACGAAGCGATTCAAGGCAGCGACGCGTCCTGTTAGCCGTTGTACTTCTCGTTTGTTTCTGGGCGAGGCCATATGGATTAGCGCGTCGATCTGCTTTGGGTTCGCCTTGATGCCTCGGCTCATAACTAGATATCCGAGGAACTCTCCTGATGTTACCGCGAATCTGCATTTCGCCGGGTTGAGTTTCATGTTGTGGTGGTTTAGCCGTTCGAAGCATTCCGACAAATGGGTGATGTGATCGTTTACTTCCAGCGATTTTACCAGCATATCGTCTATGTATACTTCCATCGTCTTCCCCAATTGGTCAACGAACATTTTATTGACCAGTCGCTGATACGTAGCTCCGACGTTCTTTAACCCGAACGGCATTACTTTGTAACAGTAGATGCCCCGGTCGGTTATGAATGCTGTTTTTTCTTGGTCGTCGGGGTTCATCAAGATCTGATTATACCCAGAAAAAGCATCCATAAACGAGAGGAGTTTGTTCCCTACGGTTGCTTCGACGAGACGATCGATGTGGGGGAGAGGGAAACTATCTTTCGGACATGCTTTGTTCAAATCGGTAAAGTCGAAGCATATACGCCATTTTCCGTTCTTCTTTTTTACGACTACCGGGTTCGCAAGCCAGTCTGGATATTTCGCCTCGGTGATGGATCCGACTCTGAGCAATCTGTCCACTTCGTCATTCACCGCTCTAGCTCGCTCGGGTCCGAGTTTTCTTCTCTTCTGCTTTACCGGCTTGAAGGTTGGATCCACATTGAGCTCGTGGCACGTAACGTTGATGTCGATCCCGGGCATGTCCTCCGCGGCCCAAGCAAAAGTGTTGATATTCTTTTTCAGAAAATCGACCAGCTCGGTTTTGATTGCATCGTCTAGCTCGGCTCCTACTTCTACGCATCTCTCCGGATTTTTATCATCTAAGCAAATAGATATCACCGGGGCGCACCGGGGCTGATTATCTCGGGCCTGCTCAGCTTTCTGTAATTGCTACAAGAGTTTTTTGGTTCCGACCTTCGCTTCTCGGTTGGCTTTTATTTTTTTTGTCAACGGTCTCCCCTTTTGCCTCGGTTTTGGGGTTCCTCAGCTTATGCTCGGTCATGAAGCATATACGAGACTCCTTCTGATTGCCCCAGATCGTTCGGATACCGTTGGCTCCGGGGAATTTTAAACAGATATGATAAGTCGAGACCACGGCTCTCATCGAGTTAATCCACGGCGTTCCCATGATAATGTTGTACACCGGGGGACCTTCGGTTACTGAGAAATTAACGATTTTGGTGACCTCGTCTGCCAGGACTGGTAGTCTGATCGTTCCGATCGTCATAGTCGTTTCTCCCAAGAAGCCGGTCAACGGACTCGGGATCGGTACTATGTCGGACATGTCGACTCCCATTTTTGTCAATGTATCGCGGAAAATGACGTCTACCGAACTTCCGGTGTCAATTAGGATTCGGGCTACTTCGTGATCCTTCACTATGAGTTCGATCACCAGGGGAACGTTATGAGGCCTGTCTATGCCTGTCGTTTCTCTTTCCTCGAATGTGATGATATCGTTGGGATTTCTGCTCGGTGCGGACCAGTTTATCTGGGCTTCAGCTTTTCGTTGAAAGGCTTTTATCGCAGAGACCGTGTCTCTGCAGTATTCTGATCCTCCCATGATCATGTTTATTCGTTGGCGTGGCCCGCCGGAATCCGGGGCGTTGTTGTTTCTTCTTCCTCTCTTCTGCGTACCGCCCGGTCGGTTTTCCGGGTCGAGCTGTTCTTCCTGCTCGGCCTCGGCCGTCTTCTCCTGCTCGAGGTCCTTCAAGCTGATTGAATTGCCGAGCTCTCCGGCCAAGAATTTCGCTCTGNCTCCTGCTCGAGGTCCTTCAAGCTGATTGAATTGCCGAGCTCTCCGGCCAAGAATTTCGCTCTGAGCTTGTCTCCTAAGATGCGACAGTTGGCTGTTAGATGTCCGTATGTCTTATGTATCTCGCAGTAGGTTTTTTCGTCGTACGAACTTGAGTTCCTCGTCCATGTGTTTCCGTTCGTTCTTCCTCGACCTCGGCCAGCTACTTGCTCGGCATTGATCTGATAGTTGTGTGCTCCACTGAAGTTTGGTCCCTCGTGGTGGAAGTAGGCGCCGTTCGGGCGATTCTTCGAATGGCTCGGTTGGCTCGGCATCGCTTGATTCCTGTTCGCCAATTCTGTTGTCCCGAAGCGTTGGTCGAGGATTCGGAATTCCTCCACCTCGAGTATGAAATCCGACGCCCGATGCATCGCGTCTTGGATTGATTGGGGTTTGTTGCGCCCAATCTCTTTTCGAAAATCCGATTTATACCACAAGGACTTCTTTAACGCTTGGAGCACTCCTTTGTCGCTCACCTCTCCTACTTTTGACATTACGACCTTGAAGCGCGCCATGAACGTTCTCAACGGTTCATTCGGTCCTTGAGATAATGTCCAGAGGTCGGCGTCTGACACGCCTCGGTTCATGAACATGGAATATTGCTTCATGAACTCGATGCAGAGATCTTTGAAATTGTCGATGGAGTTGCGCTCGAGTCTGGAGAACCACTCGAGAGCTGGTCCTCGGAGATTCTCGACAAACAGAAGGCAGTATCCCGCATCCCGCTCGCTTTCTCTGAGGTTAAATCGTGCCATCGCCGTACGAAACGCCATGATATGTTCCTTCGGATCCGTCATTCCCTCGTAAGTCGGAAGACGCATTTTTCCGGGGTCGGACACTCTCGCCTCCATAATCCGCGCAGTGAACGGCGTCATCTGGGATTCCTCTAGCATTAGATCGATCTCGGGTGCTGCGCTCGTCGCCTTGTGCACCTGTGATCGAATAGCTTTTACCTCTGCGTTCGCCCGAGCTAAATCGGCTCGGATTTCGTCAAGGGCGTTGCCTCGACTCGCCGAGTTGGGTTCGGTAAAACGGCCTCGGTTCACTCTCCGGGGCTCGTCTTGGTATTGTGTCTGCTCGACCCACATGAGGTTTTCTTCCTCCTCGGTTAAGTCCTGATCCTGTTCCAAGCCGAGGTCACCTCTCGAAGTTCCGTCTCGTGGTGTCGCGGTGACGACCATCTCGTCTGGTTGTAAAGTGATCGCATCGGCTCGCTCTTCTCCAGTTCCTGTTGTGGTCGCCGAGCCATTGGTGGGTTCGTCTAGGGCTCCGCCGAGCTGCCGATCTCGCTCAGGGACTCCTTTTCGAATCAGACGCGGTGGCTCAGTGGTGTCGGGCACCGCGGCTGCGGGGGTTTTTTTCTCTGGGTATGAGATTTTCCGAGCCTCTTGCTCGGCTGCTCACTACTGGAGTTGCGAAGTTGAGCGCTATCGGATTGAGCCCGAGCCTTCTGTTCCTGGCAGATGGATTCATCATGGGGGTCAAACTGCCGATCCGCTGACTTTGGGCTCGGCTCTCCGTCGTGAGGTTCTCCAGAGTTTTGCCTTGCTCGGCCGCCTTATTTGCCAGCGCCATCATCATGGCTTTCATCTCGGCCAAGGATGCAGAGATCGTCTCGGGGGTTTCCGGCGTCTGCTGAGCGGCGTTGGGTGTTCCGTCTCCTACGGGAGGATTCACTCCG
>JAHZTW010000004.1:39927951-39938599 GCA_020283515.1 Alliaria petiolata | reverse complement strand
TTTGTGTTTAATGCTGATTTTAGCTTCGCGACCTAGAATCTGATCTTAGGTTAATTGGTAGACACGAGAGTGTTATTGATTGCCTGAACTAATGTTAGATGAGCAAAATACCTATTCGCAAAGAGATTTGGTTTAGGGTTTTGTGAACAATTGAACCTGATATTAATGCTTGTCTGAATTGTTTGAATTCGCAAAGAGATTTGGTTTTCTGGAATTTAGGCATAGATAATCTTCGCAGCGAGAGTTGGTTGATTTTACATTAGTGTTTCAAGTTCAAGAACAGTGCTTAATAATTCCTAACTATCACCTAGACCTAAAATTTGGATCACCTGAGGATTTCCCTGAACCTAGCGCCTCGTCTCCTGAATTTACTAAGTCCTTTAAATTGCTTTCTGTCTTTAGTTTTATAATTCTTCCTAACTTAATTCGAATTTAGAAAACTGATGTGTGACTATCCCTTCTCTGTGGATTCGATTCCTAAATACTACTGTGATCTCTTAATTTGAGAGAGTAGCTCTAGGGTAAATTTGACCCATATCAGTTAGCTGCTGCAGTGGCGTTGTCGGCGACGGTCACTCCGGTGGTCATCTCTTTGGATCTGGTGTTCGTCGGTTCTCGGTGTAAGGATCTAAAATCCCCCTCCTTCTAGCGCCAAATTGTGCGGGCTGGATTTCACACAACGAATTATCAGTTAAGAAAAATAAAGAGGACGCAAAGATTCTAAGTAAGAAACCGAAACAGTGATCCAAAGATGGTCTTTTATTAGGGTTGCTGTGATAAGCTTTTTAGAGTACAAGTGTTTTGCTAGGTGAAGCGCGGATCGCGCCCTCAATGAGGTAAGGGTCCTATTTATACATATCTGTTCGTAAATCTAAGTAAAAATCTCCAAGAATCTTCTCGTAGATTCTTCTTTATTTCCCCTCCGCGGCGCTCCTTCCGTGAGACATCGTCTTCTAGGGTTTCTTTGGTCTCGGACTTCCTCATGGAACTGGGCTCGGCCCACTTGCATAATGATCCATCTTGAACTTAGCCTCGTTCTTCGTCTTGGGCTCAGATGGCTTCGTGGGACTCCCGCTCGGATCACCAAAAGGGAAACATCGGTTCAGCTCGTGCATGAGTCGTACACGGTATGACTCGGTTCGGCTCGTGCACAGTTCGTGCGCATTCGCTTCGGCTCGGGTTCTGCATGATTTGTGCATATTCCATGCGCCGAGGTGCTTGACTTGGCCTCGTGCACGAACCGTGCGCCGAGGTGCTTGGCTTGGCCTCGTGCACGAACCGTGCGCCGAGGTGCCTGGCTTGGCCTCGTGCACGAACCGTGCACCGAGGTGTTTGACTTGGCCTCGCGCACAAACTGTGCGCCGAGGTGCCTGGCTTGGCCTCGTGCACGAACCGTGCGCCGAGGTGTTTGACTTGGCCTCGTGCACATTTTCGTGCAGTCGAGAATTGTTTCCATACTTAGCCATTTTCTTGATTGATCTCGTGTGGGTGGAAACCGACCCCAACAGTTAGCCCCCCAACTCGTTAGTTTCAGAGATGAGGATGACGAGTTTTAAGGATGGGCGAGATCAATGTTCCGAGGCATTTTTACTTCGTCTCCGTGTATTCTTATTAAGAGACGAAGTGAACAGTTTTATGCCGAGGCGTTTTGTACACGAGTGCCGAGGTGACCGTATTGGCATCGAGGTGTTTAAGTGTTCGGTTAACTTATCGCCGAGACATCGGCTCGGCTCTCGATTTCTCACCAAGGTAGACTTGTTTACCGAGGTGCTGATTTCGTTGCTCGGCGCTCAACTCTTCCGCCGAGGTGTGTTATTCGCGACCGAGGTGATGTTGTTATTGGGTCGGGTTTTCGCGTGGATTTTTCCCGTGCGAACCATTCACTTCGGAACTTTTGACACTTCTTTCTTGTCTGGGCTTTCGGTTTTGGGCCGATGCTTTCGGACTTGGGCCTACGATTATATCTTAAGGCCCATTATCTGTTTATCAGTTTTGAGCTCGCCTCGGGAAGCGGAACCGTCTCGCGTGCTTCCGAGGTGACGCGCTGGATTGTCTATAAGACCCCGAGATCTCCTCTCGGCTCTCTCACTATTTTCATTGCTCAAAAATTCTTGAAAGGTTGGTTTTCTTTCTTCTCTCCCTTCTCTCTCTCGTTTATGTTTAGATTTCGATTAGGGTTCTTCAGATTCCTGCCGAACCACCGTCATCCGCCTTAGTTCTCCGTTTGATCTTCAAGTATTCCGGCTGTTCTTCGAGTTTTCCGATCCATCTTCAAGCGATCTCCGAGGACTCGACTGATCTTCAATGCCTTCATCCGGTGTTCGATCCAAAGCGATATCCGAGGTGAACGTAACACTTCCACGCTCCGATTCTCGGACCAAAGTGGTCCCCGAGGCGAGTGTAAATCAATCCCGAGATGCTTCTCCCACTTCCCGGGGTGCGACGAATACTCCAATCATCTCCCCCCAAGACGAACCGAGCGCGCGACCCTTGTTACCCCGAGGTGATTTGGTTCTCAAGGACTCTGTGGGTTCTGTCAATTCTCCGACTAAGTTAGGGAGAAAGATATTCTCTTCTCCCGCTTCTCATTCCGCCGAGCTCTCAGCTACCAACCGTGCCGAGGNAAACCGACCCCAACAGTTAGCCCCCCAGCTCGTTAGGCTCGGGAACGAGGGTGACGAGCTATCAGGAAAGACGAAATCAATGTCCCGAGGTGTTTTTTACTTTGTTACCGGAGTATTCTATTTAAGCGACTAAGTGAATAGTTTCGTGCCGAGGAGTTTTATGCTCAGGGACCGAGGTGAATGACTCGGCACCGAAATGTCCCCTTTTTTTATCGTGCGCCGAGGTGAATAGCTTTGTTGCCGAGGCGTTTAAGTGTTTGGTTGACTTATCACCGAAGCATGTAACTTATTGCCGAGGCGAAGTGTGAAACTTGTCGCCGAGTTGTTTGATTTTTTTTCTGCTCGGCGCTCAACTCATTCGCCGAAGCGTGTTGTTCGCGACCGAGGTAGTGTTGTTGTTAGACCGGGCTTTTGCCTTGACTTTTCCCGCGGGAATTATTCACCTCGGAGCGCTTGACCCTTAGGAAGTTTTTATGATTCTTCTTTCTTATCTGGGCTTTCGATTTTGGGCCGACATTGTCGATCTTGGGCCTTAAGGCCCAATATCCGTTTTCCAACTTCAAGCTCGCCTCGGGAAGTGGAACCGTCTCGCGTGTTCCCGAGGCGACGCGCTATCTCATCTATAAAATATCGAGATCTCCTCTTGACCCTCTCACTATCTTCGCTTGTCAAAAATTCCTAAAGGTTGGTTTTCTTTCCTCTCTCCCTTCTCTCTTTCGTTTATGTTTAGACTTCGATTAGGGTTCTTCAGATTTCGTCCACGCCGCCGTCATTCGCCTTAGTTCTCCGGTCGATCTTCAAATATTTCGGGTGTTCTTCGAGTTTTCCGATCCATCTTCAAGCGACACCCGAGGAACGGATTAATCTTCAATGTCTTCGTCAAGTCTCCGAACCGAGGTGATATCCGAAGTGAATGAGATGCCTTCGCGCTCCGATTCCGGAACCGAGGTGGTTCCTGAAACGAGTCCGAACGGATCCCGAAGTGTCACTTCTCAACCCTCCTGAGGTGCGACGAGTGTTCCAATCCTCCGAGGTGAGCCGAGCGCGCAATCTTCTACGCCCCGAGGTGACTCGATTCTTGAGGATTCGGTTGACTCGGCTAACACCATGACTAAGTTAGGGAGGAGGATATTCTCTTCTCCCGCTTGTCATTCCGCCGAGCTCTCTGCAACAAACCGCACTGAGGAGCGCGCCTCGGGATCTAGGAATCCTTCTCCGCTTGCCGAGCCGAAGCCAGAAGATGAAGATTGGAACTGGGATGCAGTCAAAGCGAAACGAGAGCTGGACCAGTTGGTGCGGTGTCAAAAGGAGAAAACACCGAGGCGCCGAAATAAGAAGATAATCGCCGACCCGCCCGGTTCGTCTCTCTCGACGCCGCAATCTTTGGCAGACATTCGAGCTCGTTTTGGGATCAGCGAGGGGGTTGAGTTCCAGCTTCCCTCCAAAGCAGACCGAGCCAACAAACCGCCCGCCGGTTACTTCACTATGTATGAAGTCTTCCTCGTCGATTGCTGGATGTGGTTTACGATCCCGCAGCTTATTTCAGAATACTTATGGTCGCGCGGTCTCGCCATCGCTCAATTGACGCCCCGGGCCTTACGGCACTTAGTGGGCTTGTTGACTCTGAGTTACGAATGTGGGATCTCTCTCTCGTTGGGACACCTCGAGAATCTTCTGGATATCCGGCGTAAAACCAATGCCGAGGTGTACTATATTTCGAACAAGAGGGATCGGAGAATAACCCAAGATTTCCCCAGTAAAGATTCGGACTGGGAATGCCGATTCTTTTATGTCCTCATAAATGACGCCTCCATTTCCGAGGATTTGCTCGAGAGAACTAAGGCGGATTGGGGTCGAATAATAAGAGGACCGAAGTGACTCTAGGGGTTTTTTTTTTCACGTGCTTCGGCCTGATTTTGATTCCACTAATATTTTCCTTTGTTGCTTCTGTCTTGCAGTCCCTCGTCTCGTCCTTCGGTGTCCAGCTGATATCTGGGAAATCTCAAAAGTTTTTAGCCAGAGGAACATTCGTTGGAAGAAAACTTTCTCACTCCAGCGAATCGAGCGAGCCCGAGCTCTTTACTTGAGCGGTTACCAAGCGGGTGATTCTGATTCTGCAAGCATATCCGAAGATTCTCGGATAGAAATGGAGAAGAGAATGACGCTTCGTGAGAGGCAGGAGCTAGATGCGAAGAAGGCCGCCGAGAAGAAGGAGAAGAAAAGCTCAGGGCCTCAGGGATCTATTCCCGAGAAGAGGGATGCGCGCGATGCCCCCGAGCTCGGAAGTGCGGAGAAAGTTGCTGAGGAACGCGCGGCGACGGTTGTTCCGAGCCGGAAGGAGGCCTCTGTTCCCGAGCAGATGACTTCGGGCGGGTCCAAAAAGTTAGTGTCTGGTCTTAGATCTAAGACGAGGCCCGACGGATCTTCCCTTGCCCAGCACCGAGGCGGTGACAAAGTTGCGTCCAAAAAGGAGAAGAAATCGGGTAAAAGACCTGCCGTTGAGGCTGCCGTTGCACCCGAGGCCAAGAAATCGAAAACATCAAAGAAGGCTTTGGCAACGCATGACCAGGTGGCCATTCCCGATACTGATTATAGGGTCACCGAGGCGGCTTATAATGACCCCGAGGTCGCGGCTACACTTTTCTCCAAGATCCTTGCCCCGGGCGGCTCTTTCCCTCCCCCGGACACTCTCGCAAAGCGCAAGAAATACGCAAACATGGCTCTCAAAGGGACCAAGGTAAGATTCGTTGTTACACTAGATAGCTGTTCGTCCCCCCATAGCGTTCCTTTTTGCATACTCACGCCTTTCAATTTCCTCCGTGAAGTTTATCGCCGCAGCCAACGAGGTCATACTCGGGTATGAGATGGACGCCCGTGACGATCAGAGACGTGTTAACAATGCTCGCGGCGCCGCGGCCATCCTGAAGACTAAGCTCGAGGAAGCTGAAGCAAGTTGTGCTCTCAAAGAGGAGGAGTTCGCGAAGCACTACACAGTCCTTCAAGCCGAAAGGGATGTTTTCAAGCGTCAGCGTGATGAGGCGGAGAAGAAGACGTCCTGTCTCTTGGATCAGAACACTCAATTGGAGGCCTAACTGGCTGGCCTTAACCGGCAAGTTCTGTCAGAGAGGGAGATGCGCGAGGCGAACCTTGAGATAGCGCGCGAAGAGGCAAAGCGCGAGGTTGCTGGTAAATACCAGGAAAGGGTCTTGCGTGCCGAGGCCAAGGTTTTTTCTGCTCAAGGGAGAAGCTCGGGATAAGGTTGCTGATTTGGCCGAGATCGATGAAAATCTTCAATTCATCGACGCTCTTGAAGGTCCCGACCCGCCTACTTTGGAGGAAGAGAGGACGAGGCTAAACGGGTGCAAGGCCGGTCTGAAGAATGATTACGAAGAGTTTGAGCAACTTACCTCGGATCTTTGTGATGATCTGAAGTTTTCACCCGTGCCGTCTGTCTTGTTGCCGAAACTTCCGGGCGGGGAGACGCTTGAGGTTTCAGCGTCGATAGTTGGGGTCGCTCACCCGGCTGGAACAAATGTCAATACTCCACGGGTGGAGGAGATGTTGTCCGAGAGAAGATCCACCGAGCCTCTTTCGAAGGATGCCGCCGAGGATGAAGTCAAGAGCGACGCGGTCGATACTGTCGAGCCTGACATCGTGGACGCTTAATTCCCTCTTTTTTCTTAAGTTGTATTGTTGTTTATTTTTTGCTTATGTTTGAACAAAGATGCCTGGATGGCTTTATCCGAACTATCATATTTATGCGATTCTGACAAAGATACCTGATTTTGTGTTTCCGTCATCCTGCTGAAGTATCTTTTCTTACTTTATGATTTCGCTGAATCGAGCGCTTCGAAACCCCGAGTTAGCTTTAGCTTTAGACGAGCCGTTTAACGATTTAGGGATTTAGCCGAACGTATTTGATTATCTCGTACTTAGGCGGTAAATGCTCAAGCAGCACGGTGTTCGCGGGGTGTCAATGACCAACGTTAAGCGAGAGTTGGGGTTTAGGTGTTCTCTTAGCTAGGACTTGCGTGTTTCGACGAAATGCGAGCTTGTATCGGGAACAGCCGTTAGAACCTTTCTAGGGATATACCCAATAGAGGTTGGACCGAGGTAAACTCGGTTTGATTTATATAGCGCGCTGAAATCCGTGGAGGATGTAGAGAACCTTATGTAAAGGTTAAGATCCCGTTCGGGATGTACGAGGTTCGTATGCTGTGGCCAACAGCGTACGAGATGATAAAGTTTGACAATGAAGTAAGCTAGGTAAACTTTTTATTCCAAAACCTTCATAGTTTACATAGTAGCGTGGGAGTATATAGTTGTGTATATACGTACCCCACTCCCCCCCCCCTTTTTAAGGAGGGGGGGGGGGCAGTTGAACTCGTCATGCGACGAGCTGCCTACGTACCTCTTTCGAGGATCAAACCGCCCTGTAGTTCGTGTTTTGTGATAAGTCCTTAGAAGTAGTACTTCTTAAGATGCATTGCGTTCCAGGATCGTGGCACGGAGGCGTCTGTTGAATGGTTGGCTAATTCGTATACTCCTGGTCGGACCACTTTAGTTATTCGATATGGTCCTTCCCAATTGGCTCCCAGTTTCCCTGCGTTCCGTTCCGCAGTATTTTGAAAAACTTTGCGGAGGACCAGCTCTCCTTCGTGAAATCTCCGACTTTTGACGTTGGAGTTGTAGTACTTTGCAGTGGCTTGCTGATAATTTTGAATGCGGATGAGTGCTTGGTCGCGTCTTTCGTTGATTAGGTCTGCTTCGTCCAAAAGCATGAGATGGTTGAGGCCTTCCTGTCCTGGGAGGAGTCGTCGCCGTATTCCTGGAAATTCTACTTCAGGAGGGATAACGCATTCCGTTCCGTAGACGAGTGCAAATGGTGTCTCGCCAGTGGCTCGCCTCGGGGTTGTCCGATGCGACCATAGGACTCCTTCAAGTTCTTCTGCCCATCTTCCCTTCTTAGCATCGAGGCATTTTTTCAATCCGTCAAGTATCGTCTTATTCGCTGCCTCAGCCTGCCCGTTGCCTTGTGGATATCTAGGCGTCGATTTACTCAGTCTGATTTTCCACTTTTCGCAAAAAGATTCGAAACGCGTTGAGATGAATTGCGAGCCGTTGTCGGTCACGATTTCGTACGGGACTCCATGTCGGCAGATGATGTTCTTCCAGACGAAGTTCTCGACTTGGACGTCCTTGATGCTGGCGAAAGAATCTGCTTCGACCCATTTTGAGAAGTAATCCGTTAAAACTAGCAGGAATCTCTTCTCCTTGGAACGATGCAGCAGGCCGACGATGTCCATTGACCATCGCATGAATGGGTAGGGTGACGAGATTGAGGAGAGTAGCTCGGTGGGCTGATGAATCGTCGGGGCGTGGCGTTGACATTTTTCACACTTCCGCGAAAAAATTTCGCAGTCTTTCACCAAGGTTGGCCAGTAATACCCGTGACGTTTTATCTTTATTGCTAGAGACTTTCCGCCGCTATGATTTCCGCAGGATCCTCCATGAATTTCCTCCATTACTCTACGTGCTTCTTTTCCTTCCACGCAAGTCATTAGTGGTCCCGAGAATTGCCATTTGAAGACTTCTCCATCGAGTAGGATGTATCGAGCTGCCTGGGCCTTTAGTTTGCGAGCTGCCCATTTGTCGGCGGGGACTTCTCCATCCATTATGTAAGTTCGGATTGCTCCCATCCATTCTTGGTCGCATCCGTATTCATTCCACTGGTCTTCTTTAGTTATGACCGTTTCTTGTTCGTCGCCGGGCTCCTCAAGATCTTCGGCTGGTTCGATCAAGTTGACGGTCTCAGAACTTTCGATGCTAGGTCGTTCGATGAATTCTACTTTGATTACCCGTTTGAGGCCGGGGTCGGATGACGAGGCGAGGGCCGCCAATGCATCGGCTTGAGCGTTTTCGCCTCGGGGAATTCGCGTTAGCTTGAACTCTTTAAATTCTTTTGAAAGTTTTTGGACCACGCTTAAGTACGCCTCCATCCTATCGTCTCTTGCCGTGTACTCTCCGTTGAATTGGTTAGCAACGAGCTGAGAATCGCAGAAGGCCCGAATTTTTTGAACCTTGATTCCCCGCGCTAGCCTGAGTCCCGCGATCAAAGCCTCGTATTCGGCCTTGTTGTTAGAAGCGTGGAAGGCCAGCCTGAAGGATTGCCCTAAGACTTCGCCGGTCGGAGATGTCAAGCGAATCCCAATTCCCGAGCCCTGTCTTGACGACGAGCCGTCTACGTGAAGTACCCATGCGGAATCTTCGGTCAGTTCGTCCGTTACGTCGATCGAAAGCTCTATCAGGTTGTCAGCGAGGACTTGGGACTTGGCGCAGGTCTTGCTCCGATATTCGATATCGTATTTGCTGAGCTCAATTGCCCATTTTGCTAACTTTCCGGATTGGCTTGGGCTATGCAGTATAGCTCGTAGTGGGAAAGACGTCAAGACCACGATAGAATGTGATTGAAAATACGGTCTGAGTTTCCGTGCGGACATCACCACAGCGAGTGCCAAATTCTCCATCTGCGGGTATCTCATTTCCGCATCTGCTAGTGTTTGGCTTACGTAGAAGATCGGGTTTTGCTCCCCTCGTTCTTCTCGGACAAGTACTCCGCTGACTGCTGTAGTAGAAACGGCGATGTATAGGTACAGGGGTTCTCCTTCCACTGGCTTTGCGAGCACGGGTGAAGTTGCTAGGTACAGCTTTAGCTCTTGGAAGACTGCCTAGCACCTTTCCGTCCATTCGAACTTCTTGTTGCCTCGGAGTGTGTCGTAGAAAGCTAGACACTTGTCGGTTGATCTCGAGATGAAGCGATTTAGGGCAGCGACGCGTCTTGTTAGCCGTTGTACTTCTCGTTTGTTTCTGGGCGAGGCCATTTGGATTAACGCATCGATCTGTTTTGGATTTGCCTCGATTCCACGACTCGTAACCAGATACCCGAGGAATTCCCCTGATGTTACTGAGAATATGCATTTTGCCGGATTGAGCTTCATGTTGTGATGGTTCAGCTGTTCGAAGCATTCCGTCAGATGGGTGATGTGGTCGCCTACTTCCAGCGACTTCACCAGCATATCATCGATGTATACCTCCATCGTTTTTCTCAGTTGGTCGGCGAACATTTTATTGACCAATCGCTGATACGTAGCTCCGGCGTTCTTCAATCCGAACGGCATCACTTTGTAACAGTAAATACCTCGGTCGGTTATGAATGCTGTTTTTTCTTGGTCGTCGGGGTTCATAGAGATCTGATTATACCCAGAAAAAGCATCCATAAACGAGAGGAGCTTGTTTCCTGCGGTCGCCTCGACGAGCCGATAAATGTGGGGGAGAGAGAAACTATCCTTCGGACATGCTTTGTTCAGGTCGGTAAAGTCGACGCAAATACGCCATTTTCCATTTTTCTTTTTTCCCACTACCGGATTTGCGAGACAATCTGGATATTTCGCCTCGGTGATGGACCCGACTTTGAACAGTCTATCCACTTCGTCAATCACCGCTTTAGCTCGCTCAGGTCCGAGTTTTCTTCTCTTTTGCTTCACTGGTTTGAACGTCGGATCCACATTGAGCTCGTGGCATGTGACGTTGATGTCGATCACAGACATGTCCTTCGCGGCCCAAGCAAAAGTGTCGATATTCTTTTTCAAAAAGTCGATCAGCTCGGTTTTGATCGCGTCATCTAGCTCGGCTCCCACTTCTACGCATCTCTCCGGTTTTTCATTGTCTAAGCATATAGATATCACCGGGGCACATCGCGGCTGATTGTCATCGGCTTGCTCGGCCTTCTGTAATTGCTACAAGAGTTTTTTGGTGTCGACCTTCGCTTCTCGGTTGGTTTTTATTTTTTTATGGATGGTCTCCCCTTTCGCCTCGGTTTTGGGGTTCCTCAGCTTGTGCTCGGTCATGAAGCATATTCGCGACTCCTTCTGACTTCCCCAGATGGTTCGGATCCCGTTGGTCCCGGGGAATTTCAAACAGAGGTGATAGGTCGAGACCACGGCTCTCATCGAATTAATCCACGG
>JAHZTW010000004.1:39567855-39612881 GCA_020283515.1 Alliaria petiolata | reverse complement strand
ATGTTACCTGATCAAGACTCCAAATGCACCAAAACATGCAAGGACTATGCAAAAACACTCTAGGACTCTAAATGATACAATGCAACACAATGATGCTATATTAGGCTCCTAAATGATGAGAAACCTATACTAAATGGATGCTGAAATCATGCAAAATATAGACATATCACCTTACCCAAAAACCAAACAAGTTCCCTAGCATTGTATGATTCATGATCCATGGTTACTACTTAATGAATGTTAAATAGTTGGTGAAAATGAATGCTTGTGTAGATTGAGGCTTGGGTTCACTTAAATGAGTATGGGTATGGCTAGACCTTTTGTAGTAGAGTTTGCACTAGAGCATCCTAGAATTAAGAACAAGGACCATTTGAGTCCCCACTTTCAAACCTCTCTCCTTAGCTTGTGTTTCATTTGCTTGGGGTCAAGCAAAAGGCAAGTTTGGGGGAGTTGATATGTCTATATTTTGCATCATTTTAGCATCCATTTATTATAAGTTTCTCATCATTTAGGAGTCTAATTAAGCATCATTTTGTTGCATTGTATCATTTAGAGTCCTAGAGTGTATTTGCATAGTCCTTGCATGTTTTGGTGCATTTGTAGTCTTGATCAGGTAATATGGATGATGTGGAGGCAACAATGGAGTTGGAGAAGGATGGCACAGCACTTGGAAGAGCAAGAAGTTGCCAAAAAGATGGAGCAGAATATTTCTGAAGACGGTTCAGCGAACTGGTTCGGCGTCCTTCGCCGAACCAAAACTCCAGGGCGACCGTTCGGCGAGACGGTTCGACGAAGGCTGGCCGAACCAAACATCCAGGACGTCCGTTCTGCGAGACGGTTCGACGAAGGTCACCGAACGATTCCTCCAGGGGTTCGGTTCGACGTACCTGTTCGGCGAGTCACGCCGAACCATATCCAGACGCAAGAAGACAGATCATAGCATTGAAGCCCGGTTCGACGACACCGTTCGACGAAGCTCGCCGAACCAAACGTCCAGGAGTTCGGTTCGACGTGTGGGTTCTGTGAAGCTCGTCGAACCATACCCAGACGAATCTTTTTGTCTACTTTTTGGGTCCCTCCTATAAATACTATTTAGACCTAATTTTTACCTTAACTTTTATTTTCCTTGTTCTTAGCTTAAAGTTTTAGCCACTTTCGACAAATACCTTGTTTATGCTTTGAATCTTTGAGTTTAATGCAATATCTTTCTTAGATTTCTTATTTTATCTTTCTCTAATCATGTTTAACCTTTCCCTAATCTTTGATTTGATGGGTTTAACTATGATTTGTGAGTAGTTCTTTAGTAACTTGGGGATGGGTTAGATTTAGGGATTTCTAATGGTTCAATCTTGCAATCTAGGATAGATTCTTTCATTTCTCTTCTTATTAAGTAGTTCCTAATGACAAATAGCTAATCTTTTCTATTTTGGATCATAGGCATTTCATACACCCACCAAGTGTTTGATGAAATGCTTGAACCAACTTAATAAGAGATTTACATTTCTAGCCTAAGACATTAGTTGCCTTGAGTGTTTATCATGCCATTTAGACTTGAAATTAATGCTTGTTGATTATCCTAATGCTAAAACATCATTAGTTCATTAGGGTGATTAAGAAAGAGATTAGTGTCACACATCATGGTTTAATCTTGTTTAAGTGTTCTAGGCATAGAGTTAGCTTGATTAGTTGCTTAAATGATTGCATGGTTGTCCATTTAGTTTCTCAAATCAATGATTCCATACCTAGGTTTCGTTTTATTTAATTTGATAATCTTGCTAAGTAGTTAATCTCTTGTTTAGTGCTTGATTAGTAGTAATTAAGGCTTTGTTAGATATTATTGCTCTAGTAGCGTTTCTTATAGTTTGTGCTTTGCTTTTAATTGTCACTTGAATTGTCAATTTAGCTTAGCTTAAATTAAACTTTGTATTCTTATTGAATCATCTCCCAAAATGGATTGATATCTCAAGTATTGCAATGATATGAGCAATTGAGAAATTGCTTGTAAGAGATAAAAACTCTTTTATCAAAAAGAAAGAAAAAGAGTTTAAGTCTGGGAATAGAGCCTTTGTCATGAGCTTGTCTCCTCACAAGGAACAATATTAGTGATGCTCTTGAACACGTCTCCTCACAAAGAACACAAGTAGAGAGTAGCGCTATTTCCAGAGATTTCATAAGAAAAAGAAGAGTCAATGAAAAGATCTTAGAACACCCTGAAAATGGGCAGAAGTTGACTAAGGGAAGAGAAAATAGGAGAGCTGTATGAAGAATATATTGTTCAGGCACTAAGGAAGGGCAAAAAATCTGTAAAGTTCTGTGGCAATACCACTGTTAGAGTTCGAAATCTTACCAAGGAAAGGATCTGGATTCAAACTGGGAGATTGCTAAGCTTGTGGTAAGTACACTGAAATATTTCCTAAGGTTGGCTCTATAACATGTGGATTCAAGAGTGTTAATCAATGTGTCGTTCTGAAGAGATACTCGAAAGTTTCTGTTTTCAAACTTCTACTTCATTCTAAGTTTCTGTTTTGCTTGAGGGCAAGCAAAGGCTAAGTCTAGGGGAGTTGATATATCATGGTTTTTACCCATTTTTAGACCATGATATAAGTCTTTTTATAGAGTCTTTTGGCTATTTTCGAGTCTATATAGAGTCTTTACAGGTTCAGGTACAATTGGAGATAAATTGGAGATTTGGATACATTTTGGAGCTTAGTGGAATGAAGTCGGATTGAAGAAACACGATGAGTGTCGATCGACACCAGGATTTCCAATTTCCAGAAGCGTGAAGTTTCTAGTTTTTGAAGAAAAGGGAATCTCCAAGACTTTTCCTAATCTTTCAAGGAATTGAAGATGCGAACCTAGGCCTATAAATATAGTTTTTCAGCCATTGTTTAGGCATAATCTCATACTTTAAGAATAATAGAAGTTTAGGTTTTTGGAGAGAAGATTTGGAACTCCTTCATTTTCTTCTATTGATTTCTTTTATGCTTTCTATTCAAATAATGATTTCTGTTTCATTGATCATGTATGAGTAGTTTGCTTGTTAGGTTTAGTGTTTTTCAAAGGTGATTGATGAATTGATAGGTCAAATTAAATTGTTAGGATAAAATTATTAGAGTTCTTCATCTGGATTTTTGTTTAATGCTTATTCTACCTTCATGACCTAGAATCTGATCTTAGGTTAATTAATAGATGCGAGAGTATTATTGATTGCCTGAACTAGTGTTTGATGAGCAAAATACCTATTCGCAAAGAGATTTGGTTTTGGGTTTTGTGAACAATTGAACCTAGACTTTAATGCTTGTTTGAATTGTTAGAATTTGCAAAGAGATTTGAAATTATAGGGTTTAGACATAGATAATCTTCGCAGCGAGAGTTGGTTGATTTTACATTAGTGATTCAAGTTCAAGAACGTATCTTCATTATTCGTAACATTCTGTCTAGACCTGCAATTTAGATCACCTGAGAATTTCCCTGAACTTAGCGCCTTAGTCTCCTGATTTTAAGAAACCTAATTCGTGATTGCTCATTTAATCTGAATTTAGAAACCTTAGAGTAGCATCTACTTCCCTTGGGATTTCGATACCCTTTATACTACGATTGCATTTGCTGTGCACTTGCAGTAGTTTTATTAGGGTAAAACCTGAGCCNAACTTTAATGCTTGTTTGAATTGTTAGAATTTGCAAAGAGATTTGAAATTATAGGGTTTAGACATAGATAATCTTCGCAGCGAGAGTTGGTTGATTTTACATTAGTGATTCAAGTTCAAGAACGTATCTTCATTATTCGTAACATTCTGTCTAGACCTGCAATTTAGATCACCTGAGAATTTCCCTGAACTTAGCGCCTTAGTCTCCTGATTTTAAGAAACCTAATTCGTGATTGCTCATTTAATCTGAATTTAGAAACCTTAGAGTAGCATCTACTTCCCTTGGGATTTCGATACCCTTTATACTACGATTGCATTTGCTGTGCACTTGCAGTAGTTTTATTAGGGTAAAACCTGAGCCCTATCAATGATCGACATCTTTCTCGATTCGACTGACTCTATTGCAAAGCCTTCATGTAATTTCTCATCTACTTTCATTCATCAAATCTTCTCTCTCCCTTACAAACAATCAGTTTTCTTCATCAAGTGCTTCAATTAAGGTATTGATAGGCCCAGTTTAGATAGGTTGAACATATTACAAAACCAATAGTCATAACTCATACGTTTAGATAGGTTGCACATTTGTATAAACCACTGACTTACAGATTCGTAGACGTTACACATGAACCACTGTGTTATTACTTTTCTTGTAGGCCTATAATATATTAATAACAGAATCACCCACTCATCAATTAATCAGAGAGAGAGATATGAGATATCAGACCAAAATATACTCGCGCTACTCACCATTACGATCTAAATAGATTTTTCCAATTGTTTATAGAGGTCACATCAGCTTAACTTTGAGTTTCTCATGCATAGTTTAGGAGATGCAAAATAACATCAATATGCAACAATTATAAGCGTAAATATATTTTAAAAAATGTATGGAAGTTCAAGTATGATATAATGTACTTTGCGTCCAGCTGGTATCTACTTCACTCCTCTTGTAGCAATGATGATTATATAGCATTTCTTTCTGTACATAAAGAGGGACAGTGGTTAGACTGAAAACCCTAAAATTAGTAATTTTTCCTTTAAACATCTTTCATTTTGCACGATCACTATATGCAACAGAGATAAATCAGTCCTCCTCATTACTGTAGTGAGACATGTTTTCAAAGATTAAATGACCATTGAACACAAATTATATGAACTTGATCTTGTTATTCACCCCATCTGCATATTTGTGCCTTGGAAATTGTCATCACTCATCGATTTGAAATTCGAAAGTTATGGAGAAATATAGATTTAAGACAAATATGAAAGATTATACCTTCGGTCATTACTATTAAGGAGGGGGGGGAGGTATGAATACTACTATATGGCCTTCCAATATCCTGAACGAAGACACCCAAAAATCTGAAAACGAAATCAGTTTTACAACACATGATTGAGAGGAAGGATTGATAAAAACACATAAATGCATCAGTTATTGATCTACTTAGCTTTTTAACACCGCTGGATGTTGTGGTAGCCAGTTTTGAGAAACTATGTGTGATGGATAATCAGTGGTGACGACGTCAGGAGTCTTGAGGTCGCCATGGAGCAGGAGCCATGACGACTGGCGAAGCTAAGGTCTGGTGGTTCCATCTCTCGCACCGTTTTAAAAGCTTTTAGCAAAGGCAAGTGGAAGAGAATTGCCGATCTGAAGAGGTTGAGAATATATTCCGTGTATTCGGCAATCTCCTTTATATAAAATCAATAGTCATAACTCATACTCATACGTTTAGAGAGGGTACGCCAAAGGTTTTTTTTTTCCAGAGATGAGTTGGCAAGATTATTTTCCATCGTCATTTGCTGATGTGTGAGTGTCAAATAATGTGATTGGTGGATTATTTTTAGGAAAATTTTGGCTGAGGTGGATGGCCTGAGAGAGCTCAAAACCTATCTTTTTTATATAAAGGAGATTTTCGTTTGTTTTTTTCAAAGACAATAAAAATTGACTTTTTTTTTTAAAGGCACAATCATTATTTAAAAGTCAAATTTTTAACAGCTAATTTTAGTTTTTAAAGTTACAGTCACAGCCTCAACCAATCACTCCCTATAAGTGAGACAAAAAGTCTCATCACTCATTCACGTTTTGTTAACACCAAAAAATCGTTGAAATCCCTTTCATCTTTTTTTTCTATTACTTTTTTATTATTTTTTATGAGAATATAACATATAAAATAGATTTAAAAATTTAATATTTAAAATGATACAAATCATATAACCTATGCCTTGTTCTAAAACTCTTAGGCGGCCGAGAATTCGGTATTCGGTGGGTGACCGTGGCGAATAAGAGATGATCGGTGAGATTATACGGTCAACCGATTTTGCTCCGCCGTCAACGTGGCTATTTAGAAATCGGGGCGTAATTGGATTAATCGGCCAAGGTTTCGCGTGTTTCCTTTTTTTCTCTCTCTCAACTATGGTGAAAGCTTTCATCAGAACAAATCACTCAACTCTCTTGCCACAACCATCTCTTCCTCCTCCACTATCTCAATTCAACGAAGACACTCTCCAACAACGTATCCAAGCTCTGATCGAATCCGCAGGAGAAGGCTGGACTTACTCGATTAAAGAGAAGAATAAAATTGCGTATATAAAGGCGGAGAACGGCTTTGTCAATAGTCTTTGAGATGGTGTGTATCGAGTCGGAGAACGGCTTCGTCGAGCTTGGTTGATCGGAAGTGTTGAACCATAGCTCAAGTTTGATGATAAATGTAACACCCCGACCGCCCCTACCGGCGAGTCACCCATCCCTCCGTCGGGCTCGTGGGCCCCGCCCCTGTCCGACGGTCGGTGCGTTATTTTCTCGGGTGGCCCCGGCCGACTGATTTACTTGTCCCTGCAATCACCACGTGACCTTATCCCGTGTTTTGGCCTCACTCACACGGTTCCGCAGAGGAGTTCCCGGAAGGTCACCCATCCTAGTGCTACTCCAGCATAAGCACGCTTAACTCTGGAGTTCTCTTAGGGCAAGTGACCGGAAAAGGTAAGTGCACTTTGATGACATAGGTAGCCAAATCAATCCATTTAAACTTATTCAAATGGGCCGGGGCCGGGTCGTTACAATTCTCCCCCACTTAACGGGAATTCTTCCCCGAATTCTCATCCCGTTAGTGTGAATCCTAACCCCCAAACCCCAAGACAAACTCCTGGGACAGAACCAGTTTGACTTTCCTTGGCTCTGATACCACTTGTAACACCCCGACCGCCCCTACCGGCGAGTCACCCATCCCTCCGTCGGGCTCGTGGGCCCCGCCCCTGTCCGACGGTCGGTGCGATATCCAATCACTTCCTTATTAACCAGTTTTCGTAGAGAAAAATCCTTTGTTTTTGCCTCTCTAATTCTCCATAATAAGTCAGCTTGGTTTACAGCTTCTAACCCGGTAGTATTCTCCTCTACGGTCGTAGCACATAAACTCAGACTAGCCAAAGTCGCAACTAGCTCTTGTACGTCCTTAACATTTGAGGCATCACCTCTTCGTCTGCTCAATGCATCAGCCACCTGATTGGCTTTTCCTGGATGGTAGGTGATCTCCAAGTTATAATCTGCCAATAACTCTACCCATCTGCGTTGTCTTAAAATCAGGTCGTCTTGGGTAAAAATGTACTTCAAGCTCTTATGATCTGTCATTATCTGAACTTTTTCTCCGTACAAGTAGGCACGCCAAATCTTAAGAGCAAAAACAACTGCTGCTAGCTCCAAATCATGTGTCGGATAATTCGTCTCGTGTTTCCGTAGCTGTCTAGATGCGTATGCTATAACTCGGTCTTCTTGCATAAGTACACATCCTAGGCCTGATCCTGATGCATCTGTGTAAACCACATACGGTACTCCCATCCTGGGTAATACTAAAATGGGCGTCTGCGTCAAATGCTCTTTTAACTTTTCAAAACTCTTTGAACATGACTCCGACCACTCAAACTTTACGTCCTTGCCAGTCAGACGCGTCATCGGTTTTGCTACGCTGGCAAACCCTTTTACAAACTTTCGATAATAACCCGCCAACTCAATAAAACTTCGGACCTCTGTGGCACTCTTTGGTTTCGGCCAATCAAAGATTGAGGAGATCTTTTCGGGATCTACAGCCACTCCGGTCTCTGAAACAACATGTCCCAAAAACCCGATTTTTCTTTGCCAGAAACTGCATTTGCTTAACTTAGCATACAACTTTTGCTCTCTCAACTTATTCAGTATCACTCGCAGATGCCATTCATGCTCCTTTTTACTCTTCGAATAGATGAGAATGTCGTCGATGAAAACAATCACGCACTTATCCAAGTACTCTCTAAACACATTGTTCATCAACTTCATAAAAGCTGCCGGCGCGTTAGTCAAACCAAACGGCATTACCACAAACTCGTAGTGTCCATACCGCGTTCGAAAAGCCGTTTTCCGAACATCCTCTTCAGCTATCGAAATCTGATGGTACCCCGACGCTAAATCGATCTTCGAGAACCACGATGCTCCTTGCAACTGATCTAACAACTCATCAATTCGTGGTAGCGGGTACTTATTCTTAATGGTCACTTTGTTCAGACCGCGGTAATCGATACAGAGACAAAAAAATCCCATCCTTCTTTTTCACAAACAGGACTGGTGCACCCCACGGTGAACTGCTTGGACGAATAAATCCTTTATCCGTTAAATCCTCCAATTGCTTTTTTAACTCCGCCATTTCTGCGGGTGCCAGGCGATATGGCGCTCTAGACACAGGTGTTGTTCCGGGTTCTAATTCGATGGTAAATGCGTCCCTTCTTGACGGTGGCGGTCCTTTTAGTGGTTCAAATACTTCTGCATATCCTGACACCACTAGTATAGAATCCAATTCTTTATCCGCATTGTCTTTCAGCATAGAGATTGTAGCCAAGTAAGCCTCATTTCCCTTACTAATCAACTCCTCTGCATGGATCATGGAGATGATGGGAACTCCGTTGTGAACTTTGATCCCTTGATAAACTATTCTCCCTTCTTGTCTATCTAATGTAACTCGCGTCTTCGGGCAATCCAACGATGCTTGATGTTGTGTTAACCAATCCATTCCTAAGATCACGTCGTAACGCTTCAGTCTCATTTTCACAAGATTTCCATGTAGCTCTACTCCTTCTATAGTTACTGGTACGTCCTTGAAGGTTGTGGAAGACTTCACTGGCTCTACTCCCGCAGTCTCAACATTCAACGCCTTGTTGAGGACTTCTCCTTTAAACTGCCAACACTTTGCCAATTCCGGGCTCACAAAACTATGTGTAGCTCCGGTATCGAACAATGTATAAGCAGCCACTTCCCCAACGGAAACCGACCCTACACGGTTTTTATACATGCTAAGCGACTTCACAAAATCACGAAAAGACTGACCCTCAATTTTTTTTGTCAAAGCAAAATATTCAATTCAAAAAGACGGTAATAACTAAAACTTACCCGCAATCGGATCTACGCCATCCTGAACTCCTGCAGCATACCACTTGTAACGCCCCGACCGCTTGTAACGCCCCGACCGCCCCTACCGGCGAGTCACCCATCCCTCCGTCGGGCTCGTGGGCCCCGCCCCTGTCCGACGGTCGGTGCGTTATTTTTCTCGGTGGTCCCGGCCGACTGATTTACTCGTCCCTGCAATCACCACGTGACCTTTTCCCGTGTTTTGGCCTCACTCACACGGTTCCGCAAAGGACTTCCCGGAAGGTCACCCATCCTAGTGCTACTCCAGCATAAGCACGCTTAACTCTGGAGTTCTCTTAGGGTAAGTGACCGGAAAAGGTAAGTGCACTTTGATGACATAGGTAGGCAAATCAATCCATTTAAACTTATTCAAATGGGCCGGGTCCGAGTCGTTACAATTAAGTCAATATTCTTTTCAATTCCAACAACGACAATGGGGTGATGGTGAAGCTTGTTCTTGGGGATTTAATCTGAATCCGGATCAAGGAGAGAACCATCCGTTTTTGTGGATCAGCAAACTTACCATCACCAGAATAGAATCGGGTCAGGTAACACGGACGATAAACAACAGTATTTCCAATTTCAATTCCAAATCCGATTCTCACCTTGAGAAGAACGAGAGCTCCATTCCTTTTTCTTTCTTTTTTTCTACCAATTATTGATGACTTTGGGTTTAATTTTCCATGTATTATTCAACTCGATCGTATTTTTGTAGTGATGTCTTGTGGGTGGGTTAGTGTAGCGTTTCAAATTTACTGATTTGCACTCTAACTGTTTGTTAAGATCCCTCATAGAAAGTTATATACTTTTTTCTGTAATTATTACTTATCAAGTTAAGATTTAAGAGTGCTAAATGACTGAATAAAAATTGCTGATGTGACTTCTTATGTAGGATTGTGCCTCATGTTATGTGCTCTCGTTAGTACATTCATGGAGCTTGTAAAGATAATAAGCGTAATTTCCTAATCAAGAGAGGGCTTTGGAAAGCTCATCTTCGTCTTTTCTTTTGAAATCTCATTCTACTACTGCTAAATGTGAATTTCCATTTATTTTTTGTGTAACTTGTGTGGGGTTTGGCTGTGAATTGGAAGAAAAAAAAAATAATTTATATTTTATCTAATTTGGTATTTATATGAATCTTACAAAAATATATGTTATAATTTTTAAATTTTGATGTGATATGTATATAAATGTTTAATAAATATTGCTAGGCCCGGACCGAACACCCGACTAATACCTAGCGCGTTCCCGAACAAAGAACCTATGTAGTTATATTTGGGATTTGGAACGCTATGCAATCATCACACTACTGAATATTTTTATAGAATTAAAAATATAGTCTTATCTCTGCAAATCCATTTTTCTTCCTAAAATCCTGCTTTCAGTGTTATTTTGATATTATAGTCACCAATTTGTTAAGTGTTTTATTTTCAAATTATCAATTTGCTATATTGTAAAATTTGCGTTAATACATGGTTTGATATTAAATATAAATAGCTCTTTGGGTCGATTTATATCCTCCAAAAAAGTAGGTCGTACTTTACATTAAGATTCGAGTCTTACTTAGAGATGTTAGAAGCCTTTAATCGAGGATAGTTCACATGCTAGTTTCAGGGCGAAAGAAACTATAGAATTTAAAAATTCAGAACTTCCTTGTTAACAAAAAATATGTTTCATTAGAGGTAGGGATGGATGTTCAGATTATCAGATTGGTTTAGATTGCGTATTTTAGGTTTCACATATTTTAGAACTATAGATTTTAGTATCGACCAGGTATTATTTAATTTTGGATCGTATTTGGTTTAAATTCGAGTATTTTTATCCGAAAAATAACCAAAAAACTAAATATGAAAATTTAAAAATAATCAAAGTAATATCGATTCTAAAACAAATTAAACATTTAAAATTCAAAAGCAAAATAAACATTTAAGTTTCAACTCCAAATTTTCACCAAATGACAGAAGTACAAAGAACATAAAACCAAAAAACATTCCATTACATAAAATCGAATAATTCAAATACTTTTTCGAATATTTAATCAGATCGAGTATTATCTAGTACTCAAACTGCATTGAAATTACTTCCGATCATGTATTTTGTTGGATCCAAACTTGACTTAAATTGTGTATTTTCGAGTCTGAATCGGATTTTTGGATCTGCGTAAATACCCATCCCTAATTAGAGGATGGTTTTTTTGTTACACAAATCTGTATTTTCGTTGCCAATTATCGGGGGTCTTTTTGTAGCAATATTTTATTAGTCTTTTACTATCAATACATGCCTTTTGCAAATATTTTTAGTCTTTTAATATCAATAAATTTTTTTAATTCAGTAATTTTGTTTCTAATCAAATTTCGGTAATTGTGTCAGCGTCTCCAACGTGTGCTTCCAAGGCTCATCTCAGAAACACAAACTGCATTTGTGCAAGGTAGACTTATTTCAGATAATATCCTGATAGCGCAAGAAATGTTTCATGGTTTACGTACAAACAAAACATGCAAAAGTGAGTATATGGCGGTTAAAATGGACATGAGCAAGGCTTATGATCGCGTCGAATGGGCGTTCATTGAACAATTGTTACGGAAAATGGGTTTTTCAGAAAAATGGATAATGTGAATGATGGGATGCATTACAACGGTTCAATATAAGATTTTGATTAATGGTCAACCAAGGGGCAATATTAAACCAAAACGTGGGTTACGACAAGGAGATCTTTTATCTCCATATCTTTTTATTCTCTGTACGAAAATACTTATAGCAAACATGGGGAAAGCTGAGAGAGAAAAACAGATTACAGGGCTAAAGATATCACGGGCAAGTCCCACGGTATCGCATATGCTTTTTGTAGACGATAGTCTATTTTTCTGTAAGGCAAATAAGGAGGAAGCTCAGATTTTGCTTGGTATACTAAAACAATACGAATCAGTCTCAGGCCAACAGATTAATTTTTCGAAATCATCGATACAATTTGAACATACAGTGAACTCGGCAGATAAAGATGCAATTCATGAGACATTGGGGATACGGAATATCGGTGGTATGGGAACATATTTGGGGATTCCAGAGAGTATGGGAGGGGTAAAAACAAAAAATTTCAATTTTTTAATTGAACTATCTAAATGGATGGACTTCAAGATTACTATCTAAAGGGGGCAAAGAGGTACTAATCAAATCAGTAGCCACTGCTATGTCAACATATGCAATGTCGTGTTTCCGGTTACCAAAAACGATTACAACAAAGCTTACTAGTACGGTGGCACAATTCTGGTGGAGTACAAATGGTCAAACAAGAGGTATGCACTGGATGGCATGGAAAAATTTATGTAAACACAAGGCAGATGGATGAATGGGTTTCCGAGCTATAGAAGACTTCAATACGGCTTTATTAGCAAAGCAGATCTGGCGACTCATAGATTATCCGGATTCACTATTTGCAAAGGTGTTTAAAGGGCGGTATTTTAGAAATGGGGGACCTCTGGACCCCATTCCCTCCTATTCCCCATCTTATGGGTGGAGAAGTATAATTTCTGCTCGATCTCTGGTACAAAAACGGCTTATTAAAAGAGTTGGATCGGGTACTTCTATCTATGTATGGAATGACCCATGGATACCGGCATCTCGTCCGAGATCAGCAATAGCCAAAGGATACAATATGTATCCTGAGCTAACAGTCAATCAATTGATTGATCCATTATCATCAACGTGGAATTTGTCACTAATTCGGAAACTAATTGTTGAGGAGGATATACCGTTAATCTTAGGTATTCCAACAACGAGGGAGACAAGACCAGACCTCTTCAACTGGCACTATACAAGATCCGGAAGGTATACGGTCAAGTCGGGCTATAATCTCGAGCAGGAATACCCCTCCAATCGCGAGATACAGAGATTCTTTGGACCAGATGTGACTTGTCTACAAGGACAAGCTTGGAAGGTAAAATGTCTGCCAAAGATAAAACATTTCTTATGGCAAATAATCTCGGTTATGGATCGGCTGCGTAACAGAGGTATTAACTGTGATCCACGTTGTGGAAGATGTGGTGCGGACAGGGAAACTATAAATCACACACTATTCGAATGCCCGCCGGCTCTTCAAGTGTGGGCTTTATCAGTGATCCCAACACCGCCAGTAGGATTCCCAAGTGACGCATTATACTCAAATATGGCTCATCTGTTATGGCAGCTTCCACAACACGATGATATGAAGATTTATCCATGGATAATATGGTATATTTGGAAAGCAAGGAATGATAAATTATTCTCAAATATAGATCGGGATCCCCGGGTAATACTTAAGGTGGCGCAGGCAGAGGCCATATCATGGGATTTGGCACAAGTGAAGGATATTCAGTTGAAACCCCAACAAAGGTCCCAAGTATTGTCACCACTAACTCACATTGGTTTGACATGCCACACAGATGGTTCTTGGAAGGAAACGGCCGCGAATGCGGGGCTGGGGTGGTTTTGCCAAGGTTTTGGTACATATATAATATTAATGGGGGCAAAAAATGTAAGACGAAGCATCTCCCCATTACACACAGAGCTGGAAACATTGATTTGGGCTATGCATTGTATGTTTGATGCCAGAAGACTAGCGGTGGCTTTCGTTACAGACTGTTCCGAGTTGGTGAAGATGGTGTCTAAACCAAAGGAATGGCCGACTTTCGCATTACACCTGGAGGAATACGAGAGAAGCAGAACGGAATTCTCATTCTTTTCAATCTCGCATATTCCACACGCTCAAAATATAAAGGCGGACAAGCTAGCACGAAGTGCTCGCGACTACCGTTCTTTTTTGGATTATGTAAACTCAACTTCACCGGTTTGGATTCATGAACCGTTCTAAGAGTATGAAGCTGTTGACAAAAATAAATAAATCAAATTCGGTAATTATAGAGCCTAGTCTTACCGCTCCCGCCGTCAACAAATACGGTTGGCGTGAGAAACTGAAAAAAAAAAATTAAAAAAAGAATTAAGGAATTGAGTATTAATAATTTAAGTGATAATTAAGTTGTAGAAAAAAAAAAAAGGGTGATAATTAAGTTTGGAAGACAGAGGAGTCACGTGGGGTACGCGGGAGAAGCACGTGATCTCTACGTTGGCGTCTCGAAATCAAGACTCACGCGTAGCCTCCGCGCGTGTGTATTTTCTGTTTTTGTTATCACTTACATAAAAAATTTCATAAAGCTAGTTGACAAAGAAAAAAGTCTATAAAGCTAAAACTATAAATGTAATTTTTTAAAGCTAGTTGGTAATAGCTGTATCTTTAAGTTTTTGCTATAAAAATATAAATGTAATTTTTTCATGTGGCTGTAGATTTTATTGAAGTATTATTTAGACTGTAAAATTTAAAATTTTGAAAACTTTAAAATTATGTACTTTAAAATAAAATATTTTGTACAGGCAAAAAAATAAAAAAATGAAATATTTTGGCTGTGAATAAAAAAAAAAAAAAAGCCAAAGTTTTTAAAGCTTGAATGGATCCATTATAAAGCTTTAGAAAAAAACTAGGAGAATATCTACGCATATCCGCGGTTTTTTTTTCGTGTATACTATTTTAAGATGTTTTAATTATATATTTCAGACCTTCTATGTTCACAACAATCAAAATTAATTATAAATCGATACATTCAACCATTATATATTAAAAGAGTATACAAGTTTTGTTTGCAAAAGATTTTGTTGGGAATGGAAGAGTAAAAATAGTGAGGCATTAAGTGTGATTTGATTCTATAAGAAAAGTTTAGTTAAAATTATTTTTCAAATAAATTAAAGCTCACATACACAAAATTTGAAAAGAATGAAGACAGTAAGAGTCATTCCGTCTTCTTTCACAACTTGTTCCATTCTCACAAACTGCATAAAGTTAAACAATCGGATTTATAACTTATATTTCTTTCTTTTATTCAGAATTTTTGAAGTTTAATAAAATAGTTTTATCTCTATCTCTTGTATTAATTTTTGATTAATTTCAACTTAAAGAGTTTTTTTATCGGTTTTCACACACGATTGCAATTCGATTTCGCTATGGAGAATATTATAAACAAATATTAGACCACACACCTATAGAAAAATTGGCGGGGATCTGCACATCCTTTCCGAGGTGCATATTAAATGATATTCATCAAGTTTGTTAGAAGATGGAAAAATTCTGATTTGACTCTTTAATAAGAAGATATTTTTGTGATTGGAAATCGATGAATGGAAAAATGCTACCCCTGTATCTATTTCATCTATGCAAGGTTTTTGCCTATCCAATTCACAAGTGCGGACACGGCTAACTTCACGTGCACAACTTGATAAATTGAAAGGGTTGTTTTTTTGGAGAATTTAAGGAAATTAATGCGTAAAATGTTGTTGCCATATAATTAATTAAAAACGAATAAAAATTAATGTGACCATAATAAATAAAAATTTGTTATTTCACTAATCAGAATTTGGAATTTTTGACTCAAATCAATAATCTAAATTTGCATATAAAATATTTAAAGCTATCAAATTTGAAGTCCAAATATGATCATACAATGTATTTCTCATATAAATGCTTTCATATGTTGTAAAAAAAAAAGTGCTTCCAATTTAATGTGTAGAACATATAGACAATATCACAAATTTCTAAAGAGGATTGTCAAGGAGTACCCATGGCATAATGGATAAAACAGTTGTCTTTATTTTAGATGATTATGAGTTCGAATCTCCATGAGTGCAAGGGAGTAAAAATATTTTGTTTGGTTCATATTTAATACAAATAATTTTTTTTGAAAATTAAATAAAAGACACATGACATACTCTGAGATGGTGACGTGGCAACTCCTAGAGAGAGTTATTCAGCTTTCATATAGTAGATTTGCTTTATAAGGTCGGTAAAGTACTTACCAATCAGACCCCTTGAATTTTTCTTGCTCTGAATTTTAATATTTGTTTGACACGTATATTCGAGGATCTAAAATAACAAACTGATGCTTTAAGTATCAACAATATATTTTATTATCAAAAAAATATAACGAGTAGAAAATGGTGTATTTTAACCTCAACAAAACGCGAATGCATTTTTCTACCCAAACAAATATTTAGTGTTTTTTTCTACCTCAATGTTTTAAAAATTTTAAAAAATCTACTGAGACTCGACAATTTGTTCGTAAATCAGAGTGGAAGCAAACGGAAGTTTGTCAACCATTAATTTGACTGACTCAATTGACATGCATGTCATGAAAACGATGGTGTGATGTGTTAATAAAAAAATTCAAAAATTTTAAAACAAATTCAAAAAACTAAAAAAAAATAAAAAAAAAAAAGAAAAATAAAAAGATTAAAAAAATTAAAAACAAAATCATAAAAACACGAAACGTCACACGATTTTCGGAAATATTAAGTTTGTTACTCCAAGTTACAAACTTTGTAAACGAGACATATTTTAAATTATTTGAAGTTTATTTTTATTTTAATTTTTTTTAGTTTCATCTTTTTAATTTTTTTTGATTTTTTGTTTATTTTTATTTATTAAGACAGAATTCCACCTCATCGTTTTCATAACACGCGTGTTAGATGAATCAGACAAATTTACGGTTGACTAACTCTCGTTTACGTCAACTATGTTTTAAGAACAAATTCTCGAGTCTGGGTAGGTTTTTTCAAATTTTAAAACGCTAAGGTTGAAAAAACACTAAATCTTTGTTTTGGTAGAAAAAAACACGGTGCGTTTTGTTGAAGTTGAAATACACCATTTTCTGTCTTGACTAAATGAATTTTTTATCATAATTTTTTTTATTATTTTGTTTTCTGTTTTGTTTCAAGTTTTTTTCTGCTTTCTATATATATATATATATATATATATATATATATATATATATATATATATATATATTTTCCTCTTAGATTGATACCCAGCCAAAAAAACAAATTATAATAGAAGTTACTATATATTTTTTTTTATCATCTGAAATATTATTTCTACTATAAATTATGAGGACAATTACAAAAATAATTTTTCAACAGATAATTTATCTATACCACAAAGATTCAAAATAGATATACAGGCCCGCCATGAACAGATCTTCTTGTACCATCCGAAAAATTTTCATTTTTATGTTTGCCTCCAATAACCTGTAAAAATCGCATCTTTTGAAAATTTAAACTCAGATTTCATGATGTAAAAGCATTAGTGAACTATTTAGTCAATCAATGGACTAATAGGCCTTCCACAAGTTAACTATATATTAGTCTATTATTATTTTGGTACATCTGATGAAATTTTATTCTCTATACCATCTGAAGAAAATTTAAAATCGCTTTGTTCAGTGTAAGGGGTGAAAGGAAAATGGGTGGGGGGGGGGAACAGAAAAAAATTATAATATATTTGGAGAAACATGAGAATTAGAGTTAATTGAAAATTATTCTTGGGCCGTGTTGAACGGGAGAGCCCCAATACCAACAGAAAAAATTTCTATTATTATATTATTAGAGTTTCTCGTGCGCGGATTATTTTTATAAATATTTGATTATTATTTAAATTAGATTGATTTTAACTTTAAATTGATATTTTAAATAAAATATTTGATTTACAATATAGTTTTGATGTGAGTTTCTATATCCTGAATATTTTAATATGTTCAAAAAATATATTGTGATTTTAACTGCATATGTCAAAATTAACTTTTAGCTAAAATTTGAAATGCATATTGAAATTTATTGTTGTTCACCAGCTTCCATTTTTTTTTAAAAAAATTATTTTTATTTTAACTGAATTCGATATATGATTGAATACAACAATATAAGTTTTTTCTTTCCATCGAAAAAAAATTTCATTTTAAACAGAAAATAAAATAACTCATCAAACATGTGATCGCCAGCTCAAACACTTGGTTATTCTAATTAATTTTGATTTTCTTTTATTCTGATTGTGTTGGTGTAGTGTTTAGTTCTTTGATTAGCAGCCCCAAATAAAAAAGAAGATATATATATATATATACCATTAATAGATACCATATATCAAGACTATCAAATTTGAGAATCTCCTCATTGAAATACACAACCCGCGCCAAAACTTGTAGTTCTCTTATGTGTATAGAAACCTCAAACAATATCTTAATATGTAATAATCAAACAATTTTAGCACTTGAAGAAATCAAGGTTGGAGAGAGTGTTCAGCCCCAACTATTGTTTATCTAGTAAGAATATTTGATCTATCTTCAAAACAGGTGATTTATAAAAAAACCGTATAGAGGTTTATATACCTTATATGCAAGTGATGTGAACAAAAAAAAAAGAATTTATATACAAAAATTAATCTTTATATTGCTTGCATGAACCTGATAAGCTTTAAATCCTTTATCCAGCTTAATATTGGATTTTCACTATTGTTCATAGAAATATTAGCAAAATTTACTGTATATACATAATCACAATCATATTAATAAACTGAAATTTTATTTAGTCCCAATCTGCAAACCCTAGAAGTCTGGATGAATGAAGCAAGCAATACAAACACAAATATAAATTCATATATATTAACTCATCAAATTAAACTTTGTAAATATATCATGAACCTCACATGGATAGTTAAACTGGTTCGATGTCCCTTGTAACCTTCGAAGGTATTCATCATCTTTTCGTTGAACCATTCAAAGATTTTCTTTATATCAGATTTCCTAAGATGAATCCAAAAGGAAAGTTAGATAGAAGGATTAAAACCAAATCGTTATACCAAAATATTCATATGAAGTCACCATCCTCTATTCACATTTGAAGTTGTTAACACTATATTCTTCTTACGAACATCCAAACATATCACACATCAGATAATTTTCATGGGTTCACCTCTCCTCTTGATTCGGGATGACCAGTCGACTGCTCCGTCAACACATTGAACACATAAATCTGGATATTACCTTTAAATGAGGAAAGAAAACATGATTCAACATATGTGTCGTTCACCAATATCAGAATTCTATCAATTATACAGGACTAAGATATTCATATCACTTAAGGAAAGGCATAAAATTACCGATAGATCATTGGATGCCATGATTGAATTTCAGAGGCGTTTTGCAAGGGTTTTGGTTTATCTATAGGGTTAAAGAAGAGATGGTTTTATAGGATTTCAAAAGAAAGGTCATGAAAATGAGGGAGTGACTATCAGAATCACTGAATTAAAAGGAATAAGTGAAAAATAAATGTGTGAAAACGGTAACGTAGGCTGATTTTTCGAGAGGTTTGAGAAGAGAAATTGATTTCATTAGCGAGTTAGTACCGATTTATAAAAAGAAGAAGTATGTGGAGTTTCAGAAAACTCGGAAGGTGTAAAAGCTTCTTTTGCGTTTGGCATGTAGTTTTAGTCTGGACATTTTTCTTACATTACACATAGGTTTTAATGAGCTTTTTTTGTCGACAGTCTCAACTCCTAGAACGGTTCAGAAATCCAAACCGGTGGAGTTGAGTTTACATAATTTAAATGATAAAGGTAGTCTCGAGCACTCCGTGCCAACTTATCTACCTTTGTGTTTTGAGCGCGTGGGATATGCTAGATAGTGAAGAAAGAAAATTCTCTCCTACTAATCTCATATTCCTCCAGGTGTAATGCGAAGGCCGGCCATTCCTCTGGTTTAGACACCACCTTCACCAACTCAGAACAGTCTGTGACGAAATCCTCTGCCAATTTTCTTGCATCGAGCATACAATGCATAGCCCATATCAATGCTTCCAACTCTGTGAGTAACAGAGAAATGCTTCGTCGTACATTTTTAGCCCCCATTAGTGTTCCATCTGTGCCCAGCCTTGGCAATACCAGCCTAACCCAGCGTTCGGGGATGTTTCCTTCCAAGAACCATCTGTTTAACATGTGCACAGCCCTTGACAATGAGCTTTTTATTATTAATTAATTATTATATATATTAAATTATTTTCGTAAGAGTTTTTTAACTAAAAAATGAAAAAAACATATTTTCAGAACATGCTAATGTGACATGATTATAGAGTATTTTTTTTTGCTGAGGTGGATGGCATTATGAACCCCAAATAGTCAATTTCATTTAGTATATATTCATCGATGACTTTTTTTTTTTAACAATTTATCAAATGATGGAGATACGCTCATAATTCCGGTTTATTCATTGCTTTAATGTATTTAGTCTCTAACATTATAAATTATTTTTGCATTTCGATAGTTTAAGTATTCGAGAGGAAAATCGATTTTGTTCTAAACTTTCTCAATTTCATATTAGTTGTTATTTAAAATTTTTTATAAATATTATGAAAACATTTAAACTTTCTTTTTTACCCCTAATTAAAACATTATTTTATCTGATATCATTAATTAATAACTTAATAAAATAACCATAAAAATGAAATTTGTGTTAAAATTTTACAAATTATAAAAATAATAAATTTGAAACAAAAATTTATTCTTACGACAATAAACAGAGGAAATATAATTAAAGTCAAAACTCATAAGTATGTCTCTCTTTCTACTTTCAGTTTCTTTTGTTTTTTCTTGGTTTTGGTGGTAAATTGGTCAACATGAAAAACACGTTATTTGTATTTATAAGTCAAATACAACTTTTACTGGTTATAATTAGTAATGAGCACTAAGATCATTTGTTCATTGATATGCCATCCATTATAACTTGACTATGCTTAGGCCTGAGTATTACATATCGGACTATTCGAGTTTTCACGTATTCGATCTAAATTATCCGAATTTTTTGGGTAACGGTAATAACAATTATTCCATTGGAGTAGATAAAGGTCGGGAACGGATAATTACCCGGTATATTCGAATATCCGTTTGGGTAATTATTATTTTAAAAAATTTCTAAAATTATTTATATATATTTTTAAAATTATTCAAAGTTACATAATATTTCATAAAACTTATTCAAAAGTTTCAAAAAATTATCCTCATTTTTCATAAATTATCTGAAATATTAAAAAATTCTTATTATTATATAAAAGTATCCGCGATTATCCTTTCAAATATTAATTTTAATTATGAAAATTAATTTGTGTAGCGATTTTAACTACCCAACCATATCTATACCCAACCCTCAAACGCTATTACCCGACCTTTATTTTTATGAATATACTTTTGACACTAATTTATGATATCCAAATTAATCGTACCCGACCCTTAACTGCTATTACTTTACCCTATACTCGTAATGTCCAGGCTTACCATTGACTATGTGGATCTTTATAAATTTTACTGTTAAACTCATAGCTTATAATACAAAAATGCCAAAAGAATATTCTATTACATATTTGAGTCAATTTGGTGCGGCACCTAAAAGAGCTGAAAGAATTAAATAAAGGACTTAGCAAACTATGATTTTTATAACGTTAAAAGGGTACCAAAAGCAACGATTATATCTAGTAAATTACGGAGAAGGCCATCGTCATTGCGCGTGTAGATTGAAATAAATATGAGGGACACAATAAATGCATTCGCCGCCTGAGAGGAGTGACGCACTAGATGGGATGTGATTGTCATTAATTGATGTCTTTAATAACGTACACCAGACATTAATTTATAATTATGTAATATAATTATATTCAACATAAAATTTGCAATGTTAAATCTATTCAATTATATATTCAATTATTATATATATATAAAGTTTTTGCAATGTCCATATAATTATGTAATATAATTATGTTCAACTAAAAACCTGCAATGTTAAATCATATCATGGATATCTATTCGATAATATACATGTAAATTATGTACATATTTGTATATATGTAAATGTCTAATACAATATGTACATATTCATATTTATTTATAGAATAATATTGAGCAATTAAAGAGTTATGTAAATATGTAAATGTATAATACGATACGTACATATACATATTTAATTATAGAATAATATTGAGTTATGAAATAGGTAAGAATTAGGCGTAGGGAGACGCAAGCGGTGGCGTAGAAGTACATCGGGAAGACGAATTGGACGACGGAAAAGATGATATATCAAAATCCGACGGAGAAAGACGCAAACAGTGGCATAGTAGTAAATCAAGAAGAGGAATTGACGGCACTGACGGACGGCATATCGGAATTCGACGGAAGAAGCTGCATGCAGTGATAGTAAATCAGAAAGACGACGGCGGAGTTCTGCTGGTTCTTTTTCTCTCTTATATTGACGTTATATTGACGAAATCAGGAACCATAGTCGCCGAGTCATCGCCGCAACTATCGTCCTGCTGAAGATCTACCGCCGCGTTGATATCCCTATGGATAAATTTCAAATTATCTCAAGGTTTTGTTTACCGACATCGAATTCGCATTGTATACTCACATAGTATATGTAAATATGCACGTATAAGTACACAATATATTATATTTTGCACCATTATTTTAAGATGACTCAACCGTTTATATTAATGATATATTTTTTGAAATCGCCGAAGCGCGTAAGGTTACATTCGTCCAATTTAGAGTAAAAGTATTTTCATGTTTGAACCTTCAAAGCAATATGTGGTTTGTCTAATTTTTGTTTAGTTTTAGGCTGAATACTCAATTATCCCTACATATTTTTGGAAAAAAAAGATTGCAAACTTTATTATCACTTGAAAAGTTATTAACTTTTTGTTGACCAAACGTTTTAATTTTTAATTTTTATCGATCAAGCCATTTCAGATCCAACTTGAGTGAATAATAATTGTTCACTAATGTTGGGACTAAAGTGGTATGGTTAACAAAAGTTAGAGTTTTTTTTGTATATGAAAAATTGGAAACTTTTTTGTAACTAAAAAATTTTGATTTTGATTTTACTTTTTCGAATTTTTTGATTAAAATAATTATAATGACTATGGTAATATGTAAGATTGTGGGTGGAGGTGATAACATCCATATTTTTTTACCATTTTTACTTATTATTTATGAACATTTAAATTAATGTTTCACTTGGTTTTTAGTAATTTTATAATTGTTTTCAAGTATTTTTGGATCAACAATTTTCATTTTAAGAAGAATTGTTTGTTGGTTTTTTTTTTTGCGAAAGAATTGTTTGTTTGTTGGTTTGAGTGATCAATTCTTCTGAAACGTGAAATTATATAACCATTATCATTTGATCAATCGAAATGATCTTATGTTTTAGAACCATTAAAAAAAAAATTTGAGAGGTTAGTTGGATCGTAAAATCTTGAATTACCATTGATTATATATATAAAAAAACAATACTAAATTAGTGTGATGGTCACATGACAATTTGGTATACATAATTAAACAAGATTCCGCATTAATAAACATCCCACGTTGCCATTCCCTAATCAATTATGTAGATGGGCTAGCTTATATTTGTGACTCATATTCGCGTGCTCATATTTGCGACTCGTCTTTATGATAGAGCAAAACGACAATATTTAGTATATATATGTTCGTTTTGTAAACCTCAGAAATTAAATTCATTTGTTGAATTTAGACGTAAACTGAATTTTATTTAATAAAAAGCATGCATAAGAAAAAAACACTAAAATTATAATTTTTTGATAAATCACATGTCATTTTCTAGGTATAATATCACATTCTCTAATTAGATGAAATAGGTAAAAATCCGCGCTATGCTGCGGGATATCATATTACACATTTTTTATAAATAAATTCATACTATTTTCATAAGAAATAAAATTTACAATTATTTACTAAATATAAATGGCAATGGTAGCTTAGGATCATGTAAAATAAGAATCCACGTATTAGTATTTTATTTGACATCAAAGTATTTTTAATCTTGGTTAATTTATTTTTGTACGCGCAGATTTTATTTTATCTTAAATAATTTTTATTGTTTGTTGTCTTTGTTAACCATTTAATTTTTAAAATACTACTAACATTAAAACAAAAAATGCAGTACCTCACATTCTCCCAACAATATTCAAATAATCGGAGATGACTTTATTTAAACCTTCTTGGAATTGACATTTAACAATAAAAAGCTTACAAACTAAAATCTCTTCAGTAAGAATTTTGTAAGAATTGATAAATTTGCCGCAAGCTTTCTATTCATACAAAGCTTAACTTGGAGTAATCCAACTATTGATATGTGATCACCAAAAAAAAACTTGAAAAATACAAACAAAACCTACTAAGTCTTGAAGAGGAAGAAAATAGGCTTACCGATTCAGTAGCATAAACTGGGACCATAAATAAAACAGGAACAAAACAGGAACAATCTATTTTTGATCCTGCAGTTACATACTCAAACTTGTCACTGCATTATCCGTTCTACAAACACAGAAAGAACATAACGTTAATTAATCACTCTAGTCTTATAATGACCTCGCCGACACCATTAGAGCTTGAACTTGAGCTTTGATTCTACCTGCCTGAAATTACCTTTGCTATCTCAGTCCATCTATTCCCGAATACTCTTTGTGCCTAAGAAATCACATTCAAGAGCTTAAAGCTGATTAGACAAAGCCCAAAAACCAATTTTAAAATCTTTTCCATGTAATGAAGTCTGTAATTAAGTAAAGTCACCTCACACAAAAGCATATGTTCTTCACGGGATCAACCTCCTCTTTTGAAATCAAAGTTCAAGTATTTACACCATCTGCAAACAAAAATCCATACCCGGATTTAAAAAGAGAAATATTTTGATTACAGGAAACAGATTAGCTAATCAATTTCATGAAATCCAATTCACCAACCTTCTTCTGCATTGTCTTGTGCTTTTATCCTTAAACTTGGATGATATGATCGCTCTATGGAAACCACCCTAATCACTCAAATCGACGGTACGAATACAAAATCCATAAGAAGGAAAAAAGAATAATCACGGGAGTAGCTATGTACGTAGATACAATCGATATCGGAAGACGAAGAAGGCGGTTGAGCCAACTGCGAAGATGCGGCGACTCCCAACGGAGTTTCCGGAGTGACAGGAAGGGAGGGAGTAATCGGGAGAATTTCCCCAGAGCTGACGCCACTTCGCCGGAGAAGAAAGAGAGAAAAATTCTAAGCACTGAGCGGGGCAACTTAAAAGTCTGATAGCTAATCACGCCCGGGTCTGGGATGTTTTACACGGATCACATCCGGTTTTATCATCGAACTGGTTGAGCTGTAAAATCAAAACTGACATGTAAAAATAAAATGTTTTGATTGGTCTTCTAAATTTTTTATTTTGCTGATTTGTAAGCTTCTCATAACACAAAAAGCTGAGGTGTCAACACCAGGAGGGACTCTTTTGTTATTATAGTATTGATTTCAAATTCGACTTTATATGTTATTGAATGATCGATAACTATAATCGTCACTATACGCTCACTGCCCTCACAACCACCACCCATACCACCACCATGTACAAACGATCATCATCATCATCAATATCATCACACATCATATCATAGCATCACATACCATCATAGTCTAGTCTCTTCAGTAATTTTAACCCCCTCAAAAAGCTCTCTTTGGAATTAATCAAAACATATTAAATTAGTATTCTCTACGATGCCGTGAAAAAATTAAGGTAGGATCATATCTTAAATCCTGATTCACCGATTCAGCCAGTCTATTGGGATATCAATTTAAGTCACACATCGGAAGCTTAGACAGTAATAATTTAATATATAAGTAATATCCAACTCTGATTAGTATGAAAACTTTTGGGAAGAGTTCAAAGACAAATCCGTGCGCACTTTGCAACCTGGATCCAAAACGGACAATAACATACTAGTCGAAGAGTTGGACATTGACTTGAAAGCCAACAAAATCGTATGCATTGGTTTCTCTTATCCTTAATTCGTTTCGTAGATCATTATATGTGCTCTTCTTAATTTGTATTACAGTTTCAGAATCTTTTCTCTTTTTTTTGTTTGTTTCAATTTCATATCTTACGTACAGGAACGACTTTTAAATACAGCCTCTTCACCTCCCGTCCACGTGGGATGGGGTTGACTTTCTGATTCTCAATTAATTACATTGATTCTACGTTTCCCTTTCCCCGTATCAAGTGATTTATGCGTCTATGCTAAATAAAATATAGTTGCGTATCCTTTTTTTGTCAACAGCCTCAACTCTTAGAACGGTTCAGAAATCCAAACCGGTGGAACTGAGTTTACATAATCTAAATGATAAAGACAGTTTCGAGCACTCCGTACTAGCTTGTCCGCCTTCATGTTTTGAGCGCGTGGAACATGCGAGATTGAGAAGGAAGAAAACTCCTTCTTGCTTGTCTCGTATTCCTCCAAGTGCAGCGTGAACGCCGGCCATTCTTCTGGTTTGGACACCATCCGTACCAATTCTGAACAGTCTGTAGCAAAGTTCACCGCTAGTCTTCCACCATTGAGTATACAATGCATCGCCCATATCAATGCCTCTAATTCCGCATGTAATGGAGATAGATTTCGCCTCACATTCCTTACACCCAATAAGGTTTCCTCTCGACGTTGACCCTGACAATACCATCCCAAACCCGAATTAACTACCGTTTCTTTCCAAGAGCCATCTATTGAGCAGATTAAGCCTGATGAAGGTATTACTGATAAAACCGGGATCGTTCCTTGTGTGTCTCCCATCACTTCTTCAGTTTGAGATAGTTCCCATGCAAGTGCTTCAGCCTACGCGAGTTTAAGCACTTCACGGGGGTCCCGATCAATGTTTGAGAATACTTTATCATTCCTTGATTTCCAAATATACCACAATAACCATGGATATACCGTCATTTCCTCATTCTGAGGAAGATTCCAAAATAAGTGTGTCATATTAGCATATAATGCATTTGTCGGGAATTTATTCGGCGGCGTTGGAATTGCCGATCTAAATTCTCCGTATTTATTTATTTGTTTCTCATTCGTGAGTTGGTTGGAGTCTTGGAGCTGTCGTGACATTTAATTATTTTTTAATACATCAGTCAAAATTTATAAATAAAAATTTTTTGAAGGATTTTAGAACCTATATGAAAAGATTAAGTGTTCGAGAACAAATGCAAAAAATCAATTGCCTTTTATTAGAAATTTCTTAAACAATCTTTATAAACTTGCTTAATCAATTTGACATAATATTACAACTGCAACTTGACACCAACCAATTTCTAATCTACTTAGTACCACCGTGGAACAGCCTTCTCAAGAACCCTAACACTTAGTTTCTTGACAGCAACCCGACTCAATACATCAAACGGCTAACCCTAGTCTTTGTTTCTAAACTCGTATATATACTTCTCTCTTTCCCAAGTCCCTTCGAGAGGTCGTCAATTCTCCAGATCTTCTAAATCACCAAAATAGGAAATTTGGTATCTTCTTTGATCCTCACAGATAGCCAGTTTGCTATGTGCCATGTCCCCAATCTAAGACTGTTTTTTTTCCCGCGTCAAGTGTGTTGCACACATCTCTAGTATTCCAAAAAAATCCGATCTTACAATCTCCCTCCCTTTTACCTGAATGTGACAACTCAAGCAACATGCAAGAGGAACTTCAAACAGCAGAGAAAAAGCAAGCTCAAGGAATTCACCAAAAGCAAAATACCATTCAAAAGATTCCTCCCCTCTCAATCAATTCTTCCTCACGATATGCCTCATCATAGATTGGCGTAGATGGAACCTCATCCTCGTCAGAATCAGATAGTAGTTGTCTAACTGTTCTTCTCGTATTCAATATAAAACCATAATATCCTCTGCTTGAGTGCACATTTAGATACAAAAATACAAATCAACCGAGGCAGTAGAACAAACAATACTATGAGAAGAGATAGATTTACCTTTGATTTTACGCTAGATCCGACGAATGAAACCAGACAATACATCAAGATCCCTCTGAAGAGAAGGTACCCATTCTGGTTCGTCAAATCCAGCACCTATCTACAAGCTTTCGGATCTATAGTGATCTTCAATGGGTATCCTTCCAGATTTTAATCCCCACGGTGAGAGGGCACAACACTCTGAAACTTCAGCAGTTGAAAGATTGTATTGTCTTGTTCCTCGTAGGCGTCTAGTTCCGGCAACACAGTCGATACAACACACTTTCCCTTTTGGAAAGATGACAAGATCGAAGTCCTGCCCAGTTGAACCTCCGCATCACAGTAAGAGCTCCAATTACCTCATGCAAATCGATGGTATCCCAATCACCAACTTGAGCATCTTCGACAAGACAGAACATGCGATTAATCACAGCAGGGGAGAATTCAAACATCAACCCCCTGATAAACACAAAGGTTGTCCCATGGCGTGATTCTAGATCTCCAAGATTCGCATAAAATTCTTTAACAACCTTTGGACAATAAGGTTCAACATCCAGAACAGTATACATCATTCCAGACCAAGTGAGAACTTGCTTAACTCCTTCTAACTTCGGATCCGTAAGTGGCATGTACAACTGATCATGAAACTGTCTCAGGTCGAATGATTCATACATGCCAGCGGCTTATTCTGAAGAGAAGTTTCTTGTGGGAGTTTGCAGCGGTCTCTTCAAGTCCGGGTGCTTGTTGAGCCACTCCTTGAACAACACTCAATTCTCAGCACATCGTAGTTCCCAATCCATGAACTCGGAATTTGTTTCGGCCTCTCGAGGATCAACCTACTCTTCTTCTGCTTCCTCTAATTCTCGGAATCAGCCGCCGGAGTTTCAGATTGCTCAGAGGCAGAGATGTTCTTCTCAAATGAGAGCGGGAGGGGGAGTCCCACCTGACTCGAGTCGATTATCCTCCAGATCATGCACGATTACCGGAGCCTTGCCTTCACGGTGAGTTGAGGTTGGATCTTGAAGACACATAAGGGTGGCAGCTAGGGTTTCAGAGTCATCAGGAACTGAATGGTGAACACGAACAGACTCGTGAAGAGCCTGAGATTTGGTGCGAGACAAAATCATCGTAATAGAGAGAGAGAGAAAGGACGAAGAGACTTTAGGGTTTCTTGCTAACAAAGAGAAAGGATTTGTGGCACATGAATCGTCACCCTTCGCTTTATAAAGGGCGGAAAACCCTAGAGATACACTTAGCAACCAAGATTAGTCCATTAAGCACAAATCCGACAAACCCATTTAAAATATCCTCACAACTAAATACAACAGATATGTATAACACACACACTTACACACTCAACAACCATCTTGAAGACAGTTAGTAAGGAACCCATAAAGTTAAACGAAAGCACATAAGCATCTAAACAGAGAACCGCACACACACTAGAGCAAGACAGAATATTTTTACATAACCTGCATTATAATCACTTTGTCTTTTTGGTGTGTTTGTGGATGCAAAGGGGACTGTTTCTGCATACTTTATGCTAGACCATACACAAATTGTTTGACGAAGACCATGATATACTTAGATATTTCATGCATTCAACATATATTTAGGATAGATTTTCATTCATATTTCATTCATAATAGGTTAGTTTATATTCTTTATCTCATTTTAGGTCTTAGAACATTTTGCATTAGCATTTGCATAGTTCCTTGCATATTTGCATCATTATCAGGTTGTTTAAGGTACTTGGAGCTGTTTGGAGTGCTGAAGCTTAATGAGGTTCAAGGGAAAGCTTAAGAGCGGTTGGGAACACTTGGAGGAAATCGAACAAGCAAAGGAGCCGCTGAGATCGAGGTGGAGTTCAGATCAGATGGGTCGATCTTGGAGAGATCGACCAAACGATCGAGGAGTCTAGACCGTTTCAAAGTCCAGATAAAGTTCAAGATCGACCAAGTCTGGTCGTACAAGTGTACGGATGTGACGACGCATGCAAGAAAGATCGAAGAAGGGATCGAAGCCGTGGGTCGATCTGAAGAAGAACGAGCACAAGATCGACCAGGAACCAGAACGAGGAGAAGATCAGGTTACGCACACCATTCCCAGTCCAAGATCGAGCGCAAGATCGACATCTCAGCTCGATCTTCCGTCCCAGATGCGCCAACCTTATCCGGCAGCTCATCATATTTGTCCTTTTTTGAGGAGATAATTTCTCTTGTACTATATAACGTTTTTAGACCTACTTTTGTGAGAGGGACTGATTTTATTATGATTGCCTTTCTTCTTTGAACCTTAGCTACCATTGTTAAGGTTTCTTTAAGCTTTTCTTAGTTGTAAAAACCCTTGATCTTTCTCTTTTAATCGCAAGCATTTATCTTTTAATCTTGTTCTGGTTTGGTTAATCATGTTTAGCGCTTCTCCTCTTCTGATTTTGAGGTGCTTAAACATGATTAGCGAGTAGATCTTTTAAGGTTGAGGTGATTAGGGAGGTTTAAAAGGTTCAATCTTGGGTTTTTCTTGTTCTTAGTCTTAATCTCTTCTTGGATTTGGAGGTTTTAAGGCCTAGAGATGCTCGATGGAGATTTCTTTGATTCTAGGAATTTTCTTATCTCATGAGGACTTTGGAAATCCCCTAAACCCAAATCCAAGAAGCTCGCTCATCCTAACCCACAATGGTGGAAGATTAGGGAGCTAGTTAAGTCATGTTAAGATTCCTGCTTTATGCTCATCAATATTCCTTTCCACCATACATCATAGGTTAGGATGGAAGACTGAAGAAGGAATTTTTACCATACACCATGGATTAATCTTGCTTTGCTTTTTAGAGTTAGAGATTGCTCATTAGAAATGTGTAGATTTCTAGAAACTCCCTAGACATGAACCCCAACCTTAGATCTGATTAAATAAAAGTCATCATCTTTACCTTTAAAATCTGTGTAGGGAGGTTCATGATGATTAAATTAAAGTCATCATCATTAGAAATGTGTAGGTTTATATTTTAAAACCCCAAGTTCGAATCTAGAACCTCCCAGACATGAATCTCAACCTTACATCTGATTTTTACCTTTAAAATCTGTCTTTAGAGTTTTTATTTCACAAGTTTGGTTCCTGATAGTTTAGAAATCACTTAGTAGTTTTTATTGTAAAAGTATTCATCTAAATCTGAATATTGCTTAGCTTTGTTATGTTCTTGCATTCTTTAGTGTCTCTTCCACCCATTTGGATTGATAACCTCAAGTATTACAATGATAAATGATGCTTAAGGCATTGAAAAACTAGATAAAAACCTAGTTATCAATTGGCGCCGTTGCCGAATTGGGTTTGTGAAAGCATTAGGATTTGAAACTTAGTAAATACTTAAGTTTTTCTTTTATTTTGGTTACTAATCTTTCTACTTTCTTGCTTGTATTTTCACGTACATGAACTTAAGGACTAGAAGAGACAACAATCTACTTAAAACTGTAGATAACATTCATCTCTTTGGAAGCGCTCGCTTGAGAAGAGAGAGACAACAAGATTTTAAGAGGTTGATCAACCGGTTATCGCTGATCAAGACCAAGCTCCACCTCCCAATGCTACTGCTGGAAGGGGTAATGGAAATCCCAACCACGTTCCAAGACAGCCACGAATCATTGGTGCGGATGATGCACCAAACACACATACAAACCGTTTTGGCATCACTCCTCCACCAGTCCAAAATAACAACTTTGAGATCAAGCTGGGCTTTGTCTCTATGGTTCAGAACAATAAGTTCCACGGTCTAGCAATGGAAGATCCATTAGAGCATCTTGGCAACTTTGAGCAAGTTTGTGGAATGATCAAGATTAATGGTATATCCGAAGATAGCTTAAAGCTTCGGTTATTCCCATTTTCTCTTGGGGACAAGGCTAGAAATTGGGAGAAGACACTCCCTCAGGGCACCATCACATCATGGGCTGATTGCAAAAAAGCGTTCTTGTCAAAGTTCTTCTCTAGCACAAGAACATCTCGCTTGAGAAGTGAGATTAGCGGTTTTACACAAAGGCAAAATGAGACCTTTAGTGAAGCAATGGAGCGGTTTAAAGACTACACCATTCAATGCCTACATCATGGATTCAGTGAGGAGTCACTCTTGAGCACCATCTATAGAGGAGCTTTGCCAAAAATTTGAATGCTCTTGGATACGGCAAGCAAAGAGAACTTTCTTGGTCAGGAAATGTTTGCGGGTACGTAGCTCATAGAGAACTTGGTTTTGAGTGATGGTAACTATTCTGAGGACTATGATAGAGCACCAAGAGGGTCTGATCTTGAGGCAAACAAGAAGGAGCTGAAATCGATTCATGAGAAGATTGACAAGTTGGTACTATCATTCACAAGGAGACTGCACCAAAGAAGCTTGGAGATCCTAGTTCTTTCACAATACCTTGTGTATAAGTCCCTTGAAGTTTGAAAATAGTCTATGTGACTTGGGAGCGAGCATAAACCTTATGCCACACTCCATTCCCAAGAAGTTGGGTTTCACAAAGTTCAAGCAGTGTAATGTCTCCCTAATCCTAGCTGATAGGAGTGTTAGACTACCGATGAGTTTGCTTGAAGACTTGTCCTTAAAGATAAGCAATGTGACAATTCCAACTGATTTTGTTGTCTTGGAAATGGATGAGGAAGACAAGGATCCTCTTGTCCTAGGAAGGCCATTCTTAACTACTGGTGGAGCAATAATAGATGGGAAACGTGGCAACAACTCTCTACACTTGGGAAAAGATGCAAGGTTTAAGTTTGGTATCAATGAAGGTAAAAAGAAACCAACGATTGATGACCAAGTGTTTAGTGTGGAAACCACGGATGAGCTGCATCTAAACGAGGTGGAACGAGTCTGGAAAGAGCAAAGGGGTAAAACTGAGTTGGAAAACCACGTAGAAACATGGACCGTTGATATCTCTGTAAATTGCATAATTTTAACACATATTTCATACTAGTTAGGACTTCATTCTTGCACGTTCATCTTAGCTTTCATCACATTTTCACCCATGATAGGATTAGATGCATTAGGTTAGGTTTCTGCATAGTCTTGCATGTTTGGAGTGTGTTCTCAGGTGCTTAGGATGGTCCGAAGAAGAAACCAAGGAGGGAGATCACAAATGGAGGACGAGCCGGTAATATCGAGCATGGATCACGACCCCGAAGTCGATATGGACAAGCGCACGACGAACCTCCACGAGTAGCAGCGACTTAGTCTCGAAAGGAACACCTCGGAGCGAAGATCCAGCAAGAGGATGCCATGAAGACGGATATCGGAGCAAGGCAACGGGAATTACCCGATTCGAGTAACAAGAAAGGCGAGCCTTCACGACATGGTCCCGAAACACTTGCCCGATATGGAGCCCGAAACGCTAAAATCCAAAATAGTACCATTTCGGGAAAGTGGTCCCAACGTTTTATGTTTTTCCTCTTGTGTATAAATACTTCTCCCCCACTCTTATCCTTTTATCACGTTTTCTACTTTTATTTTTCTGTCTTCTCTTTAAAACCTAGAACCACTTTTGTATTTTCCACCATTGAAGCTTGTTCAAGCTTTGATTTTTATGCAATCTTGAAGTTTTAAGTATTATTGCTTAGTATATTTCAAGAAAGTTTCTTCCTTTTCTTATTTTCGACTATCTTGCAATCCATGAGTAACCTTCTTATCTTTATTGATCTTGAGGTTTCTCAAATGGCTTGTGAGTAGTCTTTATCGGTTTTGGGGCAAGGGTAGGGGAAATGAGTTAAAGTCCCAATCTTTGATGCATATCTATGCTTAATCCATCTTAATCCTTTCTTATTTGATATTATTAATGCTTAGTCATCTTCGCTATTTGAACTTTGCCATCGAGCTTCTTCAAACAAACGCCATGTTTGAATGTTTGCAAGGACCAATCTCATAAGAGATTCACTCATCCTAGCCTAAGGGATTAGATGCCTAGGGAGCGTTTTGGCATTAGTAGAGTTGTCTATTCAAGCTTGCTGCTTTCATGGATCACTACGTGATAGCGAGGTTAGGTCGTGAGACAGCAAAGAGACTTATTCAACGACAGTGGATTCGTCCAGATCCTGAACTCTACGCTAAAGGATTAGCCTTATAGAAAGTAAATCTGTCGTCAAAGGAAAGATCTTTAACGTATTAGACCCGAAAAATCCATTGTCCTTTGAACCAATTCCTATTTTCTTTTGCAAGTTTGTATCTTTAACCATCACGTCCTCAGTTCCTTAGCAATTCTTAGTTTCAATATCTGTTTTCCTGTTCTTTTATAATCTAAGTGATAGGTTCTCACCATTTCACCCTTTTCCTTTTAATCTCTCTTAGCTTGTAAAAGAATTCCATAAATGCAATACCTTGAAATATCCCATCGGATTGATAAGACCCATAACCTATACTACATTCGGTTATAAGTAGTGGGTCATTGACTGAGTAGAACCCATAGAGATATCTACTTATCAATTGGCGCCGTTGCCGATTTGGAAGAAATTTGAGTATTGAATTTCCAATTTTTAGCAAGACTAAGACTTTACTTTCTTTTTCGACTCTAACATCGCTCCTTTAGACTTTTTCGCAGGTACCTATAACAACACATTCAGATGGATGACATGCACCATCCCCAAGAAGGAACGAATGACACACAACGGGAGCAAGCCGATATACCACGACATCAACGTCTCATCGGCGAATGTGATTCCCCCACCAACTACAGATCAGGAATCGGTATTACCCCACCCTCAAGTGATGCTGGATACGAGATAAAGAGTAGTATGCTTGCCATGGTCCGGAACAACAAATATCAGGGTGAAGCCGTGGAAGACCCCCTTGATCACTTAGATGATTTTGAGAAGATCTGTTCTCTGACAAAACAAGAAGGAATCTCGGAAGACGGATTCAAGCTACGTCTTTTTCCATTTTTCCTGGGAGGCAGAGCTCACCAATAGGAAAAGACTCTCAAACCGGGATCTATAAAAACGTGGGATGAATGCAAAAAAGGCTTCCTCAAGAAATTCTTTTCGCCGTCAAGAACAGCGAAGCTGCGAATGGAAATCTCCACGTTCACCCAACTAGAAGATGAGATTCAGTGAAGCTTGGGAACGTCTAAAAGGGCACACACTAAAATGTCCCCATCATGGCTACTCAAGCTCCTCACTAATCAGTATCCTCTATAAAGGAGTGTCAAAGAAATATAGGGATCAGCTGGATACTGCAAGCAATGACATCTTCCTCGGCCAAGACGTGGACGACGAAATGAACCTCGTCAAAAATATGGCCACAAGTGATAGTAATTACGAGGACGACATTGACAACGAAACAACCGAGCTGAATAAGCAGAGGGAAAACGATGCACCTACAAGCCCGTTTGGACGCTTTACTAAAAAGCAAATACGCTCAAAACGCTAAAGTAGCGAGTATCGGGGTCATCCCCACAGAAACTGGCCGATATGGGGACGCGACAACCACTAACGAGCAAATACAATATGGGGAATCTCCAATTTCGGTTACATATCCTGAGCAAGCCCCGCCGTACAATGCAAATGCTTACACTCAGCAAGCATTCACTCCTCCTCCCCAATATTACTCTCAACATCAACAATATCAAGCTCCATACCCACCACCACCATACGGACATTACGGTTTCTACCCACAACAACCGCAAGATTCTGACATCAAGAATCTCCTAACTCAGCTGGTTCAGAGTCACTGCAGTAGTAACCAGGATATCAAATCAATCAATTCAAGGTTGGACAAGCAGGAAGAACATATCACGCTAATACAACAACCAATGCACTATGAAACCACTACACAACCAGCCTACATACAAGCTGTAACTCTACGAAGCGGAAAGATTCTTGCACCAAAAGATCAACCTCCAAAAATCAGCGAGGACGCTTCAGATCTAGTGGGGGGGGCAACTTTGAAAAATCAGAAGTTAACAACGAGGTAGAAGAGGTTCAAGAAAGTGTTGAAGATCAGCTCTTCACCAAACTCAGAGAACAAAATATCGGGATGACACCGACACCTGCTGCCCGTTTTGAGAAACCAAAAGAGCCACAAATTGTTCCCCCTGCATACAAACCTCCTTACCCTTTTCCAGGAAGATTCAAGAAAGAACTCCTCGAGAAATACAGAGCTCAGTTTGCAGAGCATCTGAAGAAAGTGGAACTTACCATGCCGCTCATGGATGCTTTGGCATTGGTACCGCCGTACCAAAAATTTATAAAAGATGCTATCTTGGCAAGAACAAAAGAAATCCAAGGCATGATGGTGATGACGCAAAAGTGTAGCGCCATTATTCAAAAGAAGATAGTGCCCAACAAGCTAGACGATCCGGGAAGCTTCAATAGGCCCACTCACATTCAACAACTGCCTTTGTGATTTAGGGGCAAGTGTGAGCCTCATGCCACTGTCAATAGCCAAACGACTGGGTTTCACATCCTACAAGCCAAACCGAATATCTCTGATATTGGCAGACAGATCCGTAAGGTTGCCGAAAGGGCTACTCGAGGACGTTCCCATCCGGATTGGTGATATCGAGGTACCAATCGAATTTGTGGTGCTCGAAATGGATGAAGAACGCGAGATCCTCTTATCCTTGGGAGGCCCTTTTTAGCCACGGCAGGGGCAGTGATTTATGTGAAGAAAGGCAAGATTAAGCTTAATCTTGGAAAGGACATCGTCCTCAAGTTCGACATAAAAGAGGTTATGAAGAAACCTACTATAGGAGGAAAAGTCTTCTGGGTGGATGCAATGGATGAGCTAAACGATGAGCTCTTTGAGGAGCTATCTTTGAAAGACCCATTACTAGTCGCTTTGACAAAAGAGAAGAAGCAACACGGATATATGGAGGAAGAAAGTGAAGTCTATGTCATGCATCTGGATGCAAGGAAAGCCACTGAGGATGATGAGTTTCCCGAGGACTTAGAGCACGGAAGGCATAAGATCGCATGGGGAACAAAAGAAGGAGAATATCGGGATCAGACCAATAAAGACACACCAAGCTCGGTTGGGCAGTGCACCCGCGGGGATTGGAGCGAACTTGATGCCCCAAAACTCGAACTCAAACCTCTTCCAGAAGGACTAAGGTACGCTTTCCTAGGTCCTAACTCAACTTACCCGGTCATCGTCAATAAAAACTTAAATGAAATAGAATTATCCTCCCTTTTATGTGAATTGAGAAAGTATAGGAGAGCAATTGGTTATTCCTTGGATGACATCAAGGGCATATCCCCTTCTCTCTGCACACATAGGATACAACTAGAAGATGAATCTATGACTTCTGTAGAACATCAAAGGAGGCTAAACCCTAATTTGAAAGAAGTTGTAAAGAAAGAGATTCTTAAACTTCTAGATGCGGGTGTTATCTATCCAATTTCGGATAGCACTTGGGTTTCACCTATCCATTGTGTGCCAAAAAAGGGAGGAATCACCGTAGTTAAGAATGAGAAAGACGAGTTAATACCCACAAGAACCATAACAGGCCATAGAGTGTGTATTGATTATAGAAAGTTGAATTTGGCCACAAGAAAAGATCATTTCCCCCTCCCTTTCATAGACCAAATGCTGGAAAGGCTAGCTAACCATCCATACTACTGTTTTCTGGATGGCTATAGCGGCTTCTTCCAGATACCGATACACCCGAACGACCAAGAGAAAACCACATTCACATGCCCATATGGTACCTTTGCATATCGAAGGATGCCATTTGGGTTATGTAATGCACCAGCGACCTTCCAAAGATGTATGATGTCAATTTTCTCTGACCTAATAGAGGAAATGGTAGAAGTGTTTATGGACGATTTTTCTGTGTATGGTCGCTCTTTTGGTGTTTGTTTGTCGAATTTGTGCAGGGTTCTCAAGCGTTGTGAAGAGACAAACTTAGTACTGAATTGGGAGAAATGCCATTTCATGGTCAGAGAAGGAATAGTGCTTGGTCACAAGATATCGGAGAGGGGTATCGAGGTCGATAAGGCCAAGATAGAGGTCATGTTGCATTTGAAGCCACCTACCACAGTGAAAGAAATTCGTAGCTTCCTTGGGCATGCAAGCTTTTATAGGAGGTTTATCCGTGATTTCTCCAAGATAGCTAGACCATTCACTAGGCTTTTATGCAAGGAAGCCGAGTTTATTTTCGACGAGGATTGCCTTCAAGCGTTCACCACGATCAAGGATGCTCTTGTGAGTGCTCCCATAGTCCAAGCCCCTGATTGGGATCTGCCATTCGAGATTATGTGTGATGCAAGCGATTATGCCTTGGGGGCTGTTCTCGGACAAAGAAAAGATAAGAAGTTACACGTGATCTACTATGCAAGGCGGACGCTAGACGATACCCAAGTGAAGTACGCCACGACCGAGAAAGAGCTATTGGCAGTTGTGTTTGCCTTTGAGAAATTCAGAAGCTACTTAGTGGGATCAAAAGTGATCGTTTACACGGACCATGCTGCACTGAGGTATATCTATGCGAAAAAGACACCAAGCCGAGGCTGCTAAGGTGGATTCTCTTACGACAAAAGTTTGACATGGAGATCCTGGACAAAAAGGGAATAGAGAACGGTGTAGCTGATCACCTATCCCGGATGAGCATAGAAGATTTGATTCCCATCAATGACGCTCTACCAGAAGAACAGCTCATGATGGCAGATGTCCTTGGAGGGATGTACCAAGTGAATAAGAGCTTGGAAACTGTAGCCAACATGGAAGAAAACAATATTCCTTGGTATGCAGATTACATCAACTACTTGGTGAGTGGGAACATCCCAAATGATCTCGATGCTTACCGAAGGAAGAAATTCTTCAAGGACATTAACTATTTCTTCTACGACGAGCCGTATCTCTTCAAGAGAGGGTTAGATGGGATCTACAGAAGATGTGTGCCAAAAGGAGAAGCAAAAGGGATCATATTCCATTGCCACGGTTCAGCCTACGGTGGCCACTTTGCCACGTTCAAAACCGCAACAAAAATCTTACACGCAGGATTCTGGTGGCCAAGTTTATTCAAAGATACTCACGAGTATGTCTCCTCTTGCGAACCGTGCCAAACAAAGGGGAACATTAGCAAGCGGGATGAGATGCCACAGAACCCGATATTGGAAGTCGATATCTTTGACGTTTGGGGAATTGACTTCATGGGACCATTCCCCTCCTCTTATGGCAACAAGTACATACTAGTTGCTGTTGATTATGTCTCGAAATGGGTCGAAGCCGTGGCTAGCACCACCAACGATGCAAATGTAGTACTAAAGCTATATAAGTCAACTATCTTTCCAAGGTATGGGATCCCAAGAGTGGTGATAAGTGACGGTGGTAGTCATTTTATCAACAAGCTGTTCGAAAACCTCCTGAAGAAACATGGGGTCAAGCATAAGGTAGCTGCACCGTACCATCCACAGACAAACGGGCAGGTCGAGATATCCAATCGCGAGATCAAGGCAATATTGAAAAAGACGGTCGGAGCTACAAGAAAGGACTGGTCAATAAAGTTAGACGACACTCTATGGACATAAAGAACTGCTTTCAAAATACCCATTGGAAGGTCTCCTTACGCCCTCCTATATGGCAAGGCATGTCACTTACCCGTAGGACTCGAGTATAAGGCTCTATGGGCCATCAAGCTCTTTAATTTTGACATCAAGACAGCTCAAGAGAAGAGGCTGATCTACAAGGAGAAAACAAAAGTTCTCCACGACAAGAAAATCAAACCAAAAGAGTTCGCACCAGGGAATCAAGTGCTACTATACAACTCAAGACTGAGACTGTTCCCCGGGAAGTTGAAATCGCGATGGTCCGGACCATACACCATCAATGAAGTATTGCCATATGGAGCTGTGACACTGGTTGGAAAGGAAGGAGCGGATTACACAGTGAACGGACACAGACTGAAGCCATATTTGGGAAATGAGAAATACCAAGTTTTGGAAAAGACTGTGGTTCGTCTCCAAGACCCCAACAAAGCTTAAACGACCTGGAAAAGTCAAGCTATGAGACTCTAAACAAGCGCTCTTGGGAGGCACCCCAAGCTTATCCTTTTACCTTATTTTACTATTTTTCTCTCCTTACTTTACATTCTGAAGAATAATTATGAGTGGATCGATGATTTAGATATCAGGACGTGGGATATCGGGGAGCCGTAACGGGAAGAAAACTGGAAGAATCGTTCGTTACGGGCGTGAAACCCATGTACCGGCCAGTGTGAAAGACACACCCTCAGATGTAGGGTCGAGATTACGGTCTAAAGCCGTTATAGAAACACAACCTGGCCGGGACAAACGAGTTCACCCCGTAATGATCACCCGGATACAGTCGCGCCCGTTTGCAAATTACTGAACCACACGATACCGTACTCCTCCAACGGTCACAGCCCGACAACCACGGGTAACACTTTTAAACCATTGCACATAATCATTTTTCTTCATTTTTGCTCTTGGTTTGAAATTTTGCATTTTCCTAGGACAGTACTCTTCCTCTCTTCTATCACACAGGGACTGTGTGATTTAAGTTTGGGGGAGTATGTAGTACTTGCACTCACATAGATTAGACATCATGCATTCATCAAATTTAAATAGAAAAACACAAAAAATTGAAATTTTTTGAAAATTATCCCACTAAAAGATTCATGTAGTTGCATTTCCATATTAGGCTTTAGTGTAGATGCATTCATTTAGGATTCATAAGCATTCGCATAGGGTGTTTAGTATAATGAATCCTTGTAAATAGCCATTTTTAAGCCATGAATTCAATGCCTTAGTTCTTGTTTGTTTGATGCATTTGGAATTAGACTGAGCTTAAGGCAGCACCACATTTGGAATTTGTCTTGTGAAATTCGGTTTTAGCTTGATGCTTTGCGATTTGAACCTTTTCCCTAATGAACTTGAACCGTTAAAATAAAAATTTAATTATCTTGTTCAAATTTGTCGATCAACTCATAGATTCCACTTGGACTCTCTTTCCCTTTTTACCACTCTTCTGCTAGTCCAAGTACCAGACCACACCCTAAACCCAAACCTTTGTTTTAAGCTATAAACACGTTTGTGAGAGCATGTGAGGCCTTTGCACCATTTTCGAATCTTCTTAGGAAAAAAGTGTTGGGTTTAGATCGACAAAGTTAGATCTCCATTGTAGACGTTGGCTCGCATCTTGAGTTAACACTAGGTTAGGTGGTTTAGACACTGATAACGGCTTGATACCAAAATTTGAGGCCGATATTACTAGGTAGACTAGGAAAAAAGGGGGTGTATTACGATTGATCATGCATTAAAAGGAAAGGAGAAAACCACTGAGTCAGACGGGGACATGAATAAAGAGATGTGATAGGGGTCAAATTTACCCTAAGCAACTCTCTCAAATTAAGAGATCAGTTGTAGTACTTAGGGATCGAATCCACAGAGAAGGGATAGTCACACAACGAATTTCTAATTTCGAATTAAGCTAAGTAGAAAGATGGAATTTAAAACACAGAAAGCAATTAAAAACGGTGTAAGTTCAGGAGACGAAACGCTAGGTTTAGGGAGATTCTCAGGTGATCCAAATTCTAGGTCTAGGCGAATGTTAGGAATTATTAAGCACTGTTCTTGAACTCGAAACACTAATGTAAAATCAACCAACTCTCGCTGCGAAGATTATCTATGCCTAAATTCCAGAAAACCAAATCTCTTTGCGAATTCAAACAATTTAAACAAGCATTAAAGTTCGGGTTCGATTGTTCACAAAATCCTAAACCAAATCTCTTTGCGAATAGGTATTTTGCTCATCTAACATTAGTTCAGGCAATTAATAATACTCTCGCATCTATTAATTAACCTAAGATCAGATTCTAGGTCATGAAGCTAGAATAAGCATTAAACATAAATCCAGATGAAGAACTCTAATTATTTTATCCTAACAATTTAATTCGACCTAACAATTTATCAATCACCTTTGAAAAAAACCCTAAACCTAACTTGCAAACTACTCAGACATGGTGAATAAAGAAAACATCATGAATAAAATATTTTGTATAAAAGAAATCAATAGAAACAAATGAGTTTCAAATTTGCTCTGAAGGAGACAAATTCTTCTCTCTCAAAAACCTAAACTTCTATGATTCTTAAAGTATGAGATTATATGCCTAAACAATGGCTGAAAAACTATATTTATAGGCTCAGGTTCGAATCCTCAATTCCTTTTAAGATTAGGAAAAGTCTTGGAGATTTCCTTTTCTTCAAAAACTGGAAACTTCTCGATTCTGGAAATTGGAAAACCTGGTGTCGATCGACACTACATGGTGTCGATCGACACCTTGCGTGTAATTCCAGTCTTGACTTCATCACTTCGTGACTTCATTCCATTAAGCTCCAAAATGCATCCAAATCTCCAATTTATCTTCAATTGTACCTGAACCTGCAAAGACTCTATATAGACTCGAAAATAGCCAAAAGACTCTATAAAAACACTTATATCATGGTCTAAAAATGGGTAAAAACCATGATATATCAACTCCCCCAGACTTAGCCTTTGCTTGCCCTCAAGCAAAACAGAAACTTAGAATGAAGTAGAAGTTTGAAAACAGAAACTTTCGAGTACCTCTTCAGAACGCCACATTGATTAACACTTCTTGAATCCACATGATATAGAGCCAACCTTAGGAAATGTTCAGTGTACTTACCACAAGCTTAGCAATCTCCCAGTTCGAATCCAGATCCTTTCCTTGGTAAAATTTCGAACTCTAACAGTGGTATTGCCACAGAACTTTACAGATTCTTTTCCCTTCCTTAGTGCCTGAACAAGACATTCTCATACAGCTCCCCTATTTTCTCTTCCCTTAGTCAACTTCTGCCCATTTTCAGGGTGTTCTAAGATCTTTTCATTGACTTTTCTTATTCTTTTTGGGATCTCTGGAATAGTGCTACTCTCTACTTGTGTTCCTTGTGAGGAGACGTGTTCAAGAGCATCACTAATATTGTTCCTTGTGAGGAGACAGGCTCATGACAAGGCACTATTCCCAGACTTAGACTCTTTTTCTTTCTTTTCTTAAGGGAAGATCAAGGAGATACTGCAATTGCCTATCTGTTCAGACTGAAAGAGGAATCAAGTTCTGAGCATACCTAGTTCTTTGTAAGGGGATCTGAACTCGCCCTGTTAGACTGATTCCACTTGCAGCTTTCTACTTAGTAAGTCCTGCAATCAACTCTTATAGCAATGGTTCTTCAAGTGTCAACTTCCTGTGGTTAGTTCTTAGAAAAACTGAAAATTTCACTGATTTTGACTCGATAGAAAACACTTTTGACTGACTCAAATGACTCTTAAAACAAAACACAAAGTCAGTAATCACCTCCCCCAGACTTAAACAACACTGTCCCCAGTGTTATCAAGCCCGAAGTTGGCTAAAAGAAAGATTAGAAACAACATAAAAGACCAAATAGAAGACTTACCTTCGTCTGCGCGTGGTGTCGATCGACACAGAGGGTGTCGATCGACACTGGTCTGTGTTGAATCCAATGTCTCCTTTTTCAACTGACTGAAACTAGGACTTAAGTAAAACAAAAACGAAATAAAAGAAATACGTACCTAACAGTGGGTTGCCTCCTACTCAGCGCTCGTTTTCAGTCATTAGCTTGATTGTGTCGGGGTTCAGATGTCTGGTGGGTCAGAGGCTGGCATTGAATGCTTCCCAGATGAATGTCTTCTCATCCATGGCGGTGTATAGGCGTTAGGTGCATGAAAGCGACCAAGGAAATGAGGAACAACAGCAGGGTGGGACTTGAGTTCGGGTGGGACACTTCTTTTTCCTGCAGCATCATCAAAAGAAATACCAAGCCCTCTACGAGAATCTCGTGGCTTGGATAAGTGCGCAGCATTCTTTGAACCTTTAAAGTTATTACTGACAAGATCAGGAGGTTTGGAATTCATTCCAGGGAATGCGTGCGTACCTTTGCTTCCTTCAAGGTTTATGGCATGTAGGATGTGGAAGCATCTGTTTGACCACTTGTGATGGAATTGCAACATTGGAAGTGACTTTGGTGTGATCCGCGAAGGGTGTCGATCGACACAGGTGGTGTCGATCGACACTGACTTTGTAGCTCTAATCTCTGCACTTTTGTTGCAGTTCTGCTCCGCAATCCTTGTCTCCATGATGAAAAACGTCTTCCTCCATCAACTTAGCACTGATTAGACTTTCACTTTCGCTCAATGTCCTGAAGGTATGATTGTTTTCACTCCAATCTCCAAGCTCCACAACTTCTTTAGAATTTTCATCCAATGTTTCTTGAACATCCTCCTTGCTCACTTGCTCCTTAGAATCCAGCTCTTCTCCAGTGATCACATCAATACATGAGATGGGCGTGGAAGTTCCAGTAGTAGGAATAGCTTTGTAGAACACTTCTTTGTCAACATTAGAGAAAGACATTCTCTTATTGGGCATGTCTACGACAGCTCCTACTGTGGCCATGAATGGTCTTCCAAGGATGAATGGTATGCTAGACGTTCTGCTCACTTCCACAACCTGAAAATCAGTTGGAACTAGGCAACTCCCAACCTTGACAAGTAGATTTGGAATTGTACCATATGAGACTGCGGTAGAATTATTGGCAAATTCAAGAGTCATGCTTGAAGGGTGAATGTCAGCAATCCCTAGCCTCTCTGCAATGTCTTTTGTCATGAGGTTTACGCTAGCTCCTGAATCGCAGAAGGATTGTTTAAATTCAACTCCACCAATGGAGCATGAAACCATAAACATCCCAAAATCTTCAACCTTGAGCAGGTGCTTCATTGGCCGTGGTGTTTCCCTTGCCTTGTGAAAGAGTTCTTCCATCTCTTCAAAACTTTCTCTGTTATTATGGAAGAAGGCACATAAGGGATACCTCTCATAAGCTTCATCAAAGGAGAGCTCCTTGGGAATCATCTCCACCCTCTTGTTGAAAGCAGCCAGCTTGTCTGCACTAATGGGTGGCCTTAGATGTCTGGGTAGAGGAAGATTTGGAACCTTGGCCTTGTAGACTCTTTCCAATGCAACTTGTGAAGCTTTAGGCGTGTTTTTCCAAGTCTGGGACGGGTGTCGATCGACACCCAGCTGGTGTCGATCGACACTAAGCGTTTGTGTCGAGGATGTTGCGTCGACCGAGCTTGAATCGTCTGCTTTCTCCTTGGGTGTCGATCGACACACAATAGTGTCGATCGACATCGACTCCGCAACATTTTCTAGATCTTCAAACTCCTCGATTTCTTCAGTACTTAGCCCTCTTTTCTGCACAGGCTGAAAGTTCCCTCCACACTGGATCTTGATGGCATTCACATGGTGTCTCGGATTCACAT
>JAHZTW010000004.1:39531613-39564342 GCA_020283515.1 Alliaria petiolata | reverse complement strand
TGATTTATCCCGTGTTTGGCCGAGTGGTTTATGTCTGGCCGAGAGAAAAAGGAAAGTTGGCCGGTTTGGCCGAGAGAAACTTGAATTGGACCGAGAGAAAAAGTAAACCGTGTGAGTAAACCGAGGAAGGACGGTCGAGCTAGGGTTTTCGGGCCTATATATGCGTTTTTCTCTCGTGGCCGCGTGAGTTTTCTTGAGAGAAACCTAGAGGCGATATTTTTCCCGAGAGAAAAGTGAAGCCGTCGAGAGATCGTGAGTTCCGAGCCGATTCTGAGATTTCTGTCCGACAGAAAATACTTAGAAGGGTCGATTTGCCGAGGGAAGTGTGTTCGGCCGAGGGATTTCTCGATCGGATCGCGAAGCATCTGAGAGATAATCAAGGTAATCTGTTTTTCACCGAGAGAATTCTGTTCTGTTGCAATCTCACTGTGAGATTTGTGTTCTGGTCGCTTTTCACCGAGAGTTAATCGAGTTATCTGTTTGTAGGCAAGTTATGGCTGAGTTATCCGAGAGATATCCGAAGATTTCTGCGTGAGTCGAGAGTTAGCCGAGAACACTTAGAACCGTCTAAGAGAATTCTGTAAGTGTTCGGCTAATTCGTTTCTGGTTGAGTTTCTGTCGAGTAACCTTCGACTAATATGATTATTTTGGTCGGTTTCCGAGGGAATTCAGAATATTGCTCGAGGAAAAGTGAACGGTTTGAAAGATAGCCGAGAGGAGATTGGATCTCGCGGGTTTAGCTGTAGCGATAGCCGAGAGAACGCAAGTGCGTCCAACTATCTCTGTTTCTGACCGAGAAATCACCGAGTTTCTTCCGACTGAAACGTTTGCCTTTGTGTCTAAGGTGAGTGCGTGACTGTAGCTGGTATCTGGAACTGTAGGATTGCTAGGTTATCTGACTTCATTGATTGCTTGTGTAAGTTAGTGTATGCTTAGCAAGGTCAATGTGTTTCTGTGATTGGTATTGGATACCGTGGTTTATATGTGGTGTCTAACTAGCTGTGCGAATGTACGGATCGAGTTGCTAGCTCAAGGGGATGTGTGATTCTCGCTTGGAGTAGAACCGAGACCGTGAGGAAATTCACAAGTAGTTGAGATGATCATAGAACCGTGATTCTGTTTTCTGTGCTTGCTTGCTAAGTGTTAATGTGAATTATATAAATGTTGCTTGATTACGTTTTCTGGTATTGGCTGGTGGTACGAGATGACCGTACTCACTAAGCATTTATGATAATGCTTATGCCTCTCTTATGTGTGGAGTGTGCAGGTAAATATGTTATCCGAGACGTTTAGTCTTGAAGGCGGACTTGAAGGCAGTGAAGAAAGAAGTGGATTAGGACTGGGTTTGGGGGTTTATTTATCATGAGATTTTCTGGATAATTGGCTTTGCATTTCTGTTTTGACTTAGAACGAATTTGGCTAAGTTAGTTTATGTTTTATGAACCTTTGTTATATCTGGATTTGGATTATTTATGCAATGAGAATGGGCTTTTTATGAATCGAATGCGTTGTTTAAGTTTAAGAAATATCTGAAAAATATGCTAAGTATGGAATCTGGTTAGAGTTAGACTCGGGACGGCCGGCCTGGTTAGGATTATCGGGTTGGGTCGCCATAGTTCCTTTCATGAGTGATCCCATTTAAAACACTTAACCCGTTCGCACTACGAGTTCACATTTAGCTCTTGACCTTACCCTGCACCAAGTGAGTTGGTTGACATGTATGAATGAGATCCACGTTTTAAATTTCTTAATGAATGTGAAAGGGAATTGGGAATTTGAATGTGCATCTAAGTTAGGATTGATTTTGCTCGATTTTGCGATGAATGTGGCTAAGGCTTTTTGGATAGGTAGAATTCGACTTGCATCCTAGAAACCTGAACTTAGACATTGAGTTGATTTCTTTTAAATGGCGTTTTGGATTCAAACTTACACCTTTTCTTTTAAAACCTCACCCCTCCAGTTGGCTTTTGCTTGAGGACAAGTAAAAAGGCAAGTTTGGGGGTGTTGATATCTCTGTAAATTGCATGATTTTAACACATATTTCATACTAGTTAGGACTTCATTCTTGCACTTTCATCTTAGCTTTCATCACATTTTCACCCATGATAGGATTAGATGCATTAGGTTAGGTTTCTGCATAGTCTTGCATGTTTGGAGTGTGTTCTCAGGTGCTTAGGATGGTCCGAAGAAGAAACCAAGGAGAGAGATCACAAATGGAGGACGAGCCGGTAATATGGAGCATGGATCACGACCCCAAAGTTGATATGGACAAGCGCACGACGAACCTCCACGAGTAGCAGCGACTTAGTCCCGAAAGGAACACCTCGGAGCGAAGATCCAGCAAGGGAATGCCATGAAGACGGATATCGGAGCAAGGCAACGGGAAGTACCCGATTCGAGTAACAAGGAAGGGGAGCCTTCACGACATGGTCCCGAAACACTTGCCCGATATGGAGACTGCCCGAAGAATCAGAAGAGTTAGCATATCGGCTTGCTCACAACGATTTGAGCCCGAAACGCTAGAATCCAAAATAGTACCATTTTGGGAAAGTGGTCCCAACGTTTTATGTTTTTCCTCTTTTGTGTATAAATACTTCTCCCCCACTCTTATCCTTTTATCACGTTTTCTACTTTTATTTTTCTGTCTTCTCTTTAAAACCGAGAACCACTTTTGTATTTTCCACCATTGAAGCTTGTTCAAGCTTTGATTTTTATGCAATCTTGAAGTTTTAAGTATTATTGCTTAGTATATTTCAAGAAAGTTTCTTCCTTTTCTTATTTTCAACTATCTTGCAATCCATGAGTAACCTTCTTATCCTTATGGATCTTGAGGTTTCTCAAATGGCTTGTGAGTAGTCTTTATCGGTTTTTGGGCAAGGGTAGGGGAAATGAGTTAAAGTCCCAATCTTTGATGCAGATCTATGCTTAATCCATCTTAATCCTTTCTTATTTGATATTATTAATGCTTAGTCATCTTCGCTATTTGAACTTTGCCATCGAGCTTCTTCAAACAAACGCCATGTTTGAATGTTTGCAAGGACCAATCTCATAAGAGATTCGCTCATCCTAGCCTAAGGGATTAGATGCCTAGGGAGCGTTTTGGCATTAGTAGAGTTGTCTATTCAAGCTTGCTGCTTTCATGTATCACTACGTGATAGCGAGGTTAGGTCGTGAGACAGCAAAGAGACTTATTCTACTTCAGTGGATTCGTCCAGATCCTGAACTCTACGCTAAAGGATTAGCCTTATAGTAAGTAAATCTGTTGTCAAAGGAAAGATCTTTAACGTATTAGACCTGAAAAATCCTTTGTCCTTTGAACCTATTCCTATTTTCTTTTTCAAGTTTGTATCTTTAACCATCACGTCCTCATTTCCTTAGCAATACTTAGTTTCAATATCTGTTTTCCTGTTCTTTTATAATCTAAGTGATAGGTTCTCACCATTTCACCCTTTTCCTTTTAATCTCTCTTAGCTTGTAAAAGAATTCCATAAATGCAATACCTTGAAATCTCCCATCGGATTGATAAGACCCATAACCTATACTACATTCGGTTATAAGTAGTGGGTCATTGACTGAGTAGAACCCATAGAGATATCTACTTATCAACCGTGGCGAGAATCAACTAGAGAAGGCCGTGCTTGGCAAGCATGAGGATAAACCTAGAGTGGCTTGCTTCTCGGTTGCAACAAAGGAAACATCTAGCAAAAAACGTGCCGAGACTAAGCATACCTTGAGCCTGCATCCATTGGAGCTCAAGGATGGCTCCATTGTGTACAATGTAAAGTCCAAGGGAGGCTTGAAACCATTCGCAAGGCAAAAGCTATACTCCCAACCGATTTGTTGGAAAGGGAAGAAGAGAGGGTAAAGGAGATGTTAAGCACGGTATACACTGTTGAGATGCAACAAGGCTCAAACTTGACCATGTTCCAGCCACCCAACCCACCTTGAACCCACGATAAAAGAGAGTAAGGAAAGTCAAGCTAAGCGACGTTAAACAAAGCGCACTTGGGAGGCAATCCCATGTCTATCTTTGTACATATTTTTGTTCTATTTTATGCTTTTATTGTTTGTGTGTATATAAGGAAATGGAGAACCATAAACAAGTGCTTGGGAGTGTTAGCAGCCTTGAAAGGAGATAAGTAAGCAAGAGATTGATGCGTAAATCGACCAGAAATGACTCGATCTTTTCTAGATATGGCCATTAAATCGACAGGTGTTGGTCGATCTAATTTAGATCTAGCAGACGATCGAGTGAACAGCTCGATTGTGAGAGGATGACCCACCCATAAGTTCGAAACACAGTTTAAACGGGGCGTGGATCGAGCAAGATCTTGGAAAAGAAATCGATGTCTGGATCGACTACTTGCCTCGATCTTGGCTGAAACGATCTCAAGAACGACCTGAGAATTTGATTTGTGAATGATAGTCTTGACCACGAGGAATATTGGAATCGAGGGGAGAGATCGATCTTTGGGTCAATTTAAATCAAAAAGGAGCAAAGATCAACCTCAATGATCGATTTCTGGCAACATGGGCATGAGATCGAGGTCCAGATCGACCAAATTGACTCGATCTTATGCCGAGGTAAGTTTAATTTTTTTTCCTTTCTCTCTCCTTCTCGTTTGTTTTAAAATTCAAACTCGGTCAAAACTGACACCTTTGACCATGGTGGATGAGCTTTGACCACGAGTTCCAAGACCAATTGCATGCACTTGTCCCACTCTCTCTTTATAAGGACCATTGCCCACACACTCTCATTTCCATCACTCTCAAACTTGTTTTTTTACCAAAAGAAAGAGATTTGTGTGTGTGTGCTTCGGTTTTTAGAGAGAGAGAGAGAATTGCAATTTTCATTCCCATTCCCATTTACTAAGGTATTTCGATTTTTTTTATAAGTTTGAGATGCATAGATTTCTTTTTAGGATTGAATCGAAAATTTGTAAAGAAATATTCTTTGTTTTAATCCTTAGAAGTATCTAAGTTTGGGGAAAATATATGATTTGATTCTATCTTGTAAAATTTCCCATAAAATTTGTACAATTTTAGAGAATATTCTGAAGGATTTGAACCTAATGCATTAGGTTGAGGTATAAAAGCTAGTTCATATTGACATTCTTCTTTAGCCGTCACCTATTCTCATTCTCTTTCAAGCCTTTGTTTTTCTGGTACAATGGCACCACCACGAAAGAGAAATAGAGATTTGGCACTACAAGAAGAAGCACAACAAGTGGAGGAAGAAGCAGTTAAGTGGACCAAGGAGGAGAAAAAGACAAGGAAGAGGCTAGAGAGATTGCGGTTTTAGCCAACCTAGTTTGCAAGTCGAGAGATCTTGCAAAAGGTCGGTTTGTTGGAGGGCTTTGATGAGCTGCTCAAGGACATGAGGCTCTCATGTTTGGCACACATGGATTGCCCAACATACCCGAGGCTACCCTACATTTCCTCTCAACCTTGAACTTCTACTATGAAGATCCAAGCATTCAAACTCCATCAACGGGTCACTTGACTTTCAAGATCTGAAGGCAAGCCTACGACCACTCCTTCCACGAGCTATGTGAAGCCTATGGTCTCAATGCTGAAGTCACGCTTGTGGAATTCTCACAATTCAAATCCGCAAGCAATCTTTGGGATGTGATTAGCGATGAGGACTACAAAGGGAACACCGCCAAGATCAAGAAGGTGAGGAACTCTTTGCTAAGGTATACCCTCAAGCTGCTGGCCAACACTTTCTCAAGGAGAAGCACAACGGGGGACAGTGACCAAGAACGAGCTATGCTTCCTCTTCCAAGGAGTTAAGAAGATTTTGTGCGATAGAGAAAAAATGATGAGCGAATGGAAGATGATCTCGGAGAAGATGTGAACTATGGCTGCATCTTAGCCTCCTAATTGATGAAGTACAAAGCTTGGGCTATAAGGTGTCGGCTTTCATTGGTGGCTTTCTCACTCTATTGTTCATGCAAGCAGGAGTAGTTCTTTTGGACTTTGAGGCATGCCCGGAGCGTGCTTATATGGATTAAGGTTACATGATGGTCACAAGATCCCTAAAACCCTCTCCAGCTCATGATCAAGGATCTTCAAAAGGACAGCACATCCGATATGAGCCCAAGCGAGGAAGTAAACCAAGTAGCCTCAAGTAGACCCGTGCAGCCGAGACACTCTACCGGAGGTGTGATGATCCGTGAGCAACAAGGCGATCAAGCAAGACGTCTTTCCCTTCAAAAACGCCAACCCAGAGCAAGGACAAGGGCATAGCTCCAGCTGAATCATCACTCAAGAGCAAGACAACTGGAGCATCCTCAAGCTCCGGTCACACCTAGTTTCAAGGTACCAAACTACAACCTTGTACATACGCATGTTTTTCTTTTATTTTTGTTGGATTTTGGTCTCCTCTTGAACTTCTTTGACACCGAGACGGTGTCATTCAAGTTTGGAGGAGAATGCGGGCTTTGACATATTTTTATTTGGATCTTATTTTATATTTTCATCCTTGAGTCTTGCATTCATATATTTGCATAGAAAAATACAAAAACAAATCAGAAAATTTTCAAAAATTCAAAAAAATTCATGTAATTTGCATTTGCATTTGTAGAATATTTTAGGATTGAGTCTAGATTTTATCATTTAGATTGTTTCATTCATATGCATAGGGGGCAATGATACAAAATTCCTTGTAAAGTGTTTTAAGCTCATGAATTGGTTCAAAACCCTAGTTAGTAGTCCTTTGATGCTTTGTGTAAACTATGAAATTAAGTTCTACCCACATTTGGATCGTTTGTCTTGATTTTCTTGGCTTAAGTTGAAACAAGAATGAATTGAATCCTTTCCTATCAAGTGGAACCTTAACATGAACTTTTAATGATCATACTTGTGCATTTGAGGAAGATTACATGGATTACATATACATATTTATGCTTTCTTATTCCTTCCAGCACTCTCTTGTGACTCTAAATAAATTTCCACACCTTAACCTTTACCTCATTTCAAACCAAAATTCGTGTGTGATTTGTGAGGCCTTATACTTTTGATTGAACTTGGCATAAAGTGTTAGGTTTAGGGTGACATGTTTAGGCTCTCATATGATGCTAGCTTTGCATATTGATGCTAGTTTTAGGCTTGTTTTGGGTGGGAAATTTACGGGTGTTGTGATTTAAAATGCTTACCTTGATTCGGGTTTGAGAAGAGGATTGTGTAATAAGTTTGAATAAAAGGGATACATAGTTTGAAGTGGTTGGTTTTTTATTATATAAGGTGCTCAAGTGTTTAAAAGAAAAGGGGTAGCTCTCAAATATATAAAAAAAAAAGAGCCAAAAGGCCAGATGAAAAAAACAAATATGAGAGCTATCCCAAAAATAAAAATGTATGAACTAGTATATTGTGTAACCATACCACTCGCTATAAGTAAGGTTGAAGAAGAAATCCCTTTGGTGAATTTGATTGATGATTTTTTGTGGATTTATGCTTGGCGTCTTGCCATGATTGATTTGGGTATTTTTAGAGGGCGAGTAAGCTAAAAAAAAATGAATGAGAGGGGAATTAGGTTCATTGTTAGTATTTTGGATAGATGAGAGTTTAGTCATGTATGCATGAGTTCAATCCTTCTTGAGATAAGGCATTGCTTGGAGTACCTACTTGAATGAGATCATTTTTATCTCATAACCATGTCCCTAGCCAAATGTATTCGGTCTTAATTGCATAAGTATGATTCACGATTTTGAAACTTAATGATTGTTAAAGGTTAGGATTCTTGGATTGTGCGTCTAGACAATTCTTGATTTGAAATTTAATATGTGATGAATATGGCTAAGTTCTTTGAAGTAGAGTTTGTATACTGCATCTTAGGATTGAGAACAAGGACCATTGAGTTGATTCATTTGAAAAACACTTTTGGATTTGAGCCCCCACTTTCAAACTTCTTCTCCTAGTTTGTCTTTGATTTGCTTGAGGACAAGCAAAAGGCAAGTTTGGGGGAGTTGATATACTCATATATTTCGTGCATTCAGCATTCATTTAAGATAGATTTTCATTCATATTGCATTCATATTAGGTTAGTTTATATCCTTTATGGTCTTAGAACATTTTGCATTAGCATTTGCATAGTTTCTTGCATATTTTCATCATTATCAAGTTGTTTGGAGTACTTGGAGCTGTTTGGAGTGCTGAAGCTTAATGAGGTTCAAGGGAAAGCTTAAGAGCTGCTGGGAACATTTGGAGGAAATCGGACAAGCAAAGGAGCCACTGAGATCGAGGTGGAGTCGGACCAGATGGGTCGATCTAGGAGAGATCGACCAAACGATCGAGGAGTCTAGACCGTTTCAAAGTCCAGATCGAGTTGAAGATCGACCAAGCCTGGTCGTGCAAGTGTGCGGATGTGAGGACGCATGCAACGAAGATCGAAGAACGGATCGAAGCCGTGGGTCGATCTGAAGAAGAACGAGCACAAGATCGATCAAGCAGATTGATTCGGGAACCAGAAGGAGGAAAAGATCGGGTTACGCGCACCATTCCCAGTCCAAGATCGAGCGCAAGATCGACGGCTCAACTCGATCTTCCGTCCCAGATGCGCCAATCTTATCCGACAGCTCATCATATTTGTCCTTTTGTGAGGGGACCATTTCTCTTGTACAATATAACGTTTTTAGACCTACTTTTGTGAAGGGGACCGATTTTATTCTGATTATCTTTCTTCTTTGAGCCTTAGCCACCATTGTTAAGGTTTCTTTAAGCTTTTCTTAGTTGTAAAAACCTTGATCTTTATCTTTTAATCGCAAGCATTTATCTTTTAATTTTGTTCTTGTTTGGTTAATCATGTTTAGCGCTTCTCCTCTTATGATTTTGAGGTGCTTAAACATGATTAGCGAGTAGATCTTTTAGGGTTTAAGGTTGAGGTGATTAGGGAGGTTTAAAAGGTTCAATCTTGGGTTTTTCTTGTTCTTAATTTTAATCTCTTCTTGGATTTAGGGGTTTTAAGGCCTACAGATGCTCGATGGAGATTTCTTTGATTCTAGGGATTTTCTTATCTCATGAGGACTTAGGAAATCCCCTAAACCCAAATCCAATAAGCTAGCTCATCCTAACCCACGATGGTGGAAGATTAGGGAGCTAGTTAAGTCATGTAAAGATCCTTGCTTTATGCTCATCAATATTCCTTTCCACCATACACCATGGGTTAGGATGGAAGATCGAAGAATGTATTTATACCATGCACCATGGATTAATCTTGCTTTGCTTCTTAGACTTAGAGATTGCTCATTAGAAATGTGTAGATTTATATTTTAAAACCCCAAGTTCGAATCTAGAACCTCCCTATACATGAACCTCAACCTTAGATCTGATTTTTAGCATTTAATTAAATTAAAGTCATCATCTTTAGCTTTAAAATCTGTATTTAGAGTTTTTATTTCACAAGTTTGGTTCTTGATAGTTTAGAAATCACTTGGTAGTTTTTATTGCTCAGCTTTGTTATGTTCTTGCATTCTTAGTGTCTCTTCCACCCATATGGATTGATAACCTCGAGTATTACAGTGATAAATGATGCTTAAGGCATTGAAAAACTAGATAAAAACCTAGTTATCAGACCAACATACTCGTTCAAGTATGCAACAGACACTCAGTTGAGCCGCTTTCACCACTATGTAAAGAAACATATACCTAGTGCAGAATTTCTGCAAACGTTGGGTTCAAACCTTGATAAGACTGGAAAAGAAACTCCTAAATTTTTTTTGTTTTGTTTGCAACATGTCTTTTTTTTTTTAAATATAACACACGCCAAGGAGGTAGTCAAACTCTGTCAATTGGTCTCCTCCCATTGAGTTTATGTATGCAACTTAACACTCAGCCGAGATGCTTTTACATACGAAATAACATATATATATATTTTTTTAAAACTCAGAGGATTCCAATTGAGAGACATTTTCTCCTGCCCAATTGATAACATGCATATTTTACCAGTTTTTACTATCATAAGTGAGTGCTTTAATAAGAATTTCACTAAGGTTTTAATGCATAAACACTAGATTTCGAGTATTTGGTTGTTCAAGACTCTTTTCAGGTAATCTTAGCAAAAGACGCATATTTTGGAGCAAAATGGATATTTCCGGAAACAGTGCTCAAAGACATAAGTTCAACATCAAACGAAGGCCTTCCCACCTCAAGATCAACCTCATATGTGGGGACAAGGTAGTCTTATCAGCTGTCTTTCACCTCGAAGTGGTTTGAGAACAATCCCACGGTTAGATCTCAAGTTATGGAAGTAGTAAGAAGGTCCGTCAAGCACTCAGAAGATCAAGCTGGCCGCGCCACAGCCTGACCAGACGACCAGTGGCCACGCCACTGCCAGTCGCTCGGCCGGCCAGCCACTTTACTATTTCCGAGCCCATTTGAAGACCAACTTAAACCCGCAGCCGTCTTATCCAAAGCAATATCTAATTGACGTCCAAGAGGACTTGAAGACCTATATATACTCGATGTTTAGGGGTTCTTTTAGAGAGTTCAAAGTTTTCTTTTCACATTTCATTGTTTTGGTTCCGATGGCCATGGATCTCGTTCTCTCTCTATCTCCATCTTTGTTCTTCGAGGGAGATCGATTTCCGTTGAAACCTTTGTTACTTTTCATTGATTTATAAAAGCATGCATTCATCTATCACGATTTCTACTCCTTATTTCATGTATGAGTAGTTTATTTTCGTTGGGTGTTCTCTAAGGGGATCTATGGGGTATTTCATTAACTGTTTTTAAACCAATCGTTTAGGCTGTAGATTAGGGTTTTCTTTCTTATCAAACTTGTTCTTATTGCATGAGTCTAGCATCATGAACTAGATATCTGATTCTAGGATTTTTGAAAGCCACAATCATGCTAAATTTTAGATCTGAATCTAGTTTGGTGGAGCGCATCATTTCTGGGATACTTATACATACCCTAGGGAGTTGTTGTGAACGTTTATTGTCCCGATCATCTACTGCGTGTTTGCTTAGGACAAAGGATACGATAGTATACCTGTGAAGTTTGCATTCATAGATCGATATTGCTTGTTAGAGTTAGGTCGTTAAACCCAATGATTCAGTTTAGGGAAAATCGCCTAGTCTCGTTTGTTTGAACTTTTGTGAGTTTGATTTCTAGTTAGAACCCCTTAGATTTCCCGAGAAGATCCCCAAAGTGTTTCCCCCATCTACTTTACAACTGGAGATTTACGCACTTCAATATTTACGTTTTCTGCACTGCTCAGCTGATTTCCTTTTTACAAGCACTCAAGTTAAATTTCCTTTTCTCGTTGGTTATAGGATTGATTGATAACCTCTTCTATATAAGACGTTACCCTGCCTTCTTTCTTTTCTGCAAAAACCGTGACACTTACCTGTGTCTTTGATTGTCCTGATTCTCTGTTTTGCAGTTGACCTCCTCCCTGTGGTTCGATACCCTAAGTACTACAACGCACATTGTGCACTTGCAGCTTAGGATCCTACAAATTCAAAGCTCTACGAGTCTCCAAAGAAATCCTCCAATCTCGGACGACTATTTAGACCCCATCAAGCTTTTGGCGCCGTTTCCGGGGAGGTTGCGTTTCGCTGTCCAAAGCAAAGGTCAGGATCACAACTCAAAAATATTCTTTTCTCTAACTTCTAGACCTTTTTCTATGAGTTACATGAACCCTAAAACCATGGAGAACCCCGCAAACCAAGAACAACATGACCCTGGTTCTCCAGAAACTGAAACCACATGTGGACCTCGCGGCCATCATGCTCGACACCAGGATATGCCCAAAACCCCTCACCCATGCGGCAACGCAGATATCGAGCAAGCCCGCCGGCTCGATAAACTCATGAACACAATCAACGGCATGGTGAGATATCAGGCGGAGTTCACTGAGGTGTCTATGGGAATGTTGACGAAGTTCAGACCGAACTCCTCGCTAAGCTAGAGGCTCTTTCCGAAGAGATGAGGCTGCATAAAGAGCAAGCGTCCAACAATGCCACCCAGCTGAAGAAGATTGACAAGAGGGATTTTTCCTTGTTCTTAAACAATTACTCAAACCCCACTCATGTCATTGTAGTGTTTGAGGATAAATCCATATGGAAATGGTTAAGATAATAGGAATGCATAAAACTTCTCAATCTAAGCTACCATAATAGTTTTGGGGTTTAACAAACCAAACAAAAGTAACTAACACCTTAATTAAGCAATCAAAGCACTAATTAAGCAAATTAACCGCTAATTAACTACTAAGCAAGATTATTAAATGACTAAAACGAATCTAAGGATGGGGGTTATCAATCTAAGAAGTTCCAAGAACTAATCTTTGATGTCAATCAACCACAATAATAGCTAATCCCTAAGCTTAGAACTCAAAAGCAAGATTAATCCACTTTCATGGCACTTTCATGGCATTAATCATCCTAATCAAGAACAAACTCTCATTTGTGAAAAGGAAGCTAACAAGCATTATGAAACAGTTCTAAATTGCTAATAAACACCCTAGACAATCACTCTCATGAGCTAGGAATGTAAATCCCTTGTTTAGTTGGTTGGGAAATTTTTTTTTTTTTTTTTTGAATAATATGTTAAATTAATTCAAAGAAAAAACTTTTTTACATCAAGTGCGTCATGAGTTTGGAGATTTTGAGGAATTGAAAGAAAGAAAAAAAAACAATCTATCCTTAGCCGAAGCTTGCAAACCAGGCCTGTAGGCCGTCGTCGTATCTTCTGTCCCCTGCTCCTTTGATGGATAGGAGTTGGTTCCGGATCTGTTTGTCAATTAATTTGATGATTCGGGCGGGATAGTTGGGCACCTCTCCGTGTCTTCTTGCGTTTCGTTCCCTCCAAATGGTGTGAATCGTAACCTGGAAGACATATTTGGCAAGGAAGCTCTGAATTCGGGCCACACTTGCATCTGTAATGTAGTTGACAATAGCTTGCCAATCCGTCGAGTACCGCGTATTAAAGAGCTTACTCGTGAGTTTGAGCCAGATTTCCGAGGAGAAAGTACACGAGAAAAAGAGATGATCTCTCGATTCCATGAGATTGGAGCACAGTACGCAGGCAGGGCTAGCAGCTGTCCCCCAATGACTCATACGATCTCCTGTTGATAGACGATTTTTCATCGCAAGCCAAGTGCAAAAAGAATATTTCGGTGTCGCATGAGTAAACCAAACCCCTTTGTGCCAAGTAACATTGCTCATGGTTGTTCGAACATGATTCCATGTGTCTTTTGTTGTGAAAGATGGCTTGTAAGTGTCCCCCGAGCTCCTCCACATAACAACATCCGGCTCTGAACTCTGTGTAAGCCTTTTCTCTGCAAGGATTGTCTCTACTTCGTTTAAGATATTAGCCCGGTGCCTTCTTCTCCTTCTTATGGTCCACGCTTCTGCAACCGTGCCTTTTAAACTGATTCCCATTTCAATAGCACCCCGCCGCCCAATTATGTCTATCAAACTGCCCTTATCTGACCACTTATCATACCAAAAAGAGGTTGATTCCCCATTTCGCAGCTCGACTTGACACAACTCCTTTGCTAGCGATCTGTATTTCAAAATCTTGCGCCACATCCAAGACCCTTTACTTGTATTCTCTGCAATTGACCAAAAAGAATTTTGCTGAAGCAAGTTCCGTTTAATCCATTGAACCCATAATGATGGCTGGTCGGAGATTAGTCGCCAAATTAATTTTAAAACACAGACTTCATTTGCCTCTTTTAGTGATCTCAGCCCCAAGCCCCCTTCCTTCTTCGGCTTACAAATATCGTCCCAAGCTACCTTTGCTTTCTTTGGATTTAACTCCACCCCTGACCAAAGAAAAGCAGAGCATAACTTGTCTATCTCCCGAATACATTCTCGTGGAAGTCGGAATGCAGCCATCCAAAAATTAGAGATACTCCCCAACACCGAGCTTATGAGACATAGTCTTCCCGCATATGAGAGATATCGAGAAGTCCATGAGCCAATACGGGTCCGTATAGCTTCCACCAAGGGAAGGTAATCACCTGCTGTCATGCACTTTGTAAGCAATGGTAGGCCCAAATATCTGACGGGTAATGTCCCCAAATCGAATGGGAACTTTGTAGCCATGTCTTGACGAACGCTATCTGTTACGCCCGCAAGGAACATTGTAGACTTTTCCATACTGATTTTAAGCCCCGAAACTGTTGCGAATTCGTCAAACACTTTCACTATACCCTCCACAGAGCGAACCTTACCATCAGTGAGAACCATTATGTCATCAGCAAAACTTAAGTGAGTCAAGCCCGTATTTTTGCATCCCGGGTGATAGCCCATACTTCGTTGACTCGCTGCCCGATCTAATAGTTTCGATAATACATCCATACTTATAACAAATAAGTATGGAGACAAAGAACATCCCTGTCTCAAACCCCTTGTGCTTTGGAAATAACCAGCTAGCTCACCATTCACCTGGACTGAGAAAGAGGCTGTGGATATGCATATGGAGATCCAATGTATAAACCCTGTTGGAAAATTCATTGCTTGTAGAGCGTTGAGAATGAAACTCCATTGAACCGAATCAAAGGCCTTCGAAATGTCAATCTTTATAGCACACCTTGCTGAGATCGCATCTTTATGGTAGTCTTTAACAAGCTCGGTTGCAAGTAACAGATTTTCAATCAACAATCTGTCCTTGACAAACGCAGATTGGTTTGCGGCGACAAACTTTGGCAGCAGCACTTTCAGTCTATTCGCAATCACTTTAGAGATGACTTTGTAGATCACATTGCAACAAGATATCGGTCTGTAGTCCTTCATCTCAACTGCCTCTATTTTTTTGGGTATAAGAGCTAGTATCGTCGAGTTTATGCCTTTTGGTAAGAATCCGGTTGCAAAGAAAGATTGGATCGACGTTACAAATTCCTCACCAATAATTCCCCAAGCTGACTTGTAAAACTCCACCGTATAGCCATCCGGGCCCGGGGACTTGTCATTTGGCATAGCAAATAAAACCTTTCTAATTTCCTCTGCCGATACAACTCGCATTAACATCGCCTCATCCTCCTCTGAGCAGCGATATGTGAGAAGACCTTGAAGAGCTGCTACCGTGATTCCTTCAAAACCCTCCGGTCTAAGTTGAAGAAATTCGCGGAAGAATCGTTCAGCTTCTGTTTTAATCTCTTCTCTAGAGGAAACAACATTACCATCCGGACATCGTATCTCACGGATTGCATTTTTTGCCGCTCTTGTGGCCAGCGCCCTGTGATATGTCTTGTTGTTCTTGTCTCCCACTTTGAGCCAGTGAAGTTTTGACTTCTGCTTCAGATATTTCTCTTCTAAGCCTGCCACCAAATCCCATCGCTTATATGCAATACTCTCTTCCTCCATTGCTTGTTGCGACGAGTTGGTTAGAGTTGCCTCTTGCTTTGCACAAAGATCTCTATAGGCTTCCCTCGCCTTTTTCACCAAATTCCCCATTCTCTCTTTTGCCAGGTTGCGAATCAAGGGTTTCAATTTCTTTAACTTCTTTGAGAATCTGAAAAGAGAAGAAGTTGATAGAAAAATAGGTTCTGTTTCTTGCCAAAACCCCTCCACCATTGGCTTAAACTCCTCCAAACCTGCAACTACATTGATGAACTTGAAAGGTTTGCGCACTCTTTCTACTGCAGGGCTTAGTACAATACGGCTTCGAAGATGATCTGAGCACCCCCCAGCTTCAAAAACATTGTAGGACTGCGGAAACTCTTGGCACCACTTATCATTTACCAAGACTCTGTCTAGTTTCTTCGAGATTAAACCGTTGTCTCGCTTATTACTCCAGGTAAACAGAGGACCATGAAACGCCATGTCAATGAGTGAACAGTAATTCACCGTATCCTGGAAATCCCGCATTCCCGGAGTGGTAGTTGGTGAATTTCCAAAACTTGAGTGCTCCTCCATCTTAAGAATTTCATTGAAATCTCCAAGTAACATCCAAGGCTTATTTCTGAATATCGGAGAGTCTTGATGAGTAACCAAATCTCTCCATAGTTCCTTTCTCTCCTCCATAAGATTAGAGGCATAGATGAAAGAGCAGAAAAACTCTTCCTCTCGATCTTCCATCTTCACCGAACACGTTATTAGTTGGCCACTCTTAAAAATCGGAGTAAGCCTAACTGTATCCCTCCAGACTATCCAAATACGACCAAGACGGTTATATTCGTAGTTTGTTAGGATCGACCAACCTCTAAATATCTTTTCGCCAATCTTCTGATACTTCCTCTCCTTAACTCTTGTCTCAATAACACTTCCAAACTGAAAATTTCCATCCTCTACCCACTTCTTTATAACGGAATGTTTGACTGTTTTGTTTAATCCCCTAACATTCCAGACGAACCCCGACATAAATTATTTACGAGAGTTTCTCTTTTTGCCGAATCCACTAGGGGTTTCCTTTGTGGGTAAGGCGGCAGAGTTTGATCTAGAAGTATTGATGCCTTTCTTTTTTCGAGGAAGTGATTGCCGTAGGATACTCTCCTCTATGATCCTAGGCAGCTTACCATTTACCGTGTTTTCAATTTCCCCTTCTTCCATTTCCTCTTCACTCTCTTCTTTCTCTATCGCTTCTCCTTCTTTATCCTCCTTTTCATTACCTTTTTCATTGTTTTTTCCTTGTTCTGCATTATTCTCTCCAACTGTAGCAGAGTCAGAGTTGAGAATGGCAAATCTCGATGGTGTATCCAACTCTTTGCTAATTGCTATCCTTTTTCCCCCGGATCTCCCTGCCTTATTCGGGGATACTTTGGACCAGCTTGAGTCTTCTTCATTCGGGTCTGACAGTGGCATCTCTTCTACGGGAGTCGAGGCTACCTGACTTGAATCAATCTCATTTTCTTTGGTTGATTCCTTTTCTGAACCTGAGGGACTCCCTGCGATCTCTTCCAAATTCGTTTCTACGGCCACCTCTGTATTTTCCTTGTCTTCTACTACATGGCCTGCATTATACCCGGCTGTTTTCTCCATCAGTTGCTTCCCTTCTTTAGTGGCACATTCTTTTTCCAGATGTCCCCACTTCGAACATCTACTACACCTTGATGGTAACCATGGATATACAAATTCGACCTCTGCATCAATTCCCATCGCCGACTTGAAGCGATAGACTTTAGGTAGCTCTTTCGACATGTCTGCGTTGACAAAAACTTTTGCTTCTTCGAAGTTAGAGCATAGCTCTGTGTCTGGGTGGAGACGTATCGGTTTGCCGACCGAGCTAGCGATAAACCCCAACCCATCCCACGAGTATAGTCTATGAGGGACATTTTTCAGAGTGATCCACATCGGAAGCGTTTTGATAACCGGCTCTTCTTCTTCCACCACTGGCGACCACTTGGATACTATCATGGGGATATCCGCTATATTCCACATACCCCTTCTGAGAATCCTGCTTCTTGTTTGCGCATCCCTGATGCGAAACTTCACGGTTGTTTCATTCACTGAGAATACATCAATTCGAATTGTCTTGTCACCCAGTGGCCATATTTTGTTAACTATGACATGGATCTTTGCTACATGAGGAGCCGGAGCTAAAAATTTCCCCTCCAGGAAATCCTCCCATAGCGGTACAGAGTTTTGAATTATCGAATCTGGAATCTCCACCATTGAAGCTCCATCTACAACTTCGACCTGAACATTATGAATTGAAAGAGACGGCTTGTTCTTCACAACATTAGCCCATGAAGACTTCGGTTCCTGCCTTGCCTGAACCTGGGTTTGATCTCGCGTTGCCGGTGTCGGAGGGGTAGCCTCCTTTTCCGGCGCCGACATCACGCCCTCGATCTTGCCTTGCGGCTGACTCCTCGAAAACCCTAGTCGCACTTTCGATCGCCCTAGAGAGGTTTTTTGCTGACGTGGCTTTCGATTCTTCCAAGTTTTTTTCCTCTTCTTCGTTTAAGAATGAACATTGGTTGGGAAATTTCAACAAACACCTTGTGGGTGGAAAATTCCCTAAGGCCTAGATTTAGCTTGATCATAGCTAAACTAGCATTTAGAACACTAAAAAAAAGAGGGAAATGAAAGAATCTAATCCTAGACATCAAGATCAATCCATGAAACACCCTAAATCTAACCCATCCCTAGATCCTATGAAACTACTCAATAATCATGATTAGGCCCTCAAATCCTATGAAAGAGATGAAGATAAACAGGATTAGAGAGAAGAGATGAAAGATTAAGAAAGATAAACACTAAATTTCATAAACTTAATAAAAAGTCTTACAAAATCACTTAAAAATCAAAGAGGAAGATTTTATAAGCAAGAACAAAAGATTAAAAGGTACTTAGAAAAATTTAGGTCATTTAGTTTTTGTAGTGAACAATGGACGAACCGGATCAACTCGGAATAAACCGGGTATTGATCCAGTTTAAGTTTGAAAATCGGGCAGCTTATCGAGCTTGCTAGGTAGACATGCAGCTCGATACGCTGCTAAAAACTTTCTTCAAGGACCGTGTTGAGCTTGGTAGCTCGACATATATGCTCGATACGCCAGGCTTGATCTGCGGCTGGGGTTTGTATCGAGCTTGGTAGTTCGATACAAATGCCCGATATGCTTACGACTTTTCTCTGGGTGGCCCTTGTATCGAGCTTGCTAGCTCGATACAAACGTTCAATACGCTCCTCTCATCCTCCCTGCCAGGCCGTATCGACCTTGGTAGCTCGACACCAAGGTCGATACAGTTCTAAAACTCGTCTGCTTCTTGTTTGGCCACCTTCTCTTCTTCCTCCAAGTCATCTATCTCTCCATAGAGGTCCTCCAAGCCTCCAAAGCGCCTAATAAAGACTCAATATGTACAAATATGCAACAATCTAGGCTAAGTCTCACTAAACTCTAATATGAATGCAAATGGAACTAAAAGTGGAGAATCGAATGCAAAAGTGTATGCAAATCTACCTAGAATGAATGCTAAAATATGATAAATTATGAGTATATCAACTCCCCCAAACTTCCCTTTTGCTTGCCCTCAAGCAAACAAACATGACAAATCTAAGAGAGAGGTTTGAAAGTGCGAGCTCAATATCCAAGAATGCCAACAAACATAATCAACTCAATGTCCTAGTTCTTAATTCTATGATGCACTTGAATTCATCCTACTCCAAAAGAGTTAGCCATGCTCATCACAACAATCAAATGCACAAAGAACTCAATCTAGATAAGTCTACCTATCCAACCAACTCTTTAACATTCATTAAGTTGCAAACCGTGATTCATGACAATGCAATGTAAGTGAATTCATTTGGCTAAGGGATTAGGCTTTTAGATAAAAATGATCTCAATACATGTGTCTTCGAATTCGCGCAAGGGTTTTCACTCAAAGAGGATTGAACTTTCATGCATAATGCTAAAGGTAAAAGACAAGTGATGCATACAAGACTATACTCTCATCAACCCATATTGCTATCAATGGCCCTAAACCCCTCTCATTTACTCTTTTCAAGCTCACTCAACTCTCTAAAGCTACCCTTTTCTCCCAAGGCTCTTTGTGCCTTGCTAAAACCCATGAATCTCTTCTTCTTTTAAAGCTTTAAGTGGAATCTTCTTCAACCTTTATCTCATAGCGAATGGTGTGATCTTTTACAAACTTAGCTCTTCTTTTTTTCCTAGGTAGCCCTTTCTTTTCTTTGGCCTTTTGGCTCTTTTGATCCTTCTCTTTTTATTTTCTTAAGGCTACCAAACATTTTTTTAAAACTTAGAGCTATATCTTTTAATCACAAGAACAACCATTTCAAACTATGCTTCCCTTATTTCCTTCCAAACCTTTTATCACCCTTTTCTTTCTACTCCTTTTTCCACAACCCAACATGCTAAATGCAAGCATAAAATGTCATTCTCAAGCACCAAGCAATACCACAATCCATACCCCAAATCTTAAGCCTATAACTATCCCCAAAATGCAAGAGCTAGAATCTACATGAGAGCCTAAACTTGTCGTCTCAAACCTAACACTTTATGCTAAGTTCAATAAAAATAAGGCCTCACAAGCAATATCACTAGAACATTTGGCTTCAAAGGAGGTAAGGTAAGGTGGGAGTACTACTTGAACTAGAAAAAGGGTGGTAAAGGGAGTAAGAGAGCTCAAATATGTCTAATGTCCATGAATTCACATTCAATGCAAGGCATGATATTTAGATGTCAAATTTCGGTTCAAGTGAGTAGAGTTGGTTTTAAAATTCAAGACCCTATTTCGACCAAGTTCTAGGTGACAAGTGAAATGTTCCAAACATGGTTCTTCCTTACTTTCAAGACTTGTTCAAATGCATCAAAGAACTACTAACTAGGGCATTAAATTGATTACATGAGTTGGCACTTTACAAGGATAAGCTCATCATTGCTCCCAATGCATATGAATGAAAATCCTACATGAAGTGCAACTAGACTCAATCCTAAAATGAAATGCAACATCTAAATGACTTCCTTTTGTTTTGGAAATTTTCAAATCTTTCGATTTTTTTGTTTTTTTCTATGCCACATATGAAATGCATGAGACTCAAAATGCAAAAAGGAAAATAAGACTCACAAAACACAATGTCAAATCTCTCAACCTCTCCCCCAAACTTAAATTACACAGTCTCTTGTGTAATAAAAGTCTAGAGGAGACCTCAATAACCATGACATAAAAACAAAATGTAAAAGCTAAGAGAAATATATACAAGGGAGGTGGAGGTACCTCAATTCTGTGAACAGGAGTAGGAAGATGGCGAGGAGGAGTCTACGGAAATTGGGATTGCAGCTGTGCTTCCTATGGCCATGTAGCATTCTTCAACGGATGGCAAAAATCCATGGTTCCAATGCTACCCATTAGCTCCACATTCGGGTTCGGGAGTACGTAGGCTTTTCTCTCATTCTCCTTGTCGATGAAGTGATGGGCATAAGTGCCCGGAGCTAGAGGAGATCCGCAGAAGCCCATGGCCCCCATGTAATTGTGGTCCACATAAGCCCGATCCATGCAAGCCTCAAATGATGATAAGTCAACCCCGGCTTTGGTGAATAGAGGAGTGAGAAAACCTCCTATGTAGATCGAGCATGGTCGTGCAATTAGCGCCCAAGCTTTGTACTTCATTAGTGAAGAAGCCAAGATGCATCCGTAGTTAACATCCTCTCCAAAGTTATCATCCACCGAGTCCTCTACATCCCCCCATTAGCCAACCTTCATCCCACATAGTCTCCTTCACTCCTTGAAAAAGGAAGCAAAGCTCGTTCTATGAAGCCGTAGTGGACGTGGTTATTCCCGAGAGGGTGTTGGCAAGGAGTTGGAGCGTGTATCTGAACAAGGGATTCCTCACCCTTGTGATCTTGACTTTGTTGCTCCTAAAGTTTCCATCCCCGATCAGATTCCACAAAGAACGTGCTGACTCGAATTACGGGAAGTCCATGAGGTGTGCCTCATCATTGAAATTGTAGGCGTGGCATAGCTCTTGCACGGATAAGTTGTAGATGGTTCCCCAGACTTTGAATGTCATCTGTCCCGTTGATGGTGATGCAGAACTTGGATCTTCATAGGAGAAGTCCATTGTTGAGATAAAATGCTTAGTTGCCTCCGGGTATGTGGGACAGTCCATTGTTGCCAAGGAAGGGACTTCCATCCTCCCAAGGAGCTCATCAAAAGTTCTCAACATCCCTACCCCTTGTAAGAAGGCTCGACTCGCAAATTTGGTAGGCTCAAAATGCATCATCGTAAGCCTCTGTTTTGCCCTTTTCTCTTCGGCAGTCCATCCTACCAATCCCACTTCTTGTTGTGCTTGGTATCTCACTCCACTTCTTGATGCCATTGTACTTGGAAAAGGAACGTATCGAGCTATGTAAGTCGATACATAGCTCGATACGCTTGCAGACGTGGCTTTTTAGCTCGATACAAATGCCCGATACGGAGGTTGAGATTTCCCTGGCCCATCTGTATCGAGCTTAGTAGCTCGATACAAAAGCCCAATATGCCTCCTCCGAATTCCCTGTAAGAGCTGTATCGACCTTGGTAGGTCGATACACAGCTCGATACCGTGCCAAAAATTTTTGGCAAGCCTTTTGCTCTTGGCTCAACTCCCTGAATCGAAATCTGTCATCCACAAACACTACATAACACATTATTGAATTAAAAAGTGCAAATATATACAAAGATAGACATGGGGGTGCCTCCTAAGTTCACTTGTTTAAAGTCATAGGGTTTTCTGTCTCACCATATTCGTTCTTATTGCATGAGTTTAGCATCATGAACTATGTTCTGATCACAGGGTCTTGAGAGCGACGAACGTCCTGAATATCCGATCTATACCAAAATAGGGTAGAGAGCATTCTTTAAAAGGTGTCTGAATGTTTATCGTCCCGATCTTACTGTGTGTTCGTCTAGGACGCCGGATACGACAGTATACCAGCGAAATAGATGTTCACAGATTGACCTTCCTTGATAGAGTTAGGTTGTTAAAACCAGTGAATCAGTTTAGGGGAAATCGCCTAGTCTCGTTTGCCTGACTTTTGTGTGTTTGATTTCTAGTTAGAACCCCATAGATTTCCCGAGAAGATTCTCAACGTGTTCGCCCCATCTGCTTTTACATCGAGATTTACGCATTTCAATATTTAGTTTTCCTGCACTACTTACCTGATTTCCTTTTTACAAGTTCTAAAGTTTATTTTCCTTTTCCCGTTGGTTATAGAAGAGACTGAAAACTTTCTCTATATAAGGCGTGATATTGCTTTCTTTATTTCCTGCAAAAATCGTGACACTTACCCCAAAACCCCAGTTCCCTGCGTCTTTGGTTGCCCTGGTTCTTCTGTTTTGCTGTTGACCTCCTCCCTGTGGATCGATACCCTAAGTACTACAACGCACGCTGTGCACTTGTAGCTTAGGGTCCTAAAAATTCAAAGCTCGACGAATCACCAAAGAAATCCTCCAAACTCGGACGACTATTTAGACCCCATCACTTATTCAAAATGGGGTTTGGGAAGTTGTGGTGGTGAAAAGGGAAAATGAAAATTTTGTGACAAGTGTTGGTCGAGTGTATCATGCTCTAAGTGTTCAAAAGGGAATCCTCTAGAAATGAACAGTAAAGGAGACAAGAAAAAGAAAAAAAAAATATGGCTAAGTTAAGAAAAGAAAGAGGATAGCAAAGTATAAAAGAAAAGAGCTTGAAGTGAAAAGTGTGCCAACACTTGTGGTTGTAGAAGATGTTTTCCCTAAGTGCTTAAAGGAAAAAGAAAAGTGTTATAGCCTCTTGTGGGTATGGCGCAATGCCTTGTAATGGGTAGTCTGGGTTGGACTTGGTGAGTGAGCTTAAAAGAAAATGAGGGTGAAAACATTTGTGTTACAAAGGGTAGATGGAAGTTTGTCCTTCTATGCATATGTTGCTTTTTACTCTTAGCATTTTGCCAAAGTTCACTTGTTCATTGAGAGATCCCACAACATTGGAACCCCATGAAGTTGAGATCATTTTCATCTCAAGACCTTACCCAAAACCAAACAAGTTCACTAGCATTGCATGATTCATGATCCATGGGTACTACTTAATGAATGTTAAAGAGTTTGTGAAAATGAATGCTTGTGTAGGTTGAGGCTTGGGTTCACTTGAATGAGTATGGGTATGGCTAGACCTTTTGGAGTAGAGTTTGCATTAAGATCATCCTAGAATTAAGAACTAGGACCTTTGAGTTGATTTATTTCCTTGACATTTTTGGATTTGAGCTCCCACTTTCAAACCTCTCTCCTTAGCTTGCGTCTTATTTGCTTGGGGACAAGCAAAAGGCAAATTTGGGGGAGTTGATGTACTCATAAATTAGCATGTTTTAGCATCCATATTAGATAGCTTTGCATTCATTTATGCATTCATTTAGCTACTTTTAGTCCAAATTGCATCCATATTAGAGTTTAGCAAGTTTTAGCTTAGGATGTTGCATATTGTGCATATTGAGTCTTAATTAAGTACTTTGGAGGCTTGGAGGACCTCTAAGGAGAGTTGGGTGACAAGGAGGAAGAAGAGAAAGGAGCCAAACATGAAGAAGACAAGTTTTAGGAGTGTGTCGACCTTGGTGTCGACCTACCAAGGTCGATATAGCGCGGCAGGGAAGATGGAGTGCGCATATCGGACGATTGTGTCGAGCTACTAAGCTCGATACACAGGCCACCCGGAGTTTGGATCATGGCGTATCGGGCATTCGTATCGGACTGCTAAGGTCGACACACATCTCATCCGAAGTTTGAAGACGGCGTATCGGGCATTTGTGTCGAGCTTAGTAGCTCGACACACTCTTTGGAGAAACTTTTAGCAGCGTATCGAGCTGCGTATCGACCTAGCAAGCTCGATACGCTGCCCGATTTTCAGACCTAAACCGGGTCAATACCCGGCTTGTTCCGGGTTGACCCGGATCGTCCACTGTTCACTATAAATAGGAAAATACCTAATTTTTCCTAAGTATCTTTTAGTCTCTTGTTCTTGCTTAGAAAACCTTCCCTTTTTGGTTTCTAAGTAATTTTAAGACATTTATTTAAAGTTTATGCAATTTAGTACTTGTATTTATTAATCTTTCATTCTCTATCTCTCAAATCATGTTTAACTCTATTTCTTTCATAGGATTTGAGGGTTTAACCATGATTAGTGAGTAGTTTCATTAGGAGCTAAGGATATGTTAGATCTAGGGTGTTTTAAGGGTTATTCTTGATGCCTAGGATTAGATCTTCTCATTTCCCTCCTTGTTTAGTGTTCTAGATGCTAGTTTAGCCATGATCAAACTAAAACTAGACCTTAGGGAATTTCACACCCACAAGGTGTTTGATGAAATTCCCCAATCAACTAAACAAGGGATTTACATTCCTAGCTCATGGAAGTGATTGTGTAGGGTGTTTATTAGCAATTTAGAACTGTTTCATTATGCTTGTTAGTTTCCTTTCCACAAATGAAAGTTTGATCTCGATTAGGATGCTTAACGAAGGGATTAGTGCCATGAAAGTGAATTAGTTTAGCTATTGAGTTCTAAGCTTAGGAATTAGCATGTTATGTTATTGGTTGGCATCAAAGATTGATTCTTGGAACACCTTAGATTGATAACCCCATCCTTGGATTCGTTTTAATCTTTTGAAAATCTTGATTTGTAGTTAATTAGCTTTAATTTGGTTTGTTTGATCACTTAGTTTGTTAGTTAAATCCAAAAACTTTATTGCTAGCTTAGATTAAGAAGTTGTATGCATTCCTAGTGTCTTAACCATTTCCATATGGATTGATCCTCAAGTATTACAATGACATGAGTAGTAGCTTGAGGATTGATAACCGCATCCTTGGATTTGTTTTAATCTTTTGATAATCTTGATTAGTAGTTAATTAGCTTTAATTTGGTTTGTTTGATCACTTAGGTTGTTAGTTAAATCCAAAAACTTTATTGCTAGCTTAGATTAAGAAGTTTTATGCATTCCTAGTGTCTTAACCATTTCCATATGGATTGATCCTCAAGTATTACAATGACATGAGTAGTAGCTTGAGTAATTGTTAAGTCACACCAAGAAACCGCTTACCAGAAGGTCAGAGCAGAGATCAAGAAGGAGGAAAGAGACGATATCGGGCACGGATCACGACTCCTTAGCCGATACGGGCAAGCGCATGGGAGAACCTCGATGAGTAGCAGCGACTTGATCCCGAAGCAGGAATCCCGAAATGAAGATCCCACAAGGTGTTCCTCGAAGACGGATATCGGAGCAAGGCATCAGCATTAGCCCAATATTGGCAGCAGGAAATGGACTCCACAACGGCAAAGTCTCAAAATCGATCCCTGATATGGAGGTTACCCGAAGAACACGAGGACTTAGCATTTCGGCTTGCTTCCACAACATGAAGCTGATACGCTACATAGGGATGTCAATTAGGGCCAAAACCTGCGAGTCGGCCAGGCCCGACCCTAAAAAATACCGGGTTCATGCTTTGATATTTAAGCATAAAAAAATTGGGCCTTTCGGGCTAAACCCATTTGATCTAATGGTTTTTTGGTCTTAAACCCGACCTGGCTCGGGCTTACCCGAAAAACTCTACTTTTTATTATTGGAAAAACTCTAATTTTCTAGTTCTTCCTTTAAATCCCATTTATTAATGGAAAAACCCTAATTTTCTAGTTCTTCCTATAAATCCCAAACGCAAACCCAAATTAAACTAATTTTCTAGTTCTTCCTTTAGTATTGGGGCACATGTCTTGAACAAATATAGAAATCATCTTCTACCAAGGCACGTTAAAGCACTGATTTGTACACGCACTTGATTAGATGGATTTACGTTTCGTGATCCAAGTAACCATATTTATAAATTTTTAATTTATTTTTTTTATATTATGTCAAAACCTAATAAATATTTTTTTTACTTGTTATATGTAGATTTTGATGACGATGAAAATTTAGAAGGCACATAAGAAAACTCTAATCTTGAAGATTCTCATCTCGGCTCTACCGTTTCTACTATTTAAATTACGCATTTATTTATTTAATTTATATAAGGATTTATTTGGATTTACTAAGTTGAACTTGTGCTTTTAACTTAAATTGGATTTGATAAAGCTATAATTACGATTATTTTAATTTGGATTTAATTTTAATAAATATTTTTGCATTTACTTTATTTTGTATTTGAAATTTATTTTCTTCTTTAAAAAGTCTGAAAAAGTCCAAAAAGCCCGATAACCCTGTTAAGGCCGGGTCGGGCTTTATAATTTAGGCTCGACATAATTTTAGGCCGGGCTTAAATATATGCGAGCTTTACGAGTTTCGGGGTCGGGTCGGGCCGGGTCAGCCCGATTGACATGTCTAACGCTACAGTCCAAAATAGTACCCATTTCGGGCAAGTGGTCCCAACGCTTAGGGGTTTTCCTCTTTGGTGTATAATTACACATTGTCCCCCACGCTTATCTCTCTCTCTCGTTCCAATTTTATTTTCTTTCTTTTGTAACCGAAACTCTTAGTTTTCTTTCACCATTAAAGCTTGTACAAAAGCTTGAACCTTTTATTTTATTTTGAAGTTATCAAGTCTTGTTTCATAGCATTTCTTGTTAAGGCTTCTTTCTTTTCTTGTTTTTGACTATTTTGCAAGCTATGAGTAATCTTCTTATCCTTATGGATTTTGAGGTTTCTCTAATGGCGCGTGAGTAGTCCTTTCGAGGGTTTTGATGGGTTAAAAGAACCAAGGGACTCTCAGATTTACATTTCTTGCTTAGCTAGAACATAAAGTTTGATTCTTTCTTGTTTATCATTCTCAATGCTTAGTCTAGTCTGATCATCTAGTCTAAAGACTATAGGTGGCTTGACATGAACAACACGTGCTTGCTTAGCTAAACCCATACACAAGAGTTTGATCTTTCCTAGGCTAAGACTAACCATCTGTCTAGGAGATCTTACGGTTCAATAAGGACGATTTAGCATGCTTGTTTCTTCTATTGTACTTCTTTGCAAGAGCTAGTCTATGGTGATAGAGATTCAAAGAGGTTAGACCCAAACACCATGGGCTAAACGTTTTATGGATCCCTTTACCTAAGAATCACCATCTTAAGACCAAGTCTTGATGTGATAGAAAAGCTTTAACTTGTTAAACAATCCGAGAGTCACCTAGTTCATAAAAACCCATCTTGATACTTCTTTTATTTATAAAGCTTATCTCTTTCAACGTTTAAACCATTACTTCTTGCTCAAGTAGTTTAAAGTTCTTATTTTTTATGATCTTGAATGACACAAGATCTAGTCTTTAGTCATTTTTAGTAGTAAAGTCCCAACCTTTTATCATTTCAAACTTGACTTGTGACACCAATATAACCGATCTGTTAACTAAACAACCTCAAATGGATTGATACCCCATACACTATACTGCAACGGTTAGTGGTGGCAAAAAGGCTGTTATCAACGCAACAAAAGGAGCCAAAGAAGAGCCGAAACCTATCTCCAATAAAGAAGAAGTCCCCAAGGACGATCAAGGAAGGTGAACCGGGGAGTAAAAACGGGTACAAGGCGAAATGCCTAAGGAAAAGGGTAGCTTAGGAAAGGGAGTATGGTTTAGACTAAGGTATAAAGTGATTAGGTGCTTGGGTAGATGAGAATTTATCCTTGTATGCATCAGTTAGTTTTACCCTTAGCATTTTGCATTAAGAAGATTCCTTTCATTGAGTGATCCTTGCTAAACACTTAACCCTTTTCACTTCGAGTTCACTTTTAGCTCGCGAACCTTATCCTTAGTCAAATGAGTTAAATGATGAACTTAAGCATGATTCACAGTTTTGATCTTTAATAAATGTTAAAGGGATAGGGTGATTTGATTGTGTGTGTAGGTTGAGATTGAATGCATTGCATTTTAAGATGAGTGTGGCTAAGACTTTGAAGTAGAATGAATTTGATTTGCATCTTAGAACTTTAAATATTGACCTTGATTTGATCTCTTTTAATGGCATTTTGGACACCCATTTTCAAACCTCACTTTCTTGTTTGTCTTTGTTTGCTTGAGAACAAGTAAAAAGGTAAGTTTGGGGGCGTTGATATCTCCATATTTTACATATTTTTAGCATGCATTTAGTATAGGTTTTGGTCTCTTTTATGCATTAATTCACTAGTTTTTTGTCCCATTTTCATTCATATTAGTTTTAGGATAGACAATGCATATTTTGCATGTTTGGAGTGCTTGGCAGGTACTTTTGGAGCTTGTGCATGTTCTATGGAGTTTGGGAGAAGAACCAATGAGCAGCCAAAGCAATAAAGATCATAAGAGAAGACTTCTACTACCACAATGGTCAGCCACAATGAACTCATTCCGATGTGAAGCAAAATGTCTGCTTTCACATCGATCAACTAAAACGGACTGGACAACCCGTTGTGGAAAGATCAGCTCGGACGAAGGGTTTTATCTCGATTCAGCTTCTGATGTCTTCATACGATTTGTAGGGGATTGAGTTAGATTTCCTCTGGTGGAAGTATCAAGTCATTAAGATTGGCGGTTAAGAAGTTACTGCGAAAATAGTGAGCATCGGTCTGGCCAGCTCGGCATGCTAGTGTACAACGGACATGCATAACGGCTTGTGTCCGATGAAGCTTCTGCTGATGAAGACAAGAGCTGGAGCCACAACGGCCTACCGTAACTGCTTCATACCGTTGCAGCTAGAGTCCAAAGAGCACGAGTGTCAAAAGAAGTTTGCTTTTAGCATTGGATCCCCTTTGGTTGTGAGGATAAGGTTCACTAGGGTTTTTCTGGCTCTGCTTAGCCCCCTTCTCACGAGCTCTCTCTCTTCCTCTTAGATCTATTTTAGTTTGTGCTTATTTTTCTTTTTATTTTCAAGAACTTTGTATATACGTTTTATTTTTAATTTAGTTTTTGCACTTCTCTTAATTATTTCTTCTTGTTCTTGCTTTCTAACCTTATTTAGCCACATATTCTTCATAGGATTTCGTGATTACTCATGATTAGGATATATGTTTAAGCTTTTTCTTGAATAAAGCTTGTATTTTCCTTTATTTTATTTCTTGTCACTGATATTTTCTCTAATCATGCTTAGCTTTTATTTCCTTATGGATATAGAGGTTAACCATATGATAAGAGAGTAGTGATTTTGTGGTTCTTAGGATGTAATAGATCTATGGTGATATTCATTGATGCTATGTGTTTAATCTTTTAATCCTTTCTTATTTGGTGAGACTATTGCTTGATCCAATTTGATCACTTGGGTTATTGTTCTTAAGCTTTCTTTGTGCACGAGAATGTTATTGAAATGCTTGAACAACAAATAAGAGATCTAGCCTTCCTAGCCTAAGACATTAGTTGCCTATGGGGTATTTGGGCTTTATACGGTTGAATATTCATGCTTGTTTTCCTTATTGTACCGCGTTGCGAAAGCTAGTCTATGGTGATAAGATTACAAAGTTACTTCTATCATGACATTGAATTAGTCTTGATTAGAAACCCAATGCCTAAGGATTACCATCTAAGACCCAAGGTCTAGTTGTTGTTATAAGCCATCATTGATCGCCATGTTCATCATAGATCATTTATCTCATCTTAGGAACCTCTTTTGTCAGTTTTAGTCTTTGCTTAGCTTGTGTTAGCTTTTGTTCTCTCTTCTTTTGGTAATCACTTAGGTTGTTAGATATTAAAAACCTTCTCTATTAGCTTAGCTAGCATAGTTCTCTATATCTCAAGTGTCATTAGCTTTCCGAGTGGATTGACACCTCAAGTACTACAATGACATGTGTGTTTGAGGATTGATCCAAGGATTAAAAACCTCTGCATCAAGTTCCAAGGACAATAGTTTCAGACAGAGACACGAAATTCTTAAGCTATTTCTGGAAAACTCTATGGAGAAAGTTGGGAACTAAGCTGCTTTTCTCAACAACTTGCCACCCTCAAACAAATAGGCAAACCGAGGTAGTAAACCGTAATCTCTCCACATTGTTCAAAGCCACAGTTGGTAAGAATTTAAAAAATTGGTTATCTTTTTTGCCATACATCTAGTTTGCATATAATCGTGCTAAGCATTCAGCCACTAAAAAATCTCCATTTGAAGTTGTTTATGGGTTTAATCCCTTAACTCCAGGAGATTTTTTTTCCCTTGCCCCAAGCTGTTTATTCTAGTGCAGAAGGAGATACAAAAGAAGATTTCGTGAAGAAGTTGCATCAAAAGGTTAAGGAGAATTTGGAGAAGAAGACAGAGAAGTATAAGCTACAAGCGGACAAAGGACGCAAGGAGCTCACGTTTGAGCCTGGAGATTGGGTTTGGTTACACATGAGACAAGAGAGATTTCCAAACCAGAGGAAGTCAAAGCTTTCACCAAGAGGAGATAGCCCCTTTCGAGTTCTAGAAAAGATTAACAACAATGCCTACAAGCTGGAATTACCAGGTGAGTTAAATATTTCTTCTACTTTCAATGTTACTGATTTATCTCCATTTAATGCAGATGAACCAGTTCTGAGGTCAGAATCTTTCCAAGGGGGAGGGAATGATGAGAACATCGATGACAACCTCACTGAGGATGAGGGAGACGCCATTACTATACCAACCATAGGACATACTCCAAGGACGAGGTTGATAGACTCATAATTTATCATATTTTAGCATTCATTTTAAATAGCTTTGCATGTATTTTTGCATTCATTTAGTCACTTTTAGTCCCTTTTGCATCCATATTAGAGTTTAGTGAGTTTTAACTTAGGTTGTTACATATGTATACATATTGAGTCCTTATTTGGTGTTTTGGAGGCTTGGAGGACCATATGGAGTTTCATGGATCATCAATAGGAGGAAGAGAAGCAGCCAAATGAGAAGCATAAGTCTTTTAGAAGCATATCGATCATTTGGAGGTGCGAAATGTATGGGTCCGGACGAAGGCCTTGCACTTAGATTCAGACTCCGAAGCCTTCTTCAAAGTTGTAGAGGATCCAGTGAGATTTCTAATACCGTTGGAATGAAGTCATTCGGACCCCGGGTTAGAAAGATACAGCTAATGAAGAAGATATTTAGCAACATATCGATCTTCATATCGAGCTACCTAGCTCGATACAGATCCATGCAGGATAAAGATCGGACCAGACGAAGGTGTTCCAGTCCGATTCAGACTTCGAGCTCTTCATGAAGTTGTAGGTAATTGAATCAGCTTTCATTTGGAGGTGGTTTCATGTCATTACGAGCTGCGGTTGGGGAGATATGGCGATCTCCGCAAGACTGCTCAACCGGGTCAAAACCCGGTTTGTTCCGGGTTGACCCGGTTTGACCTCCTTCCCTATAAATACTTAAAAACCTAATTTTTATGTATCTTCTCTTGTGTTTAAACACAAAAATCGACCATTTGTGGTTTTGAGGAGATTTGAAAGATTTCTTTTAAGTTCAATGCAATTTGATTTTTGTTTCTTATAATCTTTCTTTCCCTATTCATTTAATGATGTTTTCTAGCACTTCTTGCATGAGATTTGTTAGTTTAGCTATGATTAGTGAGTAGTCTTTTTAGGATCTAGGGATGAGGTAAATTAGGGTGATTAAAGAGTTGATCTTTGATGTTTAGGGATTAGAATGTTTATATCCTTTCATATTTAGTGTTCTTAATGCTAGATTACCTTTGAGATAAGTGATATTGACCTTAGGGAATTTTCCACCCACAAGGTATTTGATGAAATTTCCCAAAGAACTAAATATGAGATTTACATGTTTAGCTCATGGGAATGAATGTCTAAGGTGTTTATTGGTATATTAGAATTTAATCTTTATGCTTGTTGATTGTCTTTTCACTAATGATGATTAGCTCTTGATTAGGTAATTAGCAAAGGGATTAGTGCCATGAGAGTGAATTAGTCTTATTTAGAGTTCTAGACCTAAGGATTAGCATTTATGTGATTGTTTGAACATCATAGGTTAGCTCTAGGATCACCCAAAGTCAATAATCTCATCCTTGGATTCGATTTTCTCTTTGTTTATATTGAGTTTCTAGTTTTTCTTAGTTTCTTATTTTGATTTCTTAAGTTGTTAGCTGTCGTTGCTTTCAATTTCAATTAGGATGTTAGATAAACCTCCACTTTATTGATTTTGCTTAGTGATATATCATGGGTTTTACCCGTTTTTGGACCATGATATAAGTGTTTTTATAGAGTCTTTTGGTATTTTTAGAGTCCTATTAGAGTCTTTATAGGTTGTACTACGTTTGGAGCATAATTGGAGATTCTGGATCTTTTTGGAGCATTCTGCAAGAAGCTGCGAAGTGATGAAGTCAGAAGAGTAGAATCACGCACAGAGTGTCGATCGACACCATGTGTGTCGATCGACACCAGACGAGACCGACGCGTTTTGCCGACTTCC
>JAHZTW010000004.1:39509288-39531170 GCA_020283515.1 Alliaria petiolata | reverse complement strand
AAAGAGATTTGGTTTAGGGATTTTGTGAACAATCGAACCTGAACTTTAATGCTTGTTTGAATTGTTAGAATTTGCAAAGAGATTTGGAATTCTAAGGTTTAGACATAGAAAGTCTTCGCAGCGAGAGTTGGTTGATTTTATTGTTGTGTTTCGAGTTCAAGAGCGGATCTTCATTATTCCTAACATTCTGTCTAGACCTGAAATTTAGATCACCTTAGAATTTTCCTGAACCTAGTGTTTTGTCTCCTGAATTTTACAAAGTTTTTTAAATCGCTTTCCGTCTATTAAGTTTTATATTCTTACTTAGCATAATTCGAATTTAGAAATTTGCTGTGTGATTATCCCTTCCCTGTGGATTCGATCCCTAAGTACTACAACTGATCTCTTAATTTGAGATTGTTGCTTTAGGGTAAATTTGACCCATATCAAATTTTGTCGCCGTTGCCGGGGAAGGAGATTAGTTGCCTACAGATTTCTAGTATCAGTTATTTTTGTTTTTGTTACTGATTTAGTTTCACATCTTTGGTTTCAGGTGCATACCCAGTACCAGAAGCAACAAGGAAGAGGAACTAGTCCCTTTGAATCAGGAGCTCGGTCATCTCGAATGCACAAACCGAGCATCTGCTTGAGCGTCGATCGACACAGAGAACATCGATCGACACCATACCTTAGTGTCGACCGACACAGCTTGTATCGATCAACACCAGACGCAGACCGAGATGGCAGAACCACTGATCCTAATGCGCAACGAGAGAGGCGATCTTGTTGACCTACAAGGCAATAGAAGGAACGCCCAAGGACAGAGAATCGATGCGGCTGGCGCCATCATCGTCGAAGCTGCAGAAGCTGGACGTGGAAGAACATTAGGCGAGTACAACCGCCCAGACCAGTTCTATGCTAATAGAGCTGCGATCCATCCTCCTGCATTCCAAAGGAATGACTTCGAGCTGAAGCCTACCTACTACTTCCAACTCGTAGCTCGGAATCCTTTTCATGGTCTTCCTAATGAGCATCCCATGGACCACATAGAGAGATTTGAAGACTTGGCTTCAAGCATTAAGGCCAATGGATTTACATATGATTATCTCTTCTGCAAGCTTTTCCCTTACTCGCTTGCTGGAGATGCATCACACTGGCTGAAGCAATTGCCACCAGTATCTTTGACCACATGGGAAGACACAAAGAATGCATTCTTATGCAATTTCTTTGATGATGCAAGAAGTGAAGAGCTGAGAACGAATATCACTGCATTTTCTCAAGGACCCACTGAAGCATTCAAAGCTTCTTGGGTGAGATTCAGATCGTACCAGAGGGACTGCCCACATCATGGTTTCAGCGAGCCGCATCTTATCGGAATCTTCTATCGCGTGATTGATTGGAGATACCAGATGGATTTAGACGCAGCAAGCAATGGCAATTTCAACACCAGATTTCCAGAAGATGCAATAGTGCTTATAGAGAATTTGGCCTCTAGTAACATCACCAAGAACGCAGACTTCGAAAGAAGACAACACGCTGGAGTGAATGGCGGAAGCCAAATTGCTGAAGTCAACAAGAAGCTGGACATCTTGATGGGGAAGAAGCAAGTTCACTTTGCTAATGAAGTTGATACTTTTGAGACTGAAGAAGAAGGGGTTAACTACATTAATGGAGCTGGTTTTCAAGGACAGAGATTCAACAATCAGCAAGGCTATGGTTCTTCCTACCAGAAGCCTTTTCAGATCAACATTTTCAACAGAACTTATGGTTCTTCCTCTTACCAAAAGCCTCCTGCACAAGACAATAAGATGGAGTTTATGCTAGAGCAAATTCTGGAAGGTCAACAGAAAATGAACGTGAACTTCAATGGGAAGATTGATGCCTTGTATACAGATCTGAATGGGAAAATTGAGTCTCTAGGTACTCATGTCAGGCAATTGGATGTTCAAGTCGCTCAAACTGCTGGAGCTTTGAAGAGATAAGAGGTATTTCTTCCTGGAAAGACGGATACAAATCCAAGGCATCATGTGAACGCCGTCACGTTTCAGAATAGAGGGAACCTTCAACCAGTGAAGAAAAGAGGGCCAAATACTGAAGAATTCGAGGAGCTTGAAGATGTAGAAAATGCTGCGGAGTCAATGTCGATCGACACTAGAGTGTGTCGATCGACACCCAAGGAGAAAGCAGACGTATCAAGCTCGATCGACGCAGCATCCTCGACACAAACGCTTAGTGTTGATCGACACCAGCTGGGTGTCGATCGACACCCTTCCCGAACTTGCACAGAAACGCCTAAAGCTTCACAAATTTCACTGGGAAGTGTCTACAAGGCCAAGGTTCCAAATCCTCCTCTACCCAAACATCTAAGGCCGCCCATTAGTGCAGAGAAACTAGCTGCTTTCAACAAGAGGGTGGAGATGATTCCCAAGGAGCTCTCCTTTGATGAAGCTTATGAGAGGTATCCCTTATGTGCCTTCTTCCAGAATAACAGAGAAAGCTTTGAAGAGATGGAAGAACTCTTTCACTAGGCAAGGGAAACACCACGGCAAATGAAGCAGCTGCTTAAGGTTGAAGATCCTGGGATGTTTATGGTTCCATGTTCCATTGGTGGAGTTGAGTTTAAACAATTCTTCTGCGATTTAGGAGCTAGCGTGAACCTCATGACAAGAGACATTGCAGAGAAGCTGGGGATTGCTGACATTCATCCTTCAAGCATGACTCTTGAATTTGCCAATTCTTCTACCGCAGTCTCATATGGTACAATTCCAAACCTACTTGTCAAGGTTGGGAATTGCGTGGTTCCAATTGATTTTCAGGTTGTGGAAGTAAGCAAAGCATCTTTCATACCATTCATCCTTGGAAGACCATTCATGGCCACAGTAGGAGCTGTCGTAGACATGCCCAATAAGAGAATATCTTTTTGTAATATTGACAAAGAAGTGTTCTACAAAGCTATTCCTACTACTGGAACTTCCACGCCCATCTCATGTATTGCTGTGATCATTGGAGAAGAGCTGGATTCTAAGGAGCAAGTGAGCAAGAAGGATGTTCAAGAAACATTGGATGGGAATTCTAAAGAAGTTGTGGAGCTTGAATATTGGAGTGGAAACAATCATACCCTCAGGACATTGAGCGAAAGTGAAAGTCTAATCAGTACTAAGTTGATGGAGAAAGACGTTTTCATCATGGAGACAAGGATTGCGGAGCAGAACTGCAACAAAAGTGCAGAGATTCGAGCTACAAAGTCGGTGTCGATCGACACCCTTCGCGGATCACACCAGAAGTCACTTCCAATGCTGAAATTTCATCACAAGTGGTCAAACAGATGCTTCCACATCCTACATGCCATAAACCTCGAAAGAAGCAAAGGTACGCATTCCCTGGAATGAATTCCAAACCTCCTTATCTTGTCAATAAAAACTTTAAAGGTTCAAAGAATGTTGCGCACTTATCCAAGCCACGAGATCTTCGTAGAGGACTTGGTATTTCTTTTGGTGATGCTGCAAGAAAACGAAATATAACACCCGACCTCAAGGCCCACCCTGCTGCTGTTCCTCATTTGCTTGGCCGCTCTCATGCACCTACTGCCTATACACCACCATGGATAAGAAGACATTCGTCTGGGAAGCATTCGATGCCACCCTCTGATCCTCCAGACGCCTGAACCCCGACACAGTCAAGCTAATGACTGAAAACGAGCGCTGAGTGGGAGGCAACCCACTGTTAGGTATGTTTTTCTTTATATTTTGTTTTGCTTTTACTTAAGTCCTAGTTTCAGTCAGTTGAAAAAGGAGACATTGGACTCGACCTTGACCAGTGTCGATCGGCACTACTAGGTGTCGATCGACACCACGCGCAGACAAAGGTAAGTCTTCTATCTGGTCTTTTAAGTTGTTTATAATCTTTCTTTTAGCCAACTTCGGGCTTGATAACACTGGGGACAGTGTTGTTTAAGTCTGAGGGAGATGATTACTGACTTTGTGTTTTGTTTTGAGAGTCAAAAAGTTTTCAAAATTTTTGTTTTATTGAGTCAAAATCAGTTGAAACTTTCTGTTTTTCTAGGAACTAACCACAGGAAGTTGACACTTGAAGAACCATTGTTATGAGAGTTGATTGCAGGACTTACTAAGTAGAAAGCTGCAAGTGGAATCAGTCTAACAGGGCGAGTTCAGATCCCCTTACAAAGAACTAGGTATGCGCATAACTTGATTCCTCTTTCAGTCCGAACAGATAGGCAATTGCAGTCTCTCCTTGATCTTCCCTTGAGAAAAGAAAAAGAGTTTAAGTCTGGGAATAGTGCCTTTGTCATGAGCCTGTCTCCTCACAAGGAACAATATTAGTGATGCTCTTGAACACGTCTCCTCACAAGGAACACAAGTAGAGAGTAGCACTATTTCCAGAGATTTCATAAGAAAAGAAAAGTCAATGAAAAGATCTGTAGAACACCCTGAAAATGGGCAGCAGTTGACTAAGGGAGGAGAAAATATGAGAGCTGTAGAAAGTATGTCTTGTTCAGGCGCAAAGGAAGGGAAAGAAATCAGAAAAGTTCTTTGGTCATACCAATGTTAGAGTTCGAAATTTACAAAGGAAATGATCTGGATTCAAACTGGAGGATTGCTAAGCTTGTGGTAAGTACACTGAACATTACCTAAGGTTGGCTCTATAGCATGTGGATTCAAGAGTGTTAACATTTGTGGCGTTCTGAAGGTTAGTTGGATTTTTCAGTTTTCAAACCTCGACTCTATACTTGGTTTCTGTTTTGCTTGAGGACAAGCAAAAGCTAAGTCTGGGGGAGTTGATATATCATGGTTTTTACCCGTTTTTGGACCATGATATAAGTGTTTTTATAGAGTCTTTTGGTATTTTTAGAGTCCTATTAGAGTCTTTATAGGTTGGACTACGTTTGGAGCATAATTGGAGATTTTGGTTCTTTTTGGAGCATTCTGCAAGAAGCAGCGAAGTGATGAAGTCAAGAGAAATTGCCCAAGTTCTGAAGAATTACAAGATTGCCCCTGGACGAAAATCCTCTCCTATAAATATAGTTTTTAAGCCATTTTTTAGACTACACTTTATTTTACACAATAATTTTAGAGAGAGATTTTAGAGAGCTTTTGGGGAGATAAATCCTATACTCTGTTCTTGAGAGATTTTGAACCCCTTTATTTCTTCTATTGATTTCTTTTATGCTTTCTATTCAAATTATGATTTCTGTTTCATTGATCATGTCTGAGTAGTTTGCTAGTTAGGTTTAGGGTTTCTCAAAGGTGATTAATGAATTGTTAGGTCGAATTAAATTGTTAGGATAAAATCATTAGAGTTCTTCATCTGGATTTGTGTTTAATGCTTATTCTAGCTTCGCGACCTAGAATCTGATCTTAGGTTAATTAATAGATACGAGAGTATTATTGATTGCCTGAACTAGTGTTAGATGAGCAAAATACCTATTCGCAAAGAGATTTGGTTTAGGGATTTTGTGAACAATCGAACCTGAACTTTAATGCTTGTTTGAATTGTTAGAATTTGCAAAGAGATTTGAAATTCTAGGGTTTAGACATAGAAAGTCTTCGCAGCGAGAGTTGGTTGATTTTATTGTTGTGTTTCGAGTTCAAGAGCGGATCTTCATTATTCCTAACATTCTGTCTAAACCTGAAATTTAGATCACCTGAGAATTTCCCTGAACCTAGCGTTTTGTCTCATGAATTTTACAAAGTCTTTTAAATCGCTTTATGTATATTAAGTTTTATAATCTTACTTAGCATAATTCGAATTTAAAAATTTGCTGTGTGATTATCCCTTCCCTGTGAATTCGATCCCTAAGTACTACAACTGATCTCTTAATTTGAGAGAGTTGCTTTAGGGTAAATTTGACCCATATCACTTAGCTTAAATAGTTTCATGTTTTCCTAGTGTTGTTAATCTTAACCCCTTGATAACATGCATATTTTACCCATTTTTACCATCATAAGTGTATGCTTAAATAAGCATTTCACTAAGTATTAATGTATATTTAGTAGTTTTCGAGTATTTGTGTGTCCGAGACTCTTTTCAGGAATACTTTGGAAAAAGGATGCAAAACGGAGCAAAACGGACATTTTCGGAACATGAGCTTTTTGACAGAAGTTTATCACAAGACGGAGACCTTCCCACCACGGGATCAAGCTGAATTTTGGTGACAAGGTAGCTTGAACTACTACATTTGACCTCGAAGTGGTTTGAGTCCAATCCCACTGTTGGATCTCAAGTTATGAAGGAAGAAAGAAGGCCCGTCAGACACATCCTCAGAAGAAGGATGGCCGGGCTAAGAAAGCTCAGAAGACCAATGGCCGGCCCATGAACCCACGCTCGTGCGGCCACAACAAGTGACGATTCCCGAGCCCGTTTTCGAGCCCAATTCAAGCCCGATCGACCCCAAACTCGGTGGAGCCCTAAGTGAACCCTAAGAAGACCTAAAGACCTATAAATACTCCTATTCTACAACCTAATGGAGGCACCCACGAAAAAACACTAGAAGCCACAAAGAGAGAGAGTCTCACGGCCGACTCTTAGCATACTTTTCCTTGTTCTTTGTTCTTAAGGGAGATAGATCTTTTCTTGAACGCTCGTTCTTTCATCAATCTAATTTGGTTTTATGCAATTCTTTTCATCTATGATTCCGATTTTCGTTTATATGCTTGAGTAATCACTTTCGTTAGGCGTTCTTTAAGGGGATCTATGGGAAATTTCATTAATTGTTCTTAAAACTAGCTGCATCGACCGTTTAGGCCGTAGATTAGGATTTTCTTTCGTGTTAAGTTTGTTCTTACTGCATAAATCTAGAGTAGCTAACTAGATATATGATCATAGGGTTTCGAGAACCGCTAACGTGCTGAATCTCGAATCAGAACCTAGCTTGGCTGAGCGGACGCTTCTGGGATGCTAGCGCATATCTAAGAAGAAGACGTGAATGTTTATGAACTTGATCTATATTGCGTGTTTTACTAGGACGTGGGTTACGAAAGTATATCTGCGAATTTTACATAACATAGTCGGTCTAGCTTGAAAGAGTTAGAACGTAAAACAGTGATTCCAGTTTAGGGAAAATCGCGTAGTCTCGCTTGCCTGATTTCGATGTGTGTTTAATTTCTAGTTAGAACCCCATAGATTTCCCGAGAAGATCCCCAACGTGTTCACCCATCTGCTTTTCAATCGAGATTTACGCACTTCAATATTTACTCTTTCTGCACTACTTTTTAATCGAGATTTACGCACTTCCATACTTACTTTTCCTGCACTGCTTGCTTTGATTCCCGTCTGATATAGAGTTGATTGACAACCAGCTCTACATAAACTTGCTTTTCGTTTCGTGCATTCAATAGCTACTAAAACCGAGACACAATCCTACGAACCCCCAACTCCCTGCGTTTTTGGTTGCCCTTATTCTTCTGTTTTGTAGTTGACCTCCTACCTGTGAATCGATATCCTAAGTACTACAACGCACGCTGTGCACTTGCAGCTTAGGGTCCTACAAATTCAAAGCTCGACGAGTCCCCAAAGAAATCCTCCAATCTCGGACGAACATTTAGACCCCATCAAGCTTTTGGCGCCGTTGCCGGGAAGGTTGCGTTCTGCTGTTCAAAACAAAGGTCAGGAACACAACTCAAAGACATCCTTTTTCTTTAATTTCATTTTTGTTTCGGTTCTTTCAGAGGCATCCGAGATGAAGAAAGCCCGCACCTTGAACAACAAACTCGAAGCGACCATCCGGAACAATTCATACGAATATGAAAGGATGTTACATCATATTATTTCTCCTCCTAAGGAAGATGAAGAGCTTATATCCATGGCGCGCCAACACATCAATAGACATATTGACAAGATCATGTCAATAATGGGCTTAGCTGTCGAGACGCAACAATACCTCGCTAGACCTTTTGACACTCTTTCGGAAGAAGAGGAAAAAGAGCATGTCGATAAGCGGAAAGACGCCGCTATGGTCATCCATAGGTGTGAAGCTCGAGTTAAATTCGAATTTGGGTCTATCGAAGAAATTGACAAATACTACGGCCCCCCCGAGGAAGATGATGAGGCAGATTCCGAAGAATATAGCTATGCTATAAGAAAAGAAAGGAAGTTTGCACGTGTGATGCATTTAATTTCAGACATCAAAAAGAAGAGTTTGATAGCTTCAGACGTCAAGACGAATAGCAAAGACAATGCGTTTCGAAAGAAGCCATTGGATTTGAAGATTTCGGACATCTCAACTCATGCCAATGAAGCCGAGCATCAAGGAAAAGAAGGACCTGTTTCTTTTGCTACTTCTCTCTCTGCACCTCAAGAAGACTTCATCTCTGCCCATCCGCCCGAGCACCTTGAAGACGAAAGTCCGACCAACAAGGAGCCACAACCCCACGACCAAGGGAAGCCTCTTACTCCAGCTCCTCACCACGTTGAGTGTGAATCAAAACTCATGGAGAAGAAGACGATGATGGCGATCCAAGAACTGCCTTTGACGACGGTTTCAAAGATATATGATCCGGGAAAACTTTCGGTTTCATGCTCAGTCAATGGAGTAAATTTTCGTGTCTATCTTTATGACATGGGATCTGATGTCAACCTCTTGACTAAGACCATTGCAGAAGTCATAAGAGTTTCGAGCTTCCAAGCCTCGAAGACGCCCGTTCACCATGAGGATCGTCCGTCACCAAATCTGTTCGGTTTCAAGCCAAACTTGCTGCCTCATGTTGAGGATGGTCTCGTGCCTGCTGTTCTTCACATATTGGAGACGAGGAAAGACACAAATCACTTGTTGATCCTTGGCTGTTCATTTGTTGCACCTGTTCGAGCTTTGATTGACAAGCTGAACCAACAAGTGCGCTTCTCCAAAGTCAACGAGAAGACTTTCTATCCAGCAACTCTCACAAGGAGCACTCATTACACGACCTTAAGCAGTGGAAGTGAACCAATCTTAGACCCTGGAGGAAGTATAACGGATGTCCAAAACGTCCTACAAGAAGATCCATTCAGCACGCACAAGGGAAGCGCCAAACAGAGGAGTTTGAAGCGCAAGAAGATCCCATATGATCCAGGTTCGTCTCTGCCTCATATGATACGTGATGGAGACTCACATAAAGCTGAAGTGAAACTTAGAAGGTCCTCAAGGTCCTCTCCAAAGGTCGAACTCGTCAACCATCCGAACAGAGAAGAGAAAGGCAAACAACTTAGGAGAAGGAAGCTGAACGATGCATTTGTTCTTCGAGACAATAATAAAGATCCTCAAACGCTGAATAGAAGATGTCTCAAGCCAACAAGTGCGGAGTGCCGAGAAGCTAAAGGAGCCACGAATCCGATTTTCGTTTCTATGCTTGAGTAATCACTTTCGTTGGGCGTTCTTTAATGGGATCTATGGGGAATTTCATTAACTGTTCTTAAAACTGGTTGCATCGACCGTTTAGGCCGTAGATTAGGATTTTATTTCGAGTTAATTTTGTTCTTACTGCATGAATCTAGAGTAGCTAACTAGATATCTGATCATAGGGTTTCGAGAACCGCTAACGTGCTGAATCTCGGATTCGAACCTAGCTTGGCTGAGCGGACGCTTCTGGGATGCTAGCGTATATCTAAGAAGAAGACGTGAATGTTTATGAACTTGATCAATATTGCATTTTTGTCTAGGACGTGGGTTACGAAAGTATATCCGCGAATTTTACATAACATAGTCGGTCTAGCTTGAAAGAGTTAGAACGTAAAACAGTGATTCCAGTTTAGAGAAAATCGCGTAGTCTCGCTTGCCTGATTTCGATGTGTGTTTAATTTCTAGTTAGAACCCCATAGATTTCCAGAGAAGATCCCCAACGTGTTCACCCATCTGCTTTTCAATCGAGATTTACGCACTTCAATATTTACTCTTTCTGCACTGCTTTTTAATCGAGATTTACGCACTTCCATACTTACTTTTCCTGCACTGCTTGCTTTGATTCCACTCTGATATAGAGTTGATTGACAACCAGCTCTATATAAACTTGCTTTTCGTTTCGTGCATTCAGTCGCTACTGAAACCGTGACACAATCCTACAAACCCCCAACTCCCTGCGTCTTTGGTTTCCCTGATTCTTCTGTTTTGCAGTTGACCTCCTCCCTGTGGATCGATACCCTAAGTACTACAACGCACGTTGTGCACTTGCAGCTTAGAGTCTTACAAATTCAAAGCTCGACGAGTCCCCAAAGAAATCCTCCAATCTCGCACGACTATTTAGACCCCATCACCCCTTTGGATTGACATCTCAAATACTACAATGACATGAGTAGTAGGTTTGAGTAATTGAAATAGGAAAAATCCTACTATCAATTTGGCGCCGTTGCCGGGGATTTTTCCTTGTTCTTAAACAATTACTCAAACTCCACTCATGTCATTGTAGTATTTGAGGATCAATCCATATGGGTGTGATTGTGACAATAGGAATGCAGAAAACTTCTCAATCTAAGCAAGCATAATAGTTGTGGAGTTTAACAAACCAAACAAAAGTAATTAACACCTTAATTAAGCAATCAAGGCACTAATCAAATAAATTAAATGTTAATTAACTACTAAGCAAGATTATCAAATGACTAAAACGAATCCAAGGATGGGGTTATCAATCTAAGGTGTTTCAAGAACCAATCTTTGATGTCAATCAATAACATAATATGCTAATCCCTAAGCTTAGAACTCAAAAGCTAGACTAATCCACTTTCATGGCACTAATCCCTTCATTAATCATCCTAATCAAGAACAAACTTTCATTTGTGAAAAAGAAGCTAACAAGCATTATGAAACAGTTCTAAATTGCTAATAAACACCCTAGACAATCACTTTCATGAGCTAGGAAGGTAGATCCCTTGTTTAGTTGGTTGGGGAATTTCAACAAAGACCTTGTGGGTGGGAAATTCCCTAAGGCTTAGTTTTACCTTGATCATGGCTAAACTACAATTTAGAACACTAAACAAGGAGGGAAATTAAAGAATCTAAGCTAAGACATCAAGATTCATTCTTAAAACACCCTAAATTATCCATCCTTAGATCCTAATGAAACTACTCACTAATCATGATTAGACCATCAAATCCTATGAAAGAGTTGAAGATAAACATGACTAGAGAAATAGAGATGAAGATTTAAGAAATATAAACACTAAATTGCATAAATTCAATTAAAGGTCTTACAAAATCACTTAGAAACCAAAATGAAGGTTTTCTAAGTAAGAACAAAAGATTAAAAGATACTTAGGAAAAATTAGGTCATTTTCTATTTATAGTGAATAGTGGAAGAACCGGGTCAACGCGGAACAAACCGGATATTGATCCGGTTTAGTCTGAAAATCGGGCAGCGTATCGAGCTTGCTAGGTCGACATGCAGCTCGATACGCTGCTAAAAGTTTTCTTCAAGGACTGTGTCGAGCTTAGTAGCTCGACACAAATGCCCGAAACGCCATCTTCAAGACTTCGGCTGGGACTTGTATCGAGCTTGCTAGCTCGACACAAAAGCCCGATATGCTGGCGACCTTTCTCTGGATGGCCTTGTATCGACCATAATAGGTCAATACAAACGTCTGATACGCTCCTTCTTCTCTTCCTGCCGGACTATATCAACTTTGGTAGGTCGACACCAAGGTCGATACACTTCTAAAAGTCGTCTGCTTCATGTTTGGCCACCTTCTCTCTTTCCTCCAAATCATCCAACTCTCCATAGAGGTCATCCAAGCCTCCAAAGCACCTAATAAAGACAATATGTACAAATATGCAACAACCTAGGCTAAGACTTACTAAACTCTAATATGGATGCAAATGGAACTAAAAGTGGACAAATGAATGCAAAAGTGTATGCAAAGTAACCTAATATGAATGCTAAAATATGCTAAATTTCAAGCATATCGACTCACCCAAACTTGCCTTTTGCTTGTCCTCAAGCAAACAAACATGACAAATCTAAGAGAAAGGTGTGAAAGTGGGAGCTCAATATCCAAGAATGCCAACAAACATAATCAACTAAATGTCCTAGTTCTTAATTCTAAGATGCATTTGAATTCATCCTACTCCAAAAGAGTTATCCATTCTCATCACAACAATAAAATGCACAAAGAACTCAATCTAGATAAGTCTCCCTATCAAACCAACTCTTTAACATTCATTAAATTGCAAACTGTGAATCATGACAATGCAATGCAAGTGAATTCATTTGGCTAACGGACTAGGCTTTGAGATAAGAATGATCTCAATTCATGGGGCTTCCAACTCGCATAAGGGTTTTCACTCAGAAAGGATTGAACTTATGCATAATGCTAAAGGTAAATGACAAGTGATGCATACAAGACTAGACTCTCATCTACCCATAATGATATCAATGGTCCTAAACCCCTCTCATTATTTCTTTTTTAAACTCACTCAACCCTCTACAGCTACCCCTTTCTCCCAAGGCTATTTGTGCCTTGCTAAACCCATGAATCTCTTCTTCTTTTAAAGCTCCAAGGGGATACTTCTTCAAACTTTTACTCATAGTGAATGGTGTGATCTTTTATATACTTAGCTCTTCTTTCTATTCCTAGGTAGCCTTTTCTTTTCTTTGGTCTTCTGGCTCTTTTGATTATTTTCTTTTTCTTTTCTTAAGGCTATCTAAACTTTTCAAACTTAGATCTATATTCTTTATCCACACAAGATCCACCATGTCAAACTATGCTTCCCTTAATTCCTTTCAAGCCTTTTATCACCTTTTTCTTTCTACTCTTTTCCACAACTCATCAAGCTAGATGCAAGCATATAGTTCCAAAATCAAAGCACCAAGCAATACCACGACCCATACTCCAAATCCTAAGCCATAGCTAGCCCCAAAATGCAAGAGCTAGAATCTACATGAGAGCCAAAACTTGTCGTCTCAAACCTAACACTTTATGCTAAGTTCAATCAAAATAAGGCCTCACAATCAATATCACTAGAATATTTGGCTTTTAAGGAGGTAAGGTTAGGTGGGGGTACTACTTGAAATAGCAAGAGGGTGGCAAAGTGAGTAAGAAAGCTCAAGTATGTGTATTATCCATGAATTCACTTTCAATGCAAGGCATGATAATTAGATGTCAAAATTCGGTTCAAGTGAGTAGAGTTGGTTATCAAATTCAAGACCCTATTTCGACTAAGTTCTAGGTGACAAGTGAAGTGATCCAAGCATGATTCTTCCTTACTTTCAAGACTAGTTCAAATGCATCAAAGAACTACTAACTAGGGCATTGAATTGATTACAAGAGTTGCCACTCTACAAGGATTAGCTCACCATTGCTCTCAATGCATATGAATGCAATTCCTACATGTAATGCAACTAGACTCAATCCTTAAATGCAAATGCAACATTGACAAATAGAATTTTGCTCCTTTTTAGCAATGTCCCAACACTATCAACCGAAATCAGTACAGTGTGTGGGGTATCAAACCATTTTGGAAGCGTTAGTTAACAGATCGGTCATATCGGGGTCATAAGTCAAGTTCGAAATAGATAAAGATTGAGACTTTACTACTAAAAACGGCTAAAGGATAGATATTCACTACAAGAAAACAATCGAATTGCGACGGAAATTTGCGACGGTAATTGGGCGTCGCAAATTTGCGACGGATTTCCGACGACATTGCGACATCTAAAGAAAGTCGTCGCAAAGCCGTCGCAAATATGCGACGACAAAATTCGTCGCAAACGCGTCGCAGATTGCGACGGTTTTGCGACCTCTTTGCAACGCGGCAACAAGCTGTCGCAAGTCCGTCGCAAATTGCGAGGAATTTGCGACGTAAAATTACCGACGCAAATATTGCAACGGATTTGCGACGTCTTATTTCCGAAGCAATATTTGCGACGGAATTGCGATGGATTTGCGAGGGGGACTTAAGTAGGTACACCACATTTTCCACAAGTCTAACCTACCTTCACATGCACGATTAAATCGTCGCAAAATTGTCGGCAGGCGTCGCAAATCCGTCGCAATGCATTCGGCCGCTGTCGCAATGCCGTCGCAAATACAGGTGTTGTCGCAAGTCCGTCGCAATTTGTCGTCGCAAATACGTCGCAATTGATAAATTTCCATCGCAAATACGCCGCAACCAAATCTAAGAATCTATAAATAGCTCACTTGTGGTTGTTGTTTTACCCATTCAAACATAAAAAAAATGAAGAGAGAAAAAAAAAAGTAAAGAAGAGAGAAAAAAAAATAAGAGTGAAAAAATGTCTTCGAATTACGATGACATCTATGCATTAAGGTCGTGGATGTACAATCAACGAGATCCGGAGAGTGGTGAAGTGACGAAAGAGTATCGGGACGGATTGCGAGGATTCTTTTATCAGGCAACAAACCAACCATTTGCGATAGAACATGGTAAAATATTCTGTCCATGTAGAAAGTGCAAGAATATACCATATATAGAAATTGATACTGTGAAGAGGCATCTATATAATAGAGGATTTATGCCAAACTACTATGTGTGGTTTTCTCATGGGGAAGGTAGTGGTGCTGGAAGTAGTAGTACCGCGGGTCAGGGGTTTGAGCAGCCTAGTAATTATGATGATGGGTGTAATATATTTGGAAATATTGATCAAGGATATCAAAAAGGGAATAGATATCATGATATGGTTGTAGATGCAATGCATGAAGCTCCACGCATGGTTTAGGTCAGATGCGTTTCAGCTGAAGAATGGAAGGAAGTCATGTTGGTTTGATTGTCATCGTAGGTTTCTTCCCATGATTCATACATACCAGAAAAATAAGAAGTTGTTTAAGAAGAACAAGGTTGTTCGTTTTCCTCCACCTGTTCATCTTTCAGGAGATACTTTGTTAGAGCAAATTGATGACTACGGTGCTAAGGAAACGTGTCAGCGTGGGGGAAATTGGCACACACCGGCAAACATGCCTGACGGATATAGTGTATCTCACAATTGGCACAAAAAGAGTATCTTTTGGGAGCTCCCGTATTGGAAGGATCACCTTTTACGGCACAACCTTGATGTGATGCACATAGAGAAGAATTTTTTTGATAACATCATGAATACAATCTTGAACGTGAAGGGAAAGAGTAAAGACAATTTGAAATCAAGGTTGGACTTGGTCGAAATTTGCGCAAGACCCGAGTTGCATATTACAAGTCAGGGAAAATTACCGATTCCAAACTTTCGAATGTCCGTGGAGGCGAAGCGGACAATATTTGACTGGGTTGCTTCTGATGTGAAGTTCCCAGATGGATATGTGTCCAAATTCTCTAGATGTATAGAGCAAGGACAGAAATTTTCCGGTATGAAGAGCCACGATTGCCATGTTTTCATGCAACGACTGCTACCATTTGCATTAGACGAGCTCTTACCGAAACCAGTTCACGAAGCAATTGCGGGTATGTAAAATAAAAATAATTAAAGAATTCTATAAGTAATATAATTCAGTTAATTAATTGATGATGAATTTGCATGTAGGCATTGGAGCATTTTTCAGAGATCTATGCACGCGAACACTGACTGAGGATGGCATCGCTCAGTTAAAAGAGAATATTCCGGTGTTGCTTTGTAACTTAGAAAAGATTTTTCCACCTTCGTTTTTTGACGTAATGGAACATCTCCCAATCCATCTACCAAATGAAGCAGCACTTGGGGGCCCCGTGCAATATCGATGGATGTACCCGTTCGAGCGATACATGGGATATCTTAAAAAAAGGCCAAAAATCTTGCTAAAGTGGAGGGATCGATCGTTGCTGGAAGTTTGACGGAGGAAACATCTCACTTCACGTCTTACTACTTTAGTCCAACCGTTAGAACCAAAATTACCGCTCCTAGACGAGATGACGATGGAGGGGAAGCACCTACGTACCACGTTGACGTCCCGGATATCTTCGCCCAAATAGGCAGACTTGCTGGAAAAGTGAAAGAAGTTTGGTGGGAAGATCATGATCATTGTAGGGCGGCGCACAATTACATATTGCGGAATTGTGAGTATGTGCAGACACTAGAGAGGTATAAATTTATGTTTCCTTCATACATAATTATGATTTAATTACCTCCAATTCATATATATATGACGCGGTCCGTGAATTACTGCAGATTATTTGATTCTCAGGTTCGAGAACACTTTCCTGATTTAGAAGAAAAAGATTATGAGAAGTACAACGAACGTGATTTTCTTGGGTGACTAAAATACTATGTAAGATTAATCAACACTTGTTTTAACTTATAAAAACAGGTTTATTTACAAACACTTAATTAAGAGTTAATTAATACGTAGGTAATGCGTGGATGTTCTACGGAGCCCTTACCACTATGGATGCACGAAATTGTTAACGAACCAATAGCTACGACCATGACTGCTCCAATGTACTTGACTCGTGGGTACATATTTCATACGTATAAACATGGATCGAAGAGGTCAACCGCAAATTATGGAATCCAAGTCAAAGGTGATAACGACTTCTACGGCGTATTGCAACAAATAATTGAAGTCACATTTCCAGGAGCCATCGGTTTGAAATGTATTTTATTCAAATGCGATTGGTACGATCCAAGTAGTAGAGGGGTCCGCGGAAACAACTTAGGGGTGATTGATGTCAATTCAAACAGACGTTTTGCAAAGTTTGAACCCTTTTGCCTAGCCTCGCAAGCAGATCAAGTCTGTTTCGTTCCATATCCTCGGATTAAGGAAAAACGTGAGAGGTGGTTATCGGTGATTAAAGTCAATCCGCGAGGCCGTATTGTCGGGAAGATTGAAGATGTAGCTATGCAAGCTGAAAGACCTAATGAACTCTCCACTCCAACCGCATCAACAGAAGATATTTTACATATTGATCTAGAGCAACAAGATGTAGAAGACATAGTGAATGATTCAACTGAAGGCGAAATTTCAGACGAGTTCGATGAGACCGATGATGAAGAAGACACTGATGATGAGCATAGTGGAGATGAATCAGATTAGCCAAGACCGAAATTTGTAAAATATGTGTGATTTGTAATTTGTAATTTTTTTTAAAATATAAAACATTTGCGACGGCTTTGCGAGGGCTCGTCGCAAATCCGTCGCAAAAAGGAAAATTTGCGACGGACTTGCGACGAGCCCTCGCAAGTCCGTCGCAAAGCACGGATATTTTCCAAAACTTTTCGTGTAATAAGTTCAATGTATTTGGACGAATATTAGGTTTATTTTTTTTTAGTTTGCGACGGATTTGCGACGGCCCGTCGCAAATCCGTCGCAGCCTTTAAACATTATAACCTAAAATTTCTTTCTTCCTCCTTGCACGAAAACTTCTCTTCTCCTCCCTTGGCAGCCGCCGCAGACCTCTTCCTCTCTCGAGCCACCGCCGTCGGATCTCTCTCCCTCTCTCGAGCCACCGCCGTCGGTTCTCTCTCTCTCCCGAGCCACCGCCGCACCTCTCTCTTTCTCTCCCTCTCTCGAGCCATCCCGTCGGATCTCTCTCTCTCCTGAGCCACCGCCGCACCTCTCTCTCGCCGGATCTGCTCCTCGCTGGACTGCACCCCGCCGCTACACCTCTGCTCATCGCCGGATCTCCTCCTCTCGGCCGAACTCCTCCACCAAGGTAACAAATCCCCATTTTTTTAGATCTATGTTAGATTATTAGGGATTAGAACTTGTTAGATTTTTAGATATGGAATTTAGATTTTAGGAAATTGTTAGGTAATTTCGTTAGAATTATTTTGGAATTAGTTTGAGTTTATGGAAATTTTTAACAAATTAAATCAATTAATACCTTATGTACTTTTAATTTTAGGTATACCTTAGGTAAATTTTTTACAAATTTGTTAGATTTATTTTGTAATTAGTTAGATTTATCATTTTGTATTTTTTGTTTATAATTTTTGTTTTAGAATTTTTGTTTAAAAATTTTTAATTACAATTTTTTGTTGAAAAATTTATATTTACAAATTTTAATTTAAAAATTTTAGTATAAATTTTATTTTATAAATTTTAGTTTTAGTTTATAAAATTTTAAGTTTAGTTTATAAATTTAAAATTTTATAATTTTATAATTATAATTTTTTTTAAGTTTTTTATTTGTTCTATTTTTCTATGACTAACAAATTTTTTTTGCAGATGTCTAGGAACAACGACTTTTCTCGTTACATTTCGCAAGGATCTGGGTCTCGGTCTTTTCCGTCTACTCCAGGGGCTTCTTTCACCTCTCCATCGGTGAGACCCACATTTTCAGCCCCCGTTCCCGAGACAGCTCCCGCACAGCCTCCTCCTCCTCAACCGGAGGAACATCAAGACCGAGGTTGGCGTTGGCAAGATATGGAAATTCGAGAGATTCTCGAGAGTCCCGGTCATGACAGCCTGAAACGACTTGATCCAAAACGTCCTCCTGACACCCTTTGGTATTTATAAAATTTATTTTTTTAATTATTTTCAATTATAATTATTGCAAATTTTTTAACAATACTAATTGTTTCTAATTGTTTTTTCCAGGTTCGATTATGATCCATGTGTGGCTGCTAAGGTCCGAGAAATCTTTGAGAGAGATTTCAAAGAAGCTCATGCCAATTGGTCGCAAACTCCGAAAGAGACCATCAACCGGTGGTACCAACAATTTGCCGTAAGTATCATAATTTTTTTTATTATTAATTATTTATTCTTATATCTAAGCTATTTTTTAATAACTACTTTTTTTGTAGCAAAAATATCATTGGGATTGGGGCATTAACGGAGAAGTTAGTGAAATGTTTGAGGCCAAGTTGAAGAAACGGATGACCGACCATGTGGGACGTTGGAAGGCAAAGTGGAAAACGCTAGGCGATGATGCGAGGCCCAAATGGATTGATCCGTTAGTTTGGGAGGGTCTCGTTATATTTTGGAATGAGCCGGGGAGCGTAAAGAAGAGCGCCAATGCCCGCAAAGCCCGTTACAGTGCTCCTGTTGGAGAGAAACCCTCTAAGCATCGGTCGGGTCAGATTTCGTTTAAAGGACGGGGTCGAATGATAGTAAGTATTTATTTTATATATATTACAGTTTTTTATATAATTTATTCTAATCATTCTAATGTTTTTAACTTTTATGTAGGCTGAGCGGACCGGAACAGGAATTCCAGATCTGTTAGCGGTTCTCGAGGAGACCAAAAAAAATGCGGATGGAACTTTTGTCGATGGACGCTCCGAGAAGCTATACAACGACGTCACTGCGAAGATGCAAGAGATGTCTCAGGCTGATCCTAATGATCCAGAAAGCACTGGATCTTGCTCACTTAGTACGACCGAGAAGAACAAAATTTATCTGGAGGTAAGTATTTTCAATTTAATTACAAATTTTTAAAATTTTTAAATTTTTTTAATTATTAATTTCTAAATTATACTTAAATTTATTTTTAGGTCGCTCCCCGTACAAGAGGGAGAATCTACGGAGTGGGTTCTTTACAGTCGGATATCGAGACTGCCACTCTTCCGACCTTTTCTTCCACCGGATCAGATCCCGCACTTCAGGAGATAATCGAGACCCAGGCCCTTCTGATTCAATCGCAGAACCAGAAGATGCAGAGCTACGATAGGTATTTCGAGTTTATGGCACAACGGGACTCGGCATTCGCAGAACTTTACCGCAACCCGGAATCCGGTCCGTCGACCGGAAATGAAGACCCGTCTATCGATTAAATTTAGTTTTTATTTTCTGAACAATAACTTTTTTATATTGTATGAATATTATTTTGTATTTTAAATTTCTTTTTAAAATTAGTATTTTTTCTGAATTTTTTTTTTTTAATTATTTAAATTTTAAAACATATATATATATATTAATTAATTTATACAAATATATTAATTTAGAATTTAATTTATTATTTATTTATTCACTTGCGACAGTATTGCGACGAAAATATTGCGATAAGCTTGCGACGCCATTGCGACGGAGTTATTTTGCGACAACCTTGCGACGGCATGTTTTTGCGATGAGAGGCGTCTGCTTTGCGACGAAAACATTGCGACCAGCATAAGCCGTCGCTAATATGCCGTAATTTTGCGACATATTAGCGACAAACTGCATTTGCGACGGATTCTTTGCTGTCGCAAATTTGCGACGGATCTGCGATTAGTTTATTCCGTCGCAAATTTTGCGACGGATTTGCGACGGAAATTAATTTGCGGCTAACGATTTGCGACATTTTTGTTGATGTCTCAAATCAGTCGCAATAGCCGTTTTGCGACTGCATTGCGACGGATATTGCCGTCGCAAATCGATGTATTTCTTGTAGTGATTGTGTCACTCAAGACCATAAATAAGAGAACTTTAAAGATGCTAAGCAGGAAATAAATATTTGAATGGTAAAAAGATAAGCTTTCAAGGTAAAAGAAGGATCTTGATAGGTTTTATGAACTTGGTGACTCTCGGTTTGACTTATCAAGCTAAAGCTTTTGGATCACATCAAGACTTGGTCTTTTGATGGTGATTCTTAGGTAAAGGGATCCTCAAATCGTTTAGCTCATGGCGTTTGGGTCTAAACTCTTTGAATCTCTATCACCATAGACTAGCTTTCGCATAGTGGTACAATAGAAGAAACAAGCATCTACAACGTCTCTATTGAACCGTAAGACTCTTAGACAGATGGTTAGTCTTAGCCTAAGAAATGAAACTCTTGTTCATGGATCCGGCTAAGCAAGCATGTGGCGTTCGTGTCAAGCCGCCTGTGGACTTTAGGCTAGATGGCCAGACTAGACTAAGCTTTGGGAATGATAAACAAGAAAGAATCTAACTTTATGTTCTAGCTAAGCAAGAAATATAAACCCGAGAGTTCCTTGGTTCTTTCAACCCATCGAAATCCTAAAAAGACTACTCACGAGCCATTTGAGAAACCTCGAGATCCATGAGGATGAGAGGATAACTCATAGGTTGCGAGACAGTCAAAAACAATAAAAGGAAGAAGCTTTTTAAGAAAATAACACTAAGCTATAATACTTAAAACTTCAAGATTGCATAAAAATCAAAGCTTTGAACAAGCTTCAATGGTGAAAATACAAAAGTAGTTCTCGGTTTTTAAGAGAAGACAGAAAAATAAAAGTAGAAAACGTGATAGAAGGATAAGGGTGGAGGGTAGGTATTTATACACAAAAGTGGAAAAACATAAAACGTTGGTACCACTTTCCCGAAATGGTACTATTTTGGATTTTAGCGTTTCGGGCTCAAGTCGTTATGAGCAAGCCGACATGCTAACTCTTCTGATTCTTCGTGCAGTCTCCATATCGGGCAGGTGTTTCAGGATCATCTCGTGAAGGCTCGCCTTCCTTGTTGCTTGAATCGGGTACTTCCCGTTGCCTTGCTCCGATATCCGTCTTCATGGCATCCTCTTGCTGGATCTTCGCTCTGAGGTGTTCCTTTCGGGACTAAGTCGCTGCTACTCGTGGAGGTTCGTCATGCGCTTGTCCATATCGACTTTGGGGTCGTGATCCATGCTCGATATTACCAGCTCCTCCTCCATTTGTGATCTCCCTCCTAAGCACCTGAGAACACACTCCAAACATGCAAGACTATGCAAAAACCTAACCTAATGCATCTAATCCTATCATGGGTGAAAATGTGATGAAAGCTAAGATGAAAGTGCAAGAATGAAGTCCTAACTAGTATGAAATATGTGTTAAAATCATGCAATTTACAGAGATATCAACACCCCCAAACTTGCCTTTTTGCTTGTCCTCAAGCAAAAGCCAACCGGAGGGGTGAGGTTTTAAAAGAAAAGGTGTAAGTTTGAATCCAAAACGCCATTTAAAAGAAATCAACTCAATGTCTAAGTTCAGGTTTCTAGGATGCAAGTCGAATTCTACCTATCCAAAAAGCCTTAGCCACATTCATCGCAAAATCGAGCAAAATCAATCCTAACTTAGATGCACATTCAAATTCCCAATTCCCTTTCACATTCATTAAGAAATTTAAAACGTGGATCTCATTCATACC
>JAHZTW010000004.1:39425183-39473736 GCA_020283515.1 Alliaria petiolata | reverse complement strand
ACGTGCTTGCTTAGCCGGATCTATGAACAAGAGTTTGATCTCTTAGGCTAAGACTAACCATCTGTCTAAGGATCTTACGGTTCAATAGGGACGTTGCAGATGCTTGTTTCTTCTATTGTACCACTATGCGAGAGCTAGTCTATGGTGATAGAGATTCAAAGAGTTTAGACCCAAACATCATGGGCTAAACGATTTGAGAATCCCTTTACCTAAGAATCATCATCAAAAGACCAAGTCTTGATGTGATCCAAAAGCTTTAGCTTGATAAGTCGAACCGAGAGTTACCTAGTTCATGATACTCATCAAGATCCTCCCTTTATCTTGAAAGTTTATCTTTTTACCGTTTAAATAGCTTTTTCTTGCCTAGCGTCCTTAAAGTTCTCTTATTTATGGTCTTGAGTGACACAAGATCATTCCTTTAGTCGATTTTAATAGTAAAGTCTTAATCTTTACCCGATTTGAACTTGACTTATAACACCGATATGACCGTTATGTTCACTAACGCTCCCAAAATGGTTTGATACCCTATACACTACTACTTCGGTTGATAGTTGTTGGGACATTGCTAAAAAGGCTAAAAACCTTATTTGTCAGATGTACCCGTCATCATCTTCTTCTGGAGTCTCCTCTTCAAAGGCGTAGAAGGTCACTTCCAGCGTTGCCAGGAACTGGAAAGTTACATTGTCATGAGACACATAGGCGTTCTCCATGAATTTCCTCAGACCCATCGCGTTGAAGAGGATCTGGCAGTCTTCATAAATGCCCAGCTCGGCCATTGTTTCCTCATGGGGGTAGCGCGTGGCCTTGAACTCCATTCGCCTGAATGCTGCACGCATATCGGCCAGTGTGGGTCGGGATCCAGCACTTCTTCTTTTCGATGCGCGTGTGGACGAGCGAATTGTGACAGCTCGGCTTGAACTCCCCACTGGTCTCTTTCCCTGTCTCTTTTCCGTCTGGTATTCCCTCGATCTCCCATGAATAGCTCTGCTTCTTGTCGCTCCTACCATTGTACCTAACAATCAAAAACACTCGAAAGTGTGTAAGCACACGGAAAAACACTAAGAGCAAAGATTATCTTGCATATATGTGAAACAAGACTTTTTATGTCTTGCAAGCAATTCCTCAATTACTCATATCATTGCAATATATTGAGGTATCAATCCATCTTGGGAGATGATGCAATAAGAATACAAAGTTATGCTTAAGCTAAGCTAGAATGATAAAAGCAAGTCACAAGCAACAATTGAAAGCAAAACACAAACTAAAAGAGATACTACTAGAGCAATACTATGAAACTAAACCTTAATTACTACTAATCAAGCACAAAACAAGTGATTAGCTACTAAGCAAGTTTAACAATTTAACTAAAACGAAACCTAGGGATGGAATCATTGATTTGGAAAACTAAATAAACAACCTTGCAATCATTTAAGCAACTAATCAAGCTAACTATATGCCAAGAACACTTAAACAAGATTAAACCATGATGTGTGGCCTTAATCCCTTTCTTAATCACTTTAATGAACTAATGATGTTTTAGCATTAAGATAATCAAAAAGCATTAATTTCAAGTCTATAAGGCATGATAAACACTCTAAACAACTAATGTCTTAGGCTAGAAATGTAAATCTCTTATTAAGTTGGTTCAGGCATTTCAACAAACACTTGGTGGGTGTATAAAATGCTTATGATCCAAAATAGCAAAGATTCGCTATTTGGCATTAGAAGAGAGAATGAAAGAATCTATCCTAGATTGCAAGATTAATCCATTAGAAAACCCTAAATCTAACCCATCCCTAAGTTCCTAAGGAAACTACTCACTAATCATACTTAAACCCATCAAATCAAAGATTAGAGAAAGGTTAAACATGATTAGAGAAAGATAAAACAAGAAATCTAAGAAAGATATTGCATTAAACTCAAAGATTCAAGCCTAAACAAAGGATTTGCCCAAAGTGGCTAAAAGTTTAAGCTAAGAACAAGAGAATAAAAGTTAAGGCATAAAATTATGTCTAAAAAGTATTTATAGTGAATAGTGATCGGACCGGGCCAACCCGGAACAAACCGGGTATTAACCCGGTTTTGGCTGGGAAAAGAGACCACATCGGTTTGCCAAACCGATGGGCTCCAATCCGATGCAGGATGAGGGACGCGTCCCGGCCTGTCCGTCCGAGGCGTCTTGACCGATGGGAACTCTGGCGCGTCCGTCTCGGTTTGCAATCCGAGGTGTTCCAATCCGAGGCGATGCCAGACAACTTCTGTCAATCTTTGTTTCGACTCTTCTTTGGTCCGAACTCATCCCCAAAGCTCCAAATGGTTTCTTTAGCTCCAAATGTACCTGAGGAACACTCCTAATGCAACAAATATGCAAAGACTATGCAAAGACACCTTAGACTCTAAATGATCAAAATGCAACACAATGATTCTTAAATATACACTTAGATGATGAGAAACTTATACTAAATGGATGCTAAAACGATGCAAAATATAGACACATCAACTCCCCCAAACTTGCCTTTTGCTTGTCCCCAAGCAAATGAAACACAAGCTAAGGAGAGAGGTTTGAAAGTGGGGACTCAAATCCAAAGGTGCCAAGCAAATGAATCAATTCAATGGTCCTAGTTAGCAGTTCTAGGATGCCTTTTATGCAAATTTCTACTCCATAAGGTCTAGCCATACCCATACTCATTCAAGTGAACCCAAGCCTTAACCTCACAAGCATTCATTTTCACCAACTCTTTAACATTCATTAAGTAGTAACCATGGATCATGAATCATACAATGCTAGCGAACTTGCTTGGTTTTTGGGTAAGGTTTTGAGATAAAAATGATCTCAACTTCATAGGTTTCCAATGCATGGGATCTCTCAATGAACAAGTGAACTTTGGCAAAATGCTAAGAGTAAAAAGCAACCTATGCATACAAGGACAAACTTCCATCTACCCTTTGTAACACAAATGCTTTCACTCTCATTCTCTTTTTAGCTCACTCACCAAGCCCAACCTAAGTTACCCATTGCAAGGCAATTCGCCAAACCCAATAGAAACTCAAACACCTTCTTCTTTTCCTTTTCTCTTTTAAGCACTTAGGGGAACATCTTCTACAACCACAAGTGTTGGCACACTTTTACTTCAAGCTCTTTCTCTTTTCATTCACAAATTGCTATCCTCTTTCTTATAACATCTTAGCCATATTTTTTTCTTTTTCTTGGCTCTTTTACTTTTCACTTCTAGAGGGTTTTTTTTTCTTCTTTTCTTAACACTTAGAGCACTATACAAAGCCAACACTTGTTCCAAATATTTTCGTTTTCCCCTTTTCACCATCTCAACTTCGCCAAATTACTTGCTCCATATTCAAATATCAAGCCAAAATTCCCACCCAAGAATCCTATCCTATCATCTAGCTCATTGTTCTCGAGCTAGCTACATGGAAGCCTATCCTTGTCGCTCTAAACTCAACACTTTTTGCTAAGTTCACAAGATGAAAAAGGCCTAATGCACTCAATAAGGAAGAGGTTTCAAAGGAAGCTTAGTTAGGGAATTCGTTTTCAACCGCTCTAAAGATGAGAGTCGGCTATTTGGGTTAACAAGAGTGGTAAAAGGAAAGAAGATAACCCAAATATGTATATGGTATCCACAAGTTCTCTAGCAATGCATAACCATGATAATTACTTATTCAAATTAGGTTCAAGTTCAAGAGAGTTGGTTTCTATTCAAAGCTTGCTTCAATTAAAACTTGAATATCAAATGGTGAGGTCCAAGTAGGGTTCAACTTTAACTTTCAAAATTTGCACACCAAGCATCAAACAACTATTAACTAGGGCCTTGAACTAATTCATGAGTTTAACACCTTACAAGGAAAAATCATCATTGTCCCCTATGCATGAATGCAATCCTATATGAAAGCTAGACTCAATCCTACTTATGTAACAAATGCAAATGCAACTACATGCTGATTTTTTTTTTTTTAAAATTTTTGAAATTTTTGAAATTTTTTTCAATTTTTTTTTTGATTTTTCTATGCCATAGATGAATGCATGAGACTCAAAGATGCATGAAAAAGGAAAATAAGATCACAAAACACAAGTCAAATCTCTCAACCTCTCCCCCAAACTTAAATTACACAGTCCCTTGTGTAATAAAAGTCCGAGAGAGACCGCAATCAATATGACAAAATGATAGATCAAGGCAAAATAAAAACTAATGGTATATACAATGGAGTTTGGAGTGTTACCTCTAGAATTGGGTTGAGGAGGAAGAGGATTCCCCCATTGAGTATGATTGGTTGCTTGACTCCGGTGTTGGGGAACGCATTGGCTTCCTCTTCCCACGGCGAGTCTCATAGGAGGAGGATCGTGGTGCTTCCTCATGGGAAGCATTCCTCTCTTGCACGTGGAAAGAGTGCCTCCTATCAAGCTCCATGGCGCTCTCTCCCATTGCTTCTTCCTCATGCACATCGTGAGCTCTTGATGATGATGAAGCGCCCCCAATCTTGTTCTTTAGGCCCTTGATCTCCTTTGCCATTCCCTTGATGGTTTTGACCATCTTTCTAATGGTCTTGTCTTGGTACTTGTTCCACCTTTGGAGGAGGTTGATGCGATGATGTGCTTCTCTAAGGGGCTGGGAAGGCACGGCTAGATCATAAGCATCAAAGTAGTAGCGCTCACTCCCAACTTTCGGACTCAAAGGCTCCTCTTGATCTTCCTCTTGGCTAAGCTCGGCGCTTGCTTGGCTCGTGGAGGCCCTTGTCCTCTTTGTGGTCTGAAGTGGAGGATCAACCGAAGGGTTGTAGAGCTCATCACTTGGGGGACGGAAGTCGATGTGACCCCTCTCACTAAAGCTAGTCAAATGGGTGCATGGAAGTCGGATCCTTGCTTCCGTTCTCTCTCCAAAAGCGAACTTGTAGACATATTTACCTCCCGCCATCCCACTAAGGAACCTCGTCTTGCGGAGGTATGAAATGTCCATCCACTCAATCTCATGCGTAACCTCCCCAAGATCCGCTCCACAAGCCTCTAGAATGGGTGTCACTATCCCGCCCACGCTGAGTTGTGGTGCGATGTCCTTAGTCGTAGCAGCCCATTCCTTGTAGCTTAGTAGCTTCTTCAAAAGGAGAGAGATCAAGCCTATCCCGGAACCATCTCCATGCAAGGTTATCACCTTATTCCCAATCCTTATGTTCCCTAGGATGTTCTTGAATCCCATATCCAAAAGCTCTAGCTCTTCCTCAATCACATAACCACACTCCTTTCTTGCAAAGAAGGTATGGGCGAGTGCTTTGTGGGCATACCTCACTGCGGGATGTGTGATGGAGCCACTCTTGCTTGCACCAGCCTTGAAGTTGCCAACCGCTATATACTTCCACAGATTTGAAAGCTCATCCCGTCGAAACTCCACAACCTTTCCTCTTCTCCATCCTTCTTCAAACCCAAACACTTCATTAAGCTCCTTGAAAGACATTCTATGGTGCTTGCGCCCCACCTTGAAAGTGATGAAGCCATGCCCATCTATCTCTTGTTCTTCACTTGGTTCCTCACAAAGAGGGTAGAATGTCACCTTGAGAGTGGAGAGGAATTGGCAAAGTGGTGCCATATAGGTTGGGTGAGCCATTTGGAAGAATTTCTTCATCCCCATTTGTGTGTAGAGCTCTAGCACATCATCAAACAAGCCAAGCTCCCTAAGAGTCTCCATGTGAGGGAATCTTGTCCCTTTATGCTCCATGTCCATGAGAATCTTATACACCTCACTTGCTGTGGCTTCTTTTGCACCGGCTTCTTTGGCGTGCTTGCTCCCTTCACCATGTACCATTGCTCTCTTCCCTTTTCTCCTATCCTCTCTTTGTTGATCCGTTTCTCCATCATTTGGTCCTCTAACTTTCACCATTTGTACCTATGAATAGGGAACACTTGGGAGAGAGTTAGTTACTCATTATTGCCATCTACAAGATTAGAATTTAGAGACTATAGCAAGAGAAAACTAAATATCAAAAATTTTCATACTTAGAGAAATTTTTTGCATGAACTCAAAAATTCAATTTTTGCCAAAACTCAAATTCAAGTGGGGCTATGCTTAAACGTGGGTAATGCATCTAATTACAAGCAAAAGCCCCAAATTTTAACTACATTTAGAGCACCAATTTGAAATTTTCGGAACTTTTTATCCTTAGAACCCTAAATGCCAAAAATTTCCAAATTTCTCAAAGTATGAACGTTTTTACCCACCAAATCAACAAGACTATCATTCCCAAGCATAACCCAAGCTTCTAACAACCAATTTCGATTCCAATTTACCAATTTCCTCAAGTTTCTCAAATTCCACCAATTGTGAAAATCATGGATATGGAGAGAAAATAGAAAAAAAAAATACCTTGTTCCTTGAACAGAGGGGTAGCCCAAAATTGGAATAGAGAAAGCTAGACAATAGAATTCCGAGCTTGTAGATTTTTGAATCACCAAATTTGAGTGAAATTGAGAGTTTTATGCTCAAAATAGTGAAACAATGGGAGAATGGAGGAGAAAAACGAGTTTGGGGAAGAAGAAGGGACTAAACCAAGCAAAATTCTGTGAAAATTGGTTTAGAAAAGGCTTGGTTTACTCAATTTGAACTGGTCAAAGCGGGAAAGGAAGGAGTTGACTTACCTTTTGGGGCTGCATCGGTTTGGCAAACCGATGTGCCGCTAACCGATGAACTTTCGGGAAGCTTGGCCTCGGTTTGCCAATCCGATGGAGCTAGTCCGATGGATTCTCTGCCGAAGACGTCTCGGTTTGGCTGTCCGATGCGTCCCAGTCCGATGCGTTCTCTGCCAATGTCTCCTCGGTTTGGCAGACCGAGGTGCTCCAAACCGATGCCTCCCTAAACTTCCCCTTTCATGTCTTCCATCAAAGTCCAATTCAAATGGCTCAAACCTGACAATCACCAACACTTAAAAACACAATATTAAAAATGAAAATCAAGAATATATACAAGGATAACATGGGAATGCCTCCCAAGTGCGCTTGTTTAAAGTCACTAAGCTTGACTTTTCAAACCCTTAGGCATGTGGAGGATCTTGAAGAGGACATGAACTTGCCTCTTCCTTAGACTCATTTACCAAGTATGGCTTGACCCTATGACCATTGACTGTGAAGCTCTCCCCATTCTTTCCAATCAAAGTGATGGCTCCATAAGGCAATACTTCTTGAATCTCAAAAGGGCCTCCCCACCTTGACTTGAGCTTACCCGGAAACAACTTCAGCCTAGAGTTGTAGAGAAGAACTTTGTCACCAGCACTTAGCTCCTTCTTTACAATCCTCTTGTCATGAAAAGCCTTGGTCCTTTCCTTGTAGATCCTAGAGCTCTCATATGACTCAAGCCTAATCTCCTCAAGCTCTTGGAGTTGAACCAATCTCTTTTCTTGAGCAGTTTTTATGTTGTAGTTGAGAAGCTTCACAGCCCACAAAGCCTTGTGTTCAATCTCTACTGGTAGATGACAAGATTTTCCATACACAAGGTTGAAAGGAGACCTCCCAATTGGTGTCTTGAAAGCTGTCCTATAAGCCCACAAAGCATCATCAAGCTTGATAGACCAATCCTTTCTTGTTATACCAACAGTTTTCTCAAGAATAGCCTTGATCTCACGGTTTGAGACTTCCACTTGACCACTAGTTTGAGGGTGGTAAGGGGTGGCTACCTTGTGCTTTACACCATGCTTGTTCAATAACCCTTCAAAGACCTTGTTGATGAAGTGGCTTCCCCCATCACTAATCACAACTTTTGGCACACCAAACCTTGGGAAGATTATACTCTTGAACATTTTCACCACTACCTTAGAGTCATTTGTAGGGCTTGCAATGGCCTCAACCCACTTTGAGACATAGTCAACAGCTACCAAGATGTATTGGTTGCCATAAGAAGATGGGAAAGGTCCCATGAAGTCTATACCCCATACATCAAACAGCTCCACTTCTAGAATTGGGTTTTGGGGCATCTCATCTCTCTTGCTTATGTTCCCCTTTCTTTGGCAAGGTTCACATCTCTTGATATACTCATGAGTGTCCTTGAACAAGGTTGGCCACCAAAATCCACTTTGAAGAATCTTTGTAGCTGTCTTGAATGTTGCAAAATGACCCCCATACTTAGACCCATGGCAATGAAAGATCACACTCTCAACCTCTTCTTGTGCCAAGCATCTCCTATATATCCCATCAGCACATCTCTTGTAGAGGTAAGGCTCATCCCAATAGAAGTGTGACACATCTCTCAAAAACTTCTTTTTGTGATAGGTATTGAGATGAGTGGGCTCTTCATTGCATACCAAGTAGTTAACAAAATCAGCATACCAAGGCTCACTCTTTGCTTCCATGCCTTGAATCTCATGAAGCATCTTGCCAATTCCATGTACACTAGCAACACTCTTGATCATCATCAATTGCTCTTCCGGGAGTGAATCATTTAGTGGCAAGGCATCCTCAATCCTCAACCTTGACAAATTATCAGCTACACCATTTTCCACCCCCTTCTTGTCAACTATCTCCATGTCAAACTCTTGGAGAAGCAAAATCCATCTAAGGAGCCTTGGCTTGGTCTCCTTCTTGGCATAGATGTGGCGCAATGCAGCATGATCGGTGTACACTATCACCTTTGATCCCACCAAGTAAGATCTAAACTTCTCAAAAGCAAATACCACAGCCAAGAGTTCCTTTTCAGTTGTAGCATACTTGGTTTGAGCTTCATCAAGTGTCCTACTTGCATAATAGATCACATGAAGCTTCTTGTCCTTCCTTTGCCCAAGCACAGCTCCCACAGCATAATCACTAGCATCAGCCATGATCTCAAATGGTAGACTCCAATCCGGTGCTTGCACGATAGGGGCACTCACAAGTGCTTTCTTGATTGTCTCAAAGGCTTGCAAGCATTCTTCATCAAACTGAAAATCCACCTCCTTGCAAAGGAGTCTTGTCAAAGGTCTAGCAATCTTTGAGAAGTCCTTTATGAACCTCCTATAAAACCCAGCATGCCCAAGGAAACTCCTTATGCCTTTCACATTTGATGGTGGCGCCAAGTTGATCATCACATCTATCTTGGCCTTGTCTACTTCTATACCATCTTCAGAAATCTTATGACCCAACACAATCCCTTGGTTTACCATGAAGTGACACTTTTCCCAATTGAGCACCAAGTGAGACTCCTCACATCTTTGTAGAACCCTGCAAAGATTAGAAAGACATGCAGAAAAAGAGGCACCATACACAGAAAAGTCATCCATAAACACCTCTACCATTTCCTCAATAAGATCGGAGAAGATACTCATCATGCACCTTTGAAAGGTGGCTGGAGCATTACATAACCCAAATGGCATCCTTCGATATGCAAAGGTACCATAAGGGCATGTGAAAGTAGTCTTCTCTTGATCATTAGGATGAATGGGTATTTGGAAGAACCCACTATATCCATCAAGGAAACAATAGAAGGGATGGTTAGCCAATCTCTCAAGCATTTGATCAATAAAAGGAAGAGGGAAATGATCTTTCCTAGTAGAAGCATTGAGTTTTCGATAATCAATACACATCCTATGGCCGGTGATGGTTCTAGTTGGTATTAATTCATCCTTATCATTCTTAATCACAGTGATTCCACCCTTCTTAGGGACAACATGCACGGGAGACACCCAAGTGCTATCACTAATAGGGTAAATCACATTAGCTTCCAAAAGTTTTAAAATTTCCTTCTTCACCACCTCCTTAAGGTTTGGGTTTAATCTTCTTTGGTGTTCAATTGAGGAAGTGTTTTCATTTTCAAGGTGAATCCTATGAGTACAAAGCATAGGAGATATGCCTTTGATATCACTCAAAGAGTAACCAATAGCTCTCCTATACTTTCTCAACTCATTAAGGAGAGAGTTGAGCTCATCATCACTCAAGCAATCATTCACAATTACGGGGTAAGTAGAGTTAGGGCCTAAGAAAGCATACCTTAGTCCAATGGGAAGTGGTTTGAGGTCCACCTTTGGGGCCTTAAGTTCGCTCCAATCCTCATCAAGGTCCTTAGCCCATTCGCTATCCTCAAGCTCCTCTAGCTTTTCCTCTTGCCCTTGACTTGAAACCTCAACTTCCATGGACCTCTTGTCTTGGTCACATTCCACTTCACCCTCACATGAAGCTACCAATCGTGTAAAAACTTCCTCCCCATCTAGAGCCTTGCGCGAATCAAGCATTTGCATGTATGCTTGTGTTTCCTCATCCAAGTACCCATTCTCTCCATGTGGTTTGGTGAGAGCAACACCAAGATGGTCCTCTTGAGCTAGTTCCTCTAGCAACTCATCGGCTAGCTCATCCATAGTCTCAATGTAGAATACTTGACCATCAATGGTGGGCTTCCTCAAAGTCTTCTTTATGTCAAACTTCAACTCAATCCCTTTTCCAAGATGTAAGCCAATCTTTCCATGCTTAACATCTATAATAGCACCAGCTGTAGCTAGGAAGGGTCTTCCCAAAATCAAAGGATCCTTTGGCTCTTCATCCATCTTGAGCACCATGAAATCCGTGGGGATGATGAAGGTTCTAACCTTGATAGGCAAATCTTCAAGAACTCAAATGGGCAACCTCACACTTCTATCCGCAAGTATCAAGGAGATTCCACACTCTTTGTACTTGGTGAAACCAAGCTTCTTTACAATTGAATAGGGCATAAGGTTGATGCTAGCTCCAAGATCACACAAGCAATTTTTAAAACTAAGAGGACCTAGTGCGCATGGGATTGTGAAAGATCCGGAGTCTCCTAGCTTCTTTGGTATCACATTGCTTTGGATTATGGCACTACACTCTTGAGAAACTAGCATAACTCCTTGGATATCCTTTGCTCTTTGTGCCACGGTATTCTTCAAGAACTTAGCATATTGTGGAATCATCATAAAGGCATCCACCAAAGGCATCTTGAGCTCAATGTCCTTGATTTGCTTGTCAAATATAGCCTTGTATTTCTCCACCAATTGTTTCTTAAACCTCCCGGGAAAAGGAAGTTTAGGCTTGTAAGGTGGAGGAACAAATCTTGACTCCTTCTTGTGCAAATCCTCCTTTGGCTTCTCCTTTACCACTTCCTTGCTCTTCTTTGCAATATAAACATCATCAAAAGTTATAGCATCTTGAGATTTTTCAAAGCTATCCTCCCCATCTTGAATTTCAATGTCCTCATTGATCAAAGGACTTGTCCTTGGAAGCAACTCCTTTCCACTTCTCAAAGTAATGGCATTGATGTATTATTTGGGATTTGCTTCACACTTTCCCGGTAGATTACCTTGAGAGTTGGAGCTAGAAGCCCTGCCTTTCTCTAGTTGCTTGAACTTTTGTTGAAGACCCCCAATTTGAGTAGCAAGCTCATTGAGTGAGGAGTCCATCCTTGTGTTGATTTCAGCAATCTTCTTTCCCATATTAGCATCACTATTGGCTTGGCCTTGTAGGATTTGTTGAAGCATAAGATGAACATTGTCTTGTGGAGGACCTTGTGAAGCTTGATTAAAATCCGGTGGAGCATTGCCTTGGTTGAACTTTTGCCCACCAAAGTTGCCTTGGTTTCCTCCTTGGTAGTTAGACCTTGATGCATAACCTTTTTGTTGATTGTTGTAGGGCACAAAAGGCTTTCCTTGAGTAGCTTGTGGAGGGTAAACTTGGTCTTGGGGGTTAGCCACATTAGTACTCCTATAAGAGAGGTTGTTGTTCCCCTTATAGTTGTTGTTATAGTTGTTGTTGTATCCTCCTTGTCCACTCACAAAATTTACCATCTCTTGACCCTCTTGGTACTCAACTTGATCACCACATTCCTCTTGGTTATCTTCAACAAAATGCACATGCCTTTGGGAAGAAGACATGAGCTTGTCCATCTTGTCATGTAGAGACTTCATTTCTTTCTTGTGAGCATCAAAATCACCTCCCCTTGGAGGTCTATCATAGTCTTCATTGTAATTACCATCACTCAAGGCAAGATTCTCTACAAGCTCCAAACCATCATCAACATATTTGCCCAAGAAATTCCCATTGCTTGCGGTATCAAGAAGCATTCTTATCTCTGGTAGAACACCTCTATAGATGGTGCTTAGTAGAGACTCTTGTGTGAAGCCATGATAAGGACATTGCATTGTGTAGCCCTTGAATCTTTCCCATGCTTCATTGAAGGACTCATTGTTCTTTTGAGTGAAGCTAGAGATCTCATTCCTCAACTTGGCGGTCCTAGAGTTGGAGAAGAACTTAGATAGAAAAGCTTTCTTGCACTCATCCCATGTAGTGATAGTACCTTGAGGCAAAGTTTTCTCCCATTGCCTTGCTCTATCCCCAAGAGAGAAGGGAAATAGTCTTAGCTTGAAGGCATCTTCACTCACACCATTCATCTTGAATAAGCCACAAACTCTATCAAAGTTGTCCCAGTGATCTAGAGGATCCTCCATTGGCAACCCATGGAACTTGTCTTGTTGAACCATAGAGATGAAAGCTGGCTTCACTTCAAAGGTATTGTTTTGAACCGGTGGAGGATTGATACCATAGCGATTTTGATGTGTATTTGGAGCATATCCAGCCCCAATAGTCCTCCCTAAGCGTGGCGCATGTAAGGGGTTTCCATTGCCCCTTTGTGCTTGCGCCATGTGTGGTGGAGGGACTTGATCTCTTTGTTGTTCTTCCATTCTCAACCTCTCTAACCTTGCAGCTTCCTTTCTTGCAACCCTTTCCAATTGATCAATGTCTTGAAAGCCTTGGAAGTTGTTGTCCCCTTGTGATCTCAAATGCATTCAAGGAAAAACTGAAATCTAGAAAAGTAGATGGTCAATAAACACAAAAGGATCACTTAGTCTCAAACAAAACTCAAATCTTAATGATCAATCAATCTCAATATGGCAACAGCGCCAAATTGAACAAGACTTTTTATGTCTTGCAAGCAATTCTTCAATTGCTCATATCATTGCAATATATTGAGGTATCAATCCATCTTGGGAGATGATGCAATAAGAATACAAAGTTATACTTAAGCTAAGCTAGAATGATAAAAGCAAGTCACAAGCAACAATTGAAAGCAAAACACAAACTAAAAGAGATACTACTAGAGTAATAATATCAAATTAAACCTTAATTACTACTAATCAAGCACAAAACAAGTGATTAACTACTAAGCAAGTTTAACAATTTAACTAAAACGAAACCTAGGGCTGGAATCATTGATTTGGGAAACTAAATGGACAACCTTGCAATCATTTAAGCAACTAATCAAGCTAACTCTATGCCAAGAACACTTAACAAGATTAAACCATGATGTGTGATCTTAATCCCTTTCTTAATCACCCTAATGAACTAATGATGTTTTAGCATTAAGATAATCAAAAAGCATTAATTTCAAGTCTATAAGGCATGATAAACACTCTAAACAGCTAATGTCTTAGGCTAGAAATGTAAATCTCTTATTAAGTTGGTTCAAGCATTTCATCAAACACTTGGTGGGTGTATGAAATGCTTATGATCCACAATAGCAAAGATTAGCTATTTGGCATTAGGAATCACTTAATAAGAAGAGAGAATGAAAGAATCTATCCTAGATTGCAAGATTAATCCATTAGAAAACCCTAAATCTAACCCATCCCTAAGTTCCTAAGGAAACTACTCACTAATCATACTTAAACCCATCAAATCAAAGATTAGAGAAAGGTTAAACATGATTAGAGAAAGATTAATCAAGAAATCTAAGAAAGATATTGCATTAAACTCAAAGATTCAAGCTTAAATAAAGGATTTGCCCAAAGTGGCTAAAAGTTTAAGATAATAACAAGAGAATAAAAGTTGAGACATAAAATTAGGTCTAAAATGTATTTATAGTGAATAGTGATCGGACCGGGTCAACCCGGAACAAACCGGGTTTTGACCCGGTTTTGGTTGGGAAAAGAGACCACATCGGTTTGCCAAACCGATGGGCTCCAATCCGATGCAGGATGAGGGACGCGTCCCGGCATGTCCGTCCGAGGCGTCTTGACCGATGGGAACTCTGGCGCGTCCGTCTCGGTTTGCAGTCCGAGGTGTTCCAATCCGATGAAGTCTCTGGGACGTCTGCATCGGTTTGCCAGTCCGAGGTGGTCCAATCCGAGGCGATGCCAGACAACTTCTGTCAATCTTTGTTTCGACTTTTCTTTGATCCGAACTCATCCCCAAAGCTCCAAATGGTTTCTTTAGCTGCAAATGTACCTGAGGAACACTCCTAATGCAACAAATATGCAAAGACTATGCAAAGACACCTTAGACTCTAAATGATCAAAATGCAACACAATGATGCTTAAATATACACTTAGATGATGAGAAACTTATACTATAAATGGATGCTAAAATGATGCAAAATATAGACACATCAATATGCTTAAACTTGGCGCTAAGCAAACATATTCGAATTATTACTAGATCGGAAAAAATCCTAAATCGAGAAAACGAAGAATGTTCTTTATAAGTTGTTTCTCACAGATTCAGATTTCAGATAAGCATGCATTAAACGAAAGGTGGAAAAAGGGATCTCCAGAATCTTAACATTTCAAAAGAGTTTAGCCGTGAAACTATTCTTCAAATATATAAATGACAAAATTCTAAAAAGTCCTACAAAAAACCTAAGTGATTACGCAAAGTTTGCTTTCCAAACGTTCCTCCATCAACTCTCAAGACCCTAATACAGCGAATCTAAACAATCCTAAGCAATGCTCAATCATATCGTTCTATAGCAAATTTTTACCTTATCTCGATATTTGCAAAAATTCTTGGAAGGATGCACAGATTCGAGTTGCGAAATTAGAGGCTAAAGACAATTTTCTGGTGTTGAGAGTGATGGGGAATGAAAACAAGAGAGGCGATAGTTTTTATAAAGAGGAGATATGGGGAAGAGAAGGGTTTGACTAGGGTTTCTTGGTTTGGGGAATAGTTGTCGGTTAATCCCAACCAAGTATTCTTGCCTTATCCGGAAAAGTGCGCCATAAATTTGAGCGCTTTTCTCGGATTGGCCAAGTCCAAATACCCTATTACCTGGACGACCATATCGGGTTGACTCCGATATGGTATGATTGACGTTTCAGATATCGGCTGGTTCCCGATATATTACCCCGCTGAAGGTTGCCTAGCTTGGGCTTCGTTCTATATCGGCTACACACCGTTGTGCCTTCTCGACAGAGAATGCCCAGAGATAATATCGTGGTGTTAACCCGATATTACATCCCGTTGCTGTGCTAGACAACTTCTCATAGGTTTTTAGCTCCTCTTGTGTGCAAGTGTCCCCCACCCTATCCTTCATGGGATCCTGAAATCATTAAACTAAACTTGAAAAAGCATTAATATGTACATGAATAAGCTTGGGGTGCCTCCCAAGAGCGCTTTGTTTTGAGTCACTTAGCTTGATTTTCCTTGATCATCTTTTTAGTCTGAAAGGGGGAAACGAACACCCCTCGATCCTGTGGGAGGATCCTTACTTTTCTTGATCATCGAGATGAAATCAGCCAGAGATACATTGGAAGTTCCCTCTTTGCTTGCCTTAGAACCTTTTTGATTGGTCAAATCGGTGTCTTTTATCACCTTAAAGTAAGCAAAGGGTCTAACCTTTCCCTTGCATTTCAGCTTGTATCTCATCTCACCACCAGTAGAGAGAACAGGTTTGAGAGTCATACCTTCCAGTAGATCACCGAGGGTTGGTCCTTGCATGTAGGATTTCTTGCAAGTTATCACTTCTTTTGGTTCTTCTCGGGCTTCCTCTGGTTGTCTTTCGAACATTGCATTGAGACAGACCCCATCAAAGCTAGCTCCATCGTAGCATATTTCCAAGGATGGATCTTTGGTCTTCTCAATCGTCTTCTTGAGCACAAGGGAGAATGCATGTTCCTTCTCATTGATTCTCTTTCCTTTGGTGTCAAAGTGCATTACCAAGCTTCCAGTTAGTCTCAGCTCTACCTTGCCGCTTTTGCAATCAAACATCCAACCGGCAGAGGCTAGGAAAGGTCTTAACAACAGGAGAGTTTCCTTGACATCTTGGTCCATTTCTATCACCAGGAAGTCGCTTGGCAGTAGCACGTTCCCAATCATGAGAGGTAGGTCCAGCAGCTTCCCCACAGTCTTTCTTTCACTCCCATCGGCCAGTGATAACGGCATCTTGCAGTCGGTATAAGTGTCAAATACGAGACGCTTAGCCGTGGCTAGACTCATCACGTTGATGTTTGCCCCGAGATCACACAAACAGTTATCAAAGGTGATACCTCTGAGTGTGCATGGCAGAGTGAACGACCCTGGATCTTCGAGCTTCTTCACTACTAAGGCTTCTTCCTTAGGTTTCTCTTCTCGAGCTGCTGCATTCCTCTCTATTGTTGCCATTGCATCAGCATAGAGTTTGTCCTTCAAAGCTACTAGGAAATCTGGAATGGGCTTGGTCTCGTCGGCATTTTTGAAGAGATCTTCAACTTTCTTCAATGTTTCGATTAATTCGGCCTCTTGTTCCTCTATGAGACGCTTCTTATGCATCTGGGGGTATGGCATTGGCGGTTTGTAGACTCGCAGGAATGGTGCTTTCTCTTCAGGGATCGCCAAATTTTTAGAACTCATCGACTTGAGCCCGTTTTGAGGAAGTGATTTCGGGCAGATCCCGTTTTCCCTCGTCAAAAGTGGTGATCATTTGACAATATTCATTTGGATTCATGACGGATTTGCCAGAAAGGTTGCTTGTTTCGCTTGTGGATGCAATGCCTTTGTTGTTTTCGAGTGTTTTGACACGAGCAGTCAAAGCTTCAATCTTCCCGGATAATTCCGTGTTGACACCATCAATCTTGTTATGCACTTCGGCAAAACGTTTGTGTATATCCGCCTGGATATGTGTTTGACCTTGGAGAAGTTGCTTTAGAGTTCCTTCCAAGTCGAAACCAGCTTGAGCATTTGGGTTTCCTTATTGTTGTGGGAAGCCAGGAGGTGCACCGGCTTGTTGTCGTGGCGGGTAGCCGTTTTGATTCTTGAACCGCGGTACAAAGCCTTGTTGATTCATGTACGGCACGAATTGTTTTCCTCCTCCTCCTTGTTGCTGAGGGTAGGTCTGGTCCTGTGGATTTGCGACGTTCGTGCTCCGGTAAGACAGGTTATTATTTGGTCTCCAATTGTTATACCCGCTTTGAGCGTTGATGTAGTTAACATCTTTATATTGAACATCCTCCCCTTCTTTGATTTGAGTGAGTTCTTCCACGAAATGGACTTCCTTTTGAGTTTGGACAAGTAGTAACTTGTCAAGCTTCTCGTTGAGCTCTTTAATCACTTTCTGGCTTCCATCAACTTCTTCTATGGAGCCACGGTTGGATCTGTCATAGTCTTCGTGGTAAGAAGAGTCACTCTGAGCTAAGTTTTCAACTAATTCGAGACCGTCTTCAACGTCTTTTGCTAGGAAATTTCCGTTGCTCGCCGTATCGAGCAGCATCCGAATCTTGGGAATGACACCTCGATATAGTGTGCTGAGGAGTGATTCTTGGCTGAATCCATGGTGAGGGAACTGAGTGGTGTAACCCTTGAATCGCTCCCATGCTTCACCAAAAGTCTCGTTGGATTTCTGAGTGAAACCACTGATTTGGTTTCTCAATCGGGCTGTCCTCGATGTGGAGAAGAACTTTGTCAGGAAAGCTTTCTTGCAATCTGCCAACGAGGTAATGGATCAGTGTGGCAGAGTTTTTTCCCATGCGTGTGCTTTGTCTCCCAGTGAGAAGGGAAACAAACGCAGCTTGAATCCATCTTCGCTTACTCCGTTGATCTTGGCATGGCGCACATACGATCGAACTGGTCGAGATGGCAAGTGGGCCTTCCAAGGGCAGATCGAAGAATCGGTTGTTCTGCACCATGGAGATGAGACCACTTTTGATCTCGAAGTTGTTGTTCTGCACTAGTGGTGGCTGGATACCGTGTCCGCTTGCGGTCAATATCGGTGCATCTTCCGCACCGATTTGCCTCACAGCTCTTGGAGCAGCTGCAATACCAGGCTGTCCTTGTACGCCTTGTGCGCCTTGTGGACCTTCTGGTCTTTGTGGTCCTTGGTGGCCTTGTGCACCGGTTGCGCCCGCAGCTCCTTGAAAACCTTGTTGGTTTTCCATCGTCACACGGTTTGCAGTTTTGGCTTGTTCCCGATTTCGTCTTGCTGATCTTTCGAGCAGGTGGATATCGTCTATTGGGGGAACAAGGTTTGTTGTACCGTGTGAACGTAGGTTCATGTACCTGTTTCAACACAGAGATATACGAGTAAAAATGTTAAATGACTGGAAAAATTGAAACTTGTCCTTATAACGACCTAGTACCGAAATGACTAAAGTTTCTCCCAAACGGCAACGACGCCAATTGACAAATAGGATTTTGCTCCTTTTTAGCAATGTCCCAACACTATCAATCGAAAGCAGTACAGTGTGTGGGGTATCAAACCATTTTGGGAGCGTTAGTTAACAGATCGGTCATATCGGGGTCATAAGTCAAGTTCGAAATAGATAAATATTGAGACTTTACTACTAAAAACGGCTAAAGGATAGATCTTGTGTCACTCAAGACCATAAATAAGAGAAATTTAAAGATGCTAAGCAGGAAATAAATATTTGAACGGTAAAAAGATAAGCTTTCAAGGTAAAAGAAGGATCTTGATGGGTTTTATGAACTTGGTGACTCTCGGTTTGACTTATCAAGCTAAAGCTTTTGGATCTCATCAAGACTTGGTCTTTTGATGGTGATTCTTAGGTAAAGGGATCCTCAAATCATTTAGCCCATGCCGTTTGGGTCTAAACTCTTTGAATCTCTATCACTATAGACTAGCTTTCACATAGTGGTACAATAGAAGAAACAAGCATCTACAACGTCCCTATTGAACCGTAAGACTCTTAGACAGATGATTAGTCTTAGCCTAAGAAATCAAACTCTTGTTCATGGATCCGGCTAAGCAAGCACGTGGCGTTCGTGTCAAGCCGCCCGTGGACTTTAGGCTAGATGGCCAAACTAGACTAAGCTTTGGGAATGATAAACAAGAAAGAATCTAACTTTATGTTCTAGCTAAGCAAGAAATATAAACCCGAGAGTTCCTTGGTTCTTTCAACCCATCGAAATCCTAAAAAGACTACTCACGAGCCATTTGAGAAACCTCAAGATCCATGAGGATGAGAGGATAACTCATAGGTTGCGAGACAGTCAAAAACAAGAAAAGGAAGAAGTTTTTTAAGAAAATAACACTAAGCTATAATACTTAAAACTTCAAGATTGCATAAAAATCAAAGCTTTGAACAAGCTTCAATGGTGAAAATACAAAAGTAGTTCTCGGTTTTTAAGAAAAGACAGAAAAATAAAAGTAGAAAACGTGATCGAAGGATAAGGGTGGAGGGTAGGTATTTATACACAAAAGTGGAAAAACATAAAACGTTGGGACCACTTTCCCGAAATGGTACTATTTTGGATTTTAGCGTTTCGGGCTCAAGTCGTTGTGAGCAAGCCGACATGCTAACTCTTCTGATTCTTCGGGCAGTCTCCATATCGGACAAGTGTTTCGGGATCATGTTGTGAAGGCTCGCCTTCCTTGTTACTTGAATCGGGTACTTCCCGTTGCCTTGCTCCGATATCCGTCTTCATGGCATCCTCTTGCTGGATCTTTGCTCCGAGGTGTTCCTTTCAGGACTAAGTCGCTGCTACTCGTGGAGGTTCGTCGTGCGCTTGTCCATATCGACTTCGGGGTCGTGATCCATGCTCGATATTACCGGCTCGTCCTCCATTTGTGATCTCCCTCCTTGGTTTCTTCTTCAGACCATCCTAAGCACCTGAGAACACACTCCAAACATGCAAGACTATGCAGAAACCTAACCTAATGCATCTAATCCCATCATGGGTGAAAACGTGATGAAAGCTAAGATGAAAGTGCAAGAATGAAGTCCTAACTAGTATGAAATATGTGTTAAAATCATGCAATTTACAGAGATATCAAACATCTAAATGACTTTCTTTTTTGGAAAATTTTCAAAATTTTCAATTTTTTTTGGTTTTTCTATGCCTTAAGTGAATGCATGAGACTCAAAATGCATAAAAGGAAAATAAGACTCACAAAACACAATGTCAAATCTCTCAACCTCTCCCCCAAACTTAATTTTCCTTGCTCGTGAAGTTATGGGCATAAGTGTTTAGGGGCTGCGGAAGATCCGAAGAACCCCAATGCTCCCATGTAGTAGTGGTCCATGTAAGCTCGATCCACGCATGCCTCGAATGTCGAGAGGTTTACTCCCGCTTTTACAAACAAAGGAGTGAGGAACCCTCCTATGTAGACCGAGCATGCTCGTGATCTTAATGCCCAAGCTTGGTACCTCATTATCGAAGATGCCAAAATGCATCCATAGTTCACATCCTCAGCGAAGTTATCGTCCACTGTGTCCTCTGCACCACCCCCGAGCCAGCCCTCATCCCACATGGTCTCCTTCATCCCTTGAAAGAGGAAGCTTAGCTCATTTTCTGACACTGTAGCAGATGTGGTTCTTCCCGAGATGGTGTTGGCTAGGAGTTGGAGTGTATACCTCAGCAAGGGATTCCTGACCCACGTAATCTTGACCTTATTGCTCTTGAAGTTGCCATCGCCTATCAAGTCCCATAGAGAACTCGCTGATTCGAACTACGGGAATTCGACAAGCTGAGCCTCGTCATTGGAGTTATAGGCGCTGCATATGTCTTGTATGGTAAGGCTGAAAGCATTTGCCGGATCTTCAATGTCAGGAGTCCCGTGGAGTGCTTTGGGGCACTTGGATCCTCATAAGAGAGGTCAACTGTGGAGGGGAAGTCCAAGATAGCCTCGGGGTATGTGGGGCAGTCCATGGTCGCCAAAGAAGAGAGTCTCATGTCTTCGAGTAATTCGTCGAAAGTTCCTAACAACCCGATTTCTTGCAAGAAAGCGCGGCTTGCAAACTTGGTAGGCTCAAAGTGCATTTTCTCAAGTCTCTGTTTTGCCCTTTTCTCTTCAGAAGTCCAATCCGCTAAAACCGTTTCTTGTCATGCCAAGAATCTAGCTCCACTTCTTGATGCCATTGTACCTATAAGACAATCAAAGCTTGAATATGGCATTAGCAATGAATTTTTTATCGAGCGAACAATGCATCAAGCAAGCTATTAGCAAGGATTAATGCCACAATTTTCAAATTTACATCAAGTTCCACACTTAGCAAAAATCAGGAAAACACAAAACCTTGCAAAAGCTCAAGTTACCAAATTGGGAGCGCTATCAATTTGCAATTCATAGGAATGGTTAATGCAATCTAATGCAAGCGGTAATTCCAAAATCTACAAAGGTTCAAAGGGATAATTTGAATTTTTGTAATAATAACTCTAGGTGTCAAACTTTTCGAAATTTACCCATGAAAATCCTAGTATGGCACTTGAAATCCACTCCCTAACCTCTTAATCAAGTAGTGCCCAAACCCTAAACTACCAATTCCGACATCCTAGCACATAGTTGTCCAAATTTTCCACCATTAGAGAAAATAGAAAATCCGGTTCTACGAGTGCTTACCTTGTAGATAAACGAGAGGGTCAACAAGAAATGGAATGAGAATCAATGCAAGCGCAAATATTTGAGCTAATGACACTTGAAATCAAAGAATTTGCTTGAGAATAGAGCGAGAGAGGCAAAAATTTGCTAGTGAGTGAAGAAACGGGGTTGCTCGCGAGGTTGGGGAAGAAGAAGGAGGGCAGACCCGGTTTAATTCGAGTGAATAAAACCGGTCAACCATGTTTACTTACCTGGAAAAGGAGTGTATCGAGCTTAGTAGGTCGATACATAGCTCGATATGATTATAAAAATCGTATCGAGCTTAGTAGCTCGACACAAATGCTCGATACACTTTGTTGAGAATCCCTGGTTGATTTGTATCGAGCTTATTAACTCGATACAAAATCCCGCTATGGCTCCTCTGAAATTTATGTGAGCTCTGTGTCGACCTTAGTAGCTCGATACATAGCTCGACACGATGCTAGAGAACTTCTTGCAAGCTTTTTGCTCATGGCTCAACCTACTTAATTCAAACATGTCATCCACAAACACTAGGAAACACATTATTGAAATTAAAAATGCAAATATGTACAAGGATAACCATGGGAATGCCTCCTAAGTGTGCTTGTTTAAAGTCTTTTAGCTCGACTTTTCAATCTCTTAGGCTTGTGGAGAATCTTGGAGGGGAGTGGTCTTTGCCTCTTCAACCGTGCCACTGCCCAAGTACAACTTCTTTCTATGGCCATTCACAATAAACTCTCCACCTTCTTGACCAAAGAGTGTGATTGCCCCGTAGGGTAAGACTTCCTTGATTGTGAAAGGGCCGGAGCATCTAGACTTTAACTTTCCCGGGAACAACTTCAACCAAGAGTTGTATAGCCATGCCCTATCTCCAGCCTTGAATTTTTTTTGGTCTCAGCTTCTTGTCATGAAATGCCTTGGTCCTTTTCTTGTAGACCTTCGAGCTCTCAAAGGCTTCCAAGCGAATCTCATCTAGTTCTTGGAGATTGATCAACCTTTTCTCTTGAGCGGTCTTGATATCAAAGTTTAGGAGTTTAATTGTCCACAATGCCTTTTACTCAAGTTCCACGGGTAAGTGACAGAATTTTCCATAGAGAAGACAGAATGGTGACCTCCCTATAGGTGTCTTGAAAGCCGTTCTATAGGCCCAAAGCGCGTCGTCTAGCTTGGATGACCAATCCTTCCTTGTAGCAGCAACTGTCTTCTCTAGAATGGCTTTGATCTCTCTATTGGAAACCTCCACATGCCCACTTGTCTAATGGTGATAAGGTTTTGCAACCTTATGCCTCACTCCATATTTCTTTAGGAGACCTTCAAACACCTTGTTGATAAAATGACTCCCACCATCACTTATCACAACCCTCGGAATTTCAAATCATGGGAAGATTATAGACTTGAAAAGCTTTACCATGACCTTAGAATCATTTGTGGGACTTGCTACTGCTTCTACCCATTTTGAGACATAGCCAACAGCAACTAAGATGTATTTGTTGCCATAGGAGGATGGGAAAGGTCCCATAAAGTCTATGCCCCAAACATCAAACAAATCCACCTCCAAAATGAGGTTTTTTGGCATCTCATCTCTCTTGCTTATGTTGCCCTTTCTTTGACATGCCTCACAAGTCGAGATGTAGGCATCAGAATGCTTGAACAAACTTGGCCACCAAAACCCTGCTTGAAGCACCTTTGTTGCTGTTTTAAATGTAGCAAATGTCCACCATAAACAGACCCATGGCAATAATACAAGATACTAGGTCTCTCTTCTTGTGCTATGCATCTCCTATAGAGGCCATCCGAGCATCTCTTGAAAAGGTAGGGCTCATCCCAATAGTAGTGAGACACATCCCTAAAGAATTTCTTCTTTGTGTAAGCATCTAGATTAGGAGGCACATCTCCACACACTAAATAATTCACAAAATCAGCATACCAAGCTGGTAATCCCTTTTCCTCCAAACTCTTGGCTTCTTCTAGCTTCTTCCCCAAGTGGTATCCTTCTTTCACTACCTTAATTATCATGAGTTGCTCTTCGAGAAGAGAGTTATTAATAGGAATTAGCTCTTCAATCCTCATTCTTGATAGGTGATCGGCCACGCCATTCTCAATGCTTTTTTTATCAACTATTTCCATGTCAAACTCTTGGAGGAGAAGTATCCATCGAAGGAGTCTTGGTTTGGTGTCCTTCTTCGCATAAATTTATCTTAGGGCTGCATGATCCGTGTAAACCACAACCTTAGACCCCCCTAGATAGCTTCTAAACTTCTCATAAGCAAACACCACGGCTAAAAGCTCCTTTTCGGTTGTTGCATACTTCACTTGAGTATCATCCAAAGTCCTACTTGCATAGTATATGACATGAAGCTTCTTGTTCTTCCTTTGACCAAGGATAGCACCAACCGCATAATCACTTGCATCACACATGATCTCAAAAGGAAGATCCCAATCTGGTGCTTGCACTATTGGAGCACTCACAAGAGCCTCCTTAATCTTCAAAAATGCTCCAAGGCACTCATCATCAAACACAAATTTGATCTCCTTGCAAAGTAGCCTTGTTAGTGGTCTTGCTATTTTGGAGAAGTCCTTAATTAACCTTCTATAGAACCCGACATGACCCAAAAAAACTCCTTATGCCTTTCACATTACTTAGAGGCCGTAGGCTCATCATAACCTCTATCTTAGCTTTGTCAACCTCAATACCACTTTCTGAAATCTTGTGACCAAGCACTATCCCTTCTCTAACCATGAATTGACACTTCTCCCAGTTAAGCACAAGGTTTGTCTCTTCACACCTTTCCAAGACCCTGCACAAATTAGACAAACAAACACCAAAGGAGGAACCATAGACTGAGAAATTGTCCATAAAGACCTCCACCATCTCCTCAATCAAATCAGAATATATTGACATCATGCATCTTTGAAAAGTAGCAGGAGCATTACAAAGTCCAAAAGGCATTCTCCTATATGCAAATGTTCCAATCCATCCAAATGATCAAGAAAAAAGTAGCAGGAGCATTACAAAGTCCAAAAGGCATTCTCCTATAAGGAAAAGTGAATGTGGTTTTTTCTTGATTATTTGGATGGATTGGGATTTGAAAGAAACCACTATACCCATCTAAGAAACAATAGAATGGGTGATTGGCCAATCTTTCCAACATTTGGTCAATAAAAGAGAGAGAAAAATGATCTTTTCTTGTGGCCAAATTAAGTTTTCAATAGTTAATGCACATCCTATGGCCAGTTATAGTTCTAGTGGGTATTAGCTCATCTTTTTCATTTTTAACAACTGTTATTCCTCCCTTCTTAGGCACACAATGGACAGGTGAAACCCAAGTGCTATCCGAAATTTGATAGATAACACCTGCATCTAGAAGCTTGAGAATCTCTTTCTTTACAACATCTTTCAAATTATGATTTAACCTTCTTTGATGTTCTATAGAAGTCATAGATTCATCTTCTAGATGTATCCTATGTGTGCATAGTGAAGGAGATATGCCTTTGATTTCATACAAAGAATACCCAATAACTCTCCTAAACTTTCTCAATTCGCACAAAAGGGAAGACAACTCATCTTTACTCAAGTTTTCATTGACAATGACCGGGTAAGACAAGTTAGGACCTAAGAAAGCGTACCTTAGCCCTTGTGGAAGAGGTTTGAGCTTCACCTTTGGTGCCTTGGGCTCACACAAATCACCCCCAATCTTGAGCTTATCCTCATGCTTGATACTCAAAGAGCTTATTTCTTCTATCACGCATCCTCCCTTGGTCTCGTGCTCAAACTCGATGAAAGAAACCTCCTCTTCTTGGAGTTTGTGTGAATCAAGCAACTTTAAGTAGCCCAAGCTTGCTCCATGTAGGTACCCATTCTTGCCATGCTCCTTTGTCAAGGCCACTTGAAGATGATCTTCCATAGCTAACTCCTCTAGATACTCATCCGCCAACCTATCCATTGTATCCACCCAAAAGGTTTGGCCTTCGATGGTTGGTTTTTTCAAGGCATCATTTATGTCATACTTGAGCACAAAGTTCTTTCCCAAGTGCAAATCGATCTGCCTTTCCTAACATCAATGATAGCTCTCGCGGTAGCCAAGAAAGGTCTCCCAAATATCAATGGATCCCTTGGTTCTTCATCCATCTTTAAAACCACAAAATCTGTGGGAACCTCAACATTGCCTATCATAACCGGTAAATCCTCAAGCAAGCCAATTGGGAGTCTAATGGACCTATCCGCCAGCACCAAAGTGATCCTACACTCCTTGTAGCGACTGAAACCGAGTCTTCTAGCAACCGAGAGTGGCATTAGACTCACACTAGCACCAAGATCACACAAGCAGTAGTTGAACGCCAAAGGTCCCAAAGCACAAGGGAGAGTGAAACTTCCGGGGTCATTTAGCTTTTTGGGAAAAAATTTACTTTGAATGATGGCACTACATTCCTGAGTGAGGACTATCATTCCTTGCATCTCCTTAGTCTTTTCCACAACAGCATCTTTGAGCAACTTGGCATATTGAGGGACTAGCATGAAAGCATCCATTAAGGGCATTGTAACTTGGATTTTGCTCATTTGCTTTTCGAACATGGCCCTCTATTTCTCCACAAGCTGCTTCTTGAAGCGACCCGGGAATGCTAGCTTGGGTTTGTAAGGTGGTGGAACAAAAGGGGGTGCTTTGTATGTTGTAGGTGCCTCCCTTTCTTTTGCCACAACCTTGTCTTTACCCACTCTTTGAAGTACTTCACTATCAACAACTACTTTCTCATCATCTTGAATGATGATCCCCCCATCTTGGTCTTCAATGTCCTCATTGACTTTGTATGAAGGTTGTCTAGAAGGTAATGCTTTTCTACTTCTCAAAGTAATGGCATTGACACATTGTTGAGATCCAAAAACTGGAGGAGTTCCATTGTTTTCCATGTGTCGGATTTTTGAACTTAATGTCGCAAACTTTGAATTGAGGTCATTGTAAGAGCAATCTACCTTGTTTCTCATATCCTCGATTTTTTTGTTCATCTCATTGGTCCCATCGGTTTGGCCTTGAAGTATTTGTTGTAGCAAGCTTCTCATGTCTAATTCTTGTTGGAAGGAATTGCTTGCTTCTCCTTGAAGTGTGAAACCTTGTGGATATCCTTGTTGTTGTTGGTGGTGTCATTGATGCCCTTGGTAGTTAGTCTTGGGAACAAAGGCTTGTTGGCTTCTTTGAGCTTTGTAGGTGGGGTTCCAATAGTGATTGTTGAAACCTATCGGGAAGCGTTGGCCACCAACATGGTTGATCTCTTCTTGTGTGCCATCATGCATCTCTTGATGAAAACCAAAACTGCCTTCATATGCACCAACATAATGAACTGGCTTTGAGGAGGTGTGGAGTAGCTTATCCATCTTCTCATTTAGGGATGTCATCTCCCTTTTTCTTTGGTCCTCATATGCAATCTCAATCGGCGAGGAGCCATCATCATAATCACCATAGTTCCCGTCACTTTGAGCTAAATTCTCTACAAGCTCAAGACCTTCTTCAACCTCCTTGCCCAAGAAGTTTCCATTGCTAGCTGTGTCTAGGAGCATCCTATACTTAGAAAGTACACCTTGGTATAAGTTTCTAAGGAGAGACTCATCCGAAAATTCATGGTGTGGACATTGAGCAGTATACCCCTTGAATCGTTCCCATGCTTCACAAAACCTCTCTTTAGTCTTTTGATTGAAACTAGAGATCTCATTCCTCAACCTTGCTGTCCTTGTGTTGGAAAAAACTTGGCCAAGAATGTCTTCTTGCATTGATCCCAAGAAGTGATTGAACCTTGAGGTAGATTCTTTTCCCAAATGTGAGCTCTATCCCCAAGGGAGAAAGGAAATAAGCGCAAATTGAACCCATCTTCAGAGATACCATTGATGTTGGTCAAGCTACATATCCACTCAAACTCATCCAAGTGGTCTAAAGGATCCTCCATATCCAACCCATGAAACTTTTTTTGTTGCACCATGGAAATCAACCCACTCTTGATCTCAAAACTGTTATGTTCAACCAAGGGAGGAGTAATACCGTGGCGGGTGGTATGAGTTCAAGGAGAGTCACCAACCCCAATGTGTCTAGGTCGCCTTGGTGGTTGTCCATTACCACCCAAACCTTGTGCATGATCCATACCCAAACTCTCAAGGCAAAATGTTTTTGTTGTGTAAGTACCTAGAAAGAGAAAGAGTAGTCCAAGCAAAGAGATTAGTAATCGAAGAAAAATAAAGCGTAGTCTCAAGAAGAATTAAAATCATAATGCTTAAATCAAAACCCAAATGGCAACGGCGCCAAATTGATAAGAGGATTTTTCCTTGTTCTTAAACAATTACTCAAACCCCACTCATGTCATTGTAGTGTTTGAGGATCAATCAATATGGGTGTGATTGTGACAATAGAAAGGCATAAAACTTCTCAATCTAAGCAAGCATAATAGTTGTGGAGTTTAACAAACCAAACAAAAGTAACTAACATCTTAATTAAGCAATCAAAGCACTAATCAAATAAATTAAAGGCTAATTAACTACTAAGCAAGATTATCAATTGACTAAAATGAATCCAAGGATGAGGTTATCAATCTAAGGTGTTCCAAGAACCAATATTTGATGTCAATCAATAACATGATATGCTAATCCCTAAGCTTAGAACTCAAAAGCTAGACTAATCCACTTTCATGGCACTAATCCCTTCATTAATCATCCTAATCAAGAACAAACTTTCATTTGTGAAAAGGAAGCTAATAAGCATTATGAAACAGTTCTAAATTGCTAATAAACACCCTAGACAATCACTTTCATGAGCTAGGAATGTAAATCCCTTGTTTAGTTGGTTGGGGAATTTCAATAAACACCTTGTGGGTGAGAAATTCCCTAAGGCCTAGTTTTATCTTGATCATGGCTAAACTAGCATTTAGAAGACTAAATAAGGAGGGAAATGAAAAATTCTAAGCTAAGACATCAAGATTAATTCTTAAAACACCCTAAATCTAACCCATCCTTAGATCCTAATGAAACTACTCACTAATCATGATTAGACCCTCAAATCTTATGAAAGAGATGAAGATAAACATGATTAGAGAAATAAAGATGAAAGATTTAAGAAATATAAACACTAAATTGCATAAACTCAATTAAAGGTCTTACAAAATCACTTAGAAACCAAAAATGAAGGTTTTCTAAGCAAGAACAAAATATTAAAAGATCTTAGGAAAAATTAGGTAATTTCCTATTTATAGTGAATAGTTGACGAACCGGGTAAACCCGGAACAAACCGGGTATTGACCCGGTTTAGGTCTGAAAATCGGACAGCGTATCGAGCTTGCTAGGTCGACATGCAGCTCGATACGCTGCTAAAAGTTTTCTTCAAGAACTGTGTCGAGCTTAGTAGCTCGACATAAATGCCCGAAACGCCATCTTTAAGACTTCGGCTGGGACTTATATCGAGCTTGCTAGCTTGACACAAAAATCCGATATGCTGGCGACTTTTCTCTGGATGAGCCTTAAAGGTCGATACAAACGTCCGATACGCTCCTTCTTCTCTTCCTGCCGGACTATATCGACCTTGGTAGGTCGACACCAAGGTCGATACACTTCAAAAAGTCGTCTGCTTCATGTTTGGCCACCTTCTCTCCTTCCTCCAAATCATCCAACTCTCCATAGAGGTCCTCCAAGCCTCCAAAACACCTAATAAAGACTCAATATGTACAAATATGCAACAACCTAGGCTAACACTTACTAAACTCTAATATGGATGCAAATGGAACTAAAAGTGGACAAATGAATGCAAAAGTGTATGCAAAGCAACCTAATATGAATGCTAAAATATGCTAAATTGCAAGCATATCAAGCATTTGTATCAAGCATTTGTATCGAGCTAGTAATGTCGATACAGCCAATGAAGAAGATCTATAGCAACATATCGAGCTACCTAGCTCAATACAGATCCATGCAGGGTAAAGATCGGAACTGACGAAGGCGTTCCATTCCGATTCAGACTTCGATCTCTGTATGAAAGTTGTAGGTACTTGAATCATCTTTCATTTGAAGGTTGTTTCATGTCATTACGAGCTGCGGTTAGGGAGTTATGACGATTTCCGCAAGACTGCTCAACCGGGTCAAAACACGGTTTGTTCCAGGTTGACCCGGTTTGACTTCTTTCCCTATCCCCTATATATTAATTGAGAAACATTTTTAGAGAGTAGGCTTATTTTTTGAAATATTTACAGTGGTGCCATTTTGGTGATGTGTCATCACCACACTTATTCTCTCATTATTTTAATACAAATTTTCTTTTTGAATTAGACTAATTACATTATATGTCTTTATCCATTTATTACTTTTAATATAACAAAATTATGTTTTTATTTTTGAATTATTTAAAATCGAATTTTAGATTATGTGATGATTTATGATATACATCATATTACAAAATTCATTTTTTAATGAATAAAACAATAGTTTTTAAAAATATTATTTAATGAAATATAATTTATACACAATTTATGATATACACAATACATTTTTTTATTAAGCAGAAAATATGTTTACAATAAAAAAGACTTCGATATGTGTGATTTTAATAAAAAAATTATAACAAATTAAAAATCTAATTTAGGTTACAATAAAAAATACTTCAATATGTGTGATTTTAATAGATAAATATTTTTTTTATATATGGTAACCATATAAATTAACCAAATCATATAAATATTTAAACTTGAAAACAAGTTAAAAATATTATGTTAAAAAGTTGAAATATTAAATTATATTATTCACATATATATAAAACAATTTCAAAATCATCTTTAATAAATTTAGTTATAGATTTTTTATCTTACGCATGGCGCAGGTTATCACCTAGTAAATATTTAAAAACCTAATTTTTATGTATCTTCTCTTGTGCTTAAATACAAAAATCGACCCTTTGTGGTTTTGAGGAGATTTGAAAGATTTCTTTTAAGCTAAATGCAATTTGATTCTTGTTTCTTCTAATCTTTCTTTTCTTATTCATTTAATCATGTTTTCTAACACTTCTTGCATGATATTTGTTAGTTTTTAGCTATGATTAGTAAATAGTCTTCTTAGGATCTAGGGATGAGGTAGATTAGGGTGATTAAAGAGTTGATCTTTGATGTTTAGGGATTAGAATGTTTATATCCTTTCATATTTAGTGTTCTTAATGCTAGATTAGCTTTGAGATAAGTGATATAGACCTTAGGGAATTTTCCACCCACAAGGTGTTTGATGAATTCCCCAAAGAACTAAATATGAGATTTACATGTTTAGCTCATGGGAATGAATGTCTAAGGTGTTTATTGGTAGATTATAATTTAATCTTTATGCTTGTTGATTGTCTTTTCACTAATGATGATTAACTCTTGATTAGGTAATTAGCAAAGAGATTAGTGCCATGAGAGTGGATTAGTCTTATTTAGAGTTCTAGACCTAAGNATCTAGGGATGAGGTAGATTAGGGTGATTAAAGAGTTGATCTTTGATGTTTAGGGATTAGAATGTTTATATCCTTTCATATTTAGTGTTCTTAATGCTAGATTAGCTTTGAGAGAAGTGATTTAGACCTTAGGGAATTTCCCATCTGCAAGGTGTTTGGTGAAATTCCCCAAAGAACTAAATATGAGATTTACATGCTTAGCTCATGGGAATGAATGTCTAAGGTGTTTATTGGTATATTAGAATTTAATCTTTATGCTTGTTGATTGTCTTTTCACTAATAATGATTAGTTCTTGGTTAGGTATTTAGCAAAGGGATTAGTGCCATGAGAGTGGATTAGTCTTATTTAGAGTTCTAGACCTAAGGATTAGCATTTATGTGATTGTTTGAACATCATAGGTTAGCTCTAGGATCACCCAAAGTCAATAACCTCATCCTTAGATTCGATTTTCTCTTTGTTTATGTTTTGCTTAGTTTCTTATTTTGATTTCTTAAGTTGTTAGCTTTGTTTGCTTTCAATTTCAATTAGGATGTTAGATAAACCTCCACTTTATTGATTTTTCTTAGCTTAAATAGTTTCATGTATTCCTAGTGTTGTTAATCTTAACCCTTTTAGATTGACATCTCAAATACTACAATGACATGAGTAGTAGGTTTGAGTAATTGAAATAGGAAGAATCCTACTATCAATTTGGCGCCGTTGCCATTGGGGTTTAGCATTAACCATTAGGATTTTGAATCTCTTTCAGACTAAGTTTTTATTTTACCTTGTTTGCTCATCTCTATTTGAGATGATGAATTTTTTCTTATTTGTTGTTACTATTTTGTCTTCCTTAATTCTCTTGTTCTTTCAAAGGTTATAAAACAAAAAGAAGAGAAATGGAAAGACAAGATCATTTGAGGTGTTGGAGATGGACAACCAAAGAAGCATATTATTAAAGCTCCACAACCTCAAGAATTGGTATCCACTCCTACCAAAGATCATGAGAACAAGCCAACAATTGGGAGCTTTGATGCTCCTCATTATCATGGATTGAGATTTGGAATACATCCTCCTCCAATAGAAGCCAATGCCTATGAGATCAAGCCAAGCTTGATAAGGTTGATTCAATGCTCTAAGTTCTTGGGGATAGGAATAGAAAATCCTTATGATCATTTGGACTCCTTTGAGCGGTTGTGCAACACATTTAGGATTGAAGGTGTGCCCGAAGATAGTATCAAGCTCATTTTGTTTTCATTTTCATTTGGAGATAAGGCAAGCAAATGGGAGAGAGCTATACCATCTCACTTGGTCAATTCTTGAGATGATTGCAAGTGGATCTTCCTTCTAAGGTTTTATTCCACACAAAAAACAGTCCAAATTAGGAGAGACATTTTGAGCTTCAAACAAGGCATCCATGAGACCTTTCATGAGGCATGGGAGAGACTTACAGGATACACTATGGATTGTCCACATCATGGGTTCAAGAAAGAAGCTATCCTTAACATTTTCTATTGGGGAGTTGATAAGGATCACAAATGGACATTGGATGTAGCTAGCAAATGGTGTTTTGCAAACCTCACCATGGAACAAGGAGAGCTACTTGTTGAGAACTTGGCTAAGATTGATGAAAGCTACAATCAAAGGCATGATACAACCCCTCTAGATGGCTCATGTGAAGACTATGAATGGAAAGACTTGCAAGATAAATTGGATAGAATGGAAAAGCTCTTAAGTGTGCAACTGATTAGTCTATATTTTGCATCATATTCTCACCCATTTAGTGTAAGTTTCTGATCATCTAGGAGTATATTTAAGCATCATTGTGTTGCATTTTGATCATTTAGAGTCTAAGGTGTCTTTGCATAGTCTTTGCATATTTGCTGCATTTGGAGTGTTTCTCAGGTACATTTGGAGCTAATGAAACCATTTGGAGTTTTTGGGATGAGTTCGGATCAAAGAAGAGTCGAAATAAAGATTGACAGAATTTGTTTGTCACTGCCTCTGTTAGGAGCACCTCGGATTGCCAAACCGAGACGGGCCTTCTAGAGAATGCCTCGGTCTAGCTGCATCGGTGTGGACGTGCGGAGCAGACCGAGACGGAGCCACCTGAGTTCTCATCGGTCTAGTCACCTCGGACAGCAAACCGAGACGGACACTCCAGAACTCGCCTCTGTCAAGCGACCTCGTACAGACAAGCCGAGACGTGTCTGACGAAGTCCGTCTTCTCACCTCGGATTGGAGCCCATCGTTTTGTCAAACCGATGCGACCACTTTATCAAGCCAAAAACCGGGTCAATACCCGGTTTGTTCCGGGCTGACCCGATCCGATCACTATTCACTATAAATACTATTTAGACCTAATTTTTGCCTTAACTTGGATTCTCTTTGTTCTTAGCTTAAACTTTTAGCCACTTTGAGAAAAACCTTGTTTATGCTTTGAATCTTTGAGTTTAATGCAATATCTCTTTTAGATTTCTTGTTTTATCTTTCTCTAATCATGTTTAACCTTTCTCTAATCTTTGATTTGATGGATTTAAGTATGATTAGTGAGTAGTTCCTTAGAAACTTGGGGATGGGTTAGATTTAGGGATTTCTAATGGTTCAATCTTGCAATCTAGGATAGATTCTTTCATTTCTCTTCTTATTAAGTAGTTCATAATGCCAAATAGCTAATCTTTGCTATTTTGGATCATAGGCATTTCATACACCCACCAAGTGTTTGATGAAATGCTTGAACCAACTTAATAAGAGATTTTCATTTCTAGCCTAAGACATTAGTTGCCTAGAGTGTTTATCATGCCAATTAGACTTGAATTTAATGCTGCGATCCGTATTATACGTTGTTCGTGCCATTTAGACTTGTGATTAATGCTTGTTAATCATTTTAATTCTAACACATCATTAGTTCATTAGGGTGATTAGTAAAGGGATTATTACCACACATCATGGATTAGTCTTTATTAAGTGTTCTAGGCATAGAGATGGCTTGTTTAGTTGCTTAAATGATTGCAAGGTTGTCCATTTAGTTTCCCAAATCAATGATTCCATCCCTAGGTTTCGTTTTTAGTTAATTTGATAATCTTGATTAGTAGTAATTGCTTGATTAGTACTTGATTAGTGATAATTAAGGCCTAGTTTCATATTATTGCTCTAGTAGTGTTTCTTTTAGATTGTGTTTTGCTTTTAATTGTTACTTGTCACTTGAATTTGCCAATTTAGCTTAGCTTAAACCAAACTTTGTATTCTTATTGAATCATCTCCCAAAATGGATTGATATCTCAAGTATTGCAATGATATGAGCAATTGAGAAGTTGCTTGCAAGAGATAAAAACCCTTGTATCAATTTGGCGCCGTTGCCATATTGGGATTGATTGATCATTAAGTTTTTATTTTTGTTTGAGACTAAGTGATCCTTTTGTGTTTATTGACCATCTACTTTTCTAGATTTCAGTTTTCCTTGAATGCATTTGAGATCACAAGGAGACAACAACTTCCAAGGCTTTCAAGACATTGATCAATTGGAAAGGGTTGCAAGGATTGCAAGAAGGGAAGCTGCAAGGTTAGAGAGGTTGAGAATGGAAGAACAAGAAAGAGATCAAGTTCCTCCACCACACATGGCGCAAGCACAAAGGGGGGAATGGAAACCCCTTACATGCGCCTAGACAAGGGAGGACTATTAGGGCTGGAGATGCTCCAAATACACATCAAAATCGCTTTGGTATCAATCCTCCACCGGTTCAAAACAATACCTTTGAAGTGAAGCCAGCTTTCATCTCTATGGTTCAACAAGATAAGTTCCATGGGTTGCCAATGGAGGATCCTCTAGATCACTTGGACAACTTTGATATAGTTTGTGGGCTATTCAAGATGAATGGTGTGAGTGAGGATGCTTTCAAGCTAAGACTATTTCCCTTCTCTCTTGGGGATAGAGCAAGGCAATGAGAGAAAACTTTGCCTCAAGGTACAATCACCACTTGGGATGAGTGCAAGAAAGCTTTCCTATCTAAGTTCTTCTCAAACTCTAGGACCGCCAAGTTGAGGAATGAGATCTCTAGCTTCACTCAAAAGAACAATGAGTCCTTCAATGAAGCATGGGAAATATTTAAGGGCTACACAATGCAATGCCCTCATCATGGTTTCACACAAGAGTCTCTACTAAGCACCATCTATAGAGGTGTCCTTCCAAAGATAAGAATGCTTCTTGATACCGCAAGCAATGGGAATTTCTTAGGAAAGGAAGTTGAAGATGGTTTGGAGCTTGTAGAGAATCTTGCCTTGAGTGATGGTAATTACAATGAAGGCTATGATAGAGCTCCAAGGGGTGGTGATTTTCATGCTCATAAGAAAGAAATGAAGTCTCTACATGAAAAAATGGACAAGCTCATGTCTTCTTCCCAAAGGCATGTGTATTTTGTTGAAGATAACCAAGAGGAATGTGGTGATCAAATTGAGTACCAAGAGGGTCAAGAGATGGTAAATTTCAGAGGATACAACAACAACTTTAACAACAACTTTAAGGGGAACAACAGCCTCTCTTATGGGAGTACTAATGTGGCCAATCCCCAAGACCAAGTCTACCCTACTCAAACTACTCAAGGGAAACCTTTTGTGAACTACAACAATCAACAAAAGGGTTATGTACCAAGATCTAACTACCAAGGGGGGAACCAAGGCAACTATAGTGGCGCAAGAAACAATGCTCCACCCGGTTTTGCTCAAGCCTCCCAAGGTACTCCACAAGACAATGTTCAGCTTATGCTTCAACAAATCCTACAAGGTTAAGCCAATAGTGATGCTAATATGGGAAAGAAGATTGCTGAAATTAACACAAGAATGGACTCCTCACTTAATGAGCTTGCTACTCAAATTGGGGGTCTTCAACAAAAGTTCAAGCAACTTGAGAAAGGCAAGGCTTCTAGCTCCAATTCTCAAGGCACTCTACCGGGAAAGTGTGAAGCAAATCCCAAGGAATACATCAATGTCATAACTTTGAGAAGTGGAAAGGAGTTGCCTCCAAGGACAAGTCCTTTGATCAATGTGGACATTGAGATTCAAGATGGGGAGGATAGCTTTGAAAAAGCTCAAGATGCTATAACTTTTGATGTTGTGTATATTGCAAAGAAGAGCAAGGAAGTGGTAAAGGAGAAGCCAAAGGAGGATGTGCACAAGGAGTCAAGATTTGTTCCTCCACCTTACAAGCCTAAGCTTCCCTTCCCCGGAAGGTTTAAGAAACAATTGGTGGAGAAATACAAGGCTATGTTTGACAAGCAAATCAAGGACATTGAGCTCAAGATGCCTTTGGTGGATGCCTTTATGATGATTCCACAATATGCTAAGTTCTTGAAGGATACCGTGGCACAAAGAGCAAGGGATATCCAAGGAGTCATGCTAGTTTCTCAAGAGTGTAGTGTTATAATCCAAAGCAAGGTGGTACCAAAGAAGCTAGGAGACCCCGGTTCTTTCACTATACCATGCGCCCTAGGTCCTCTTGGTTTTGAAAATTGCTTGTGTGATCTTGGAGCTAGCATCAACCTTATGCCCTATTCAATTGCAAAGAAGCTCGGTTTCACCAAGTACAAAGAGTGTGGAATCTCCTTAATACTTTCAGATAGAAGTGTGATGATGCCTATTGGAGTTCTTGAAGATTTGCCTCTCAAGGTTAGCAACTTCATCATCCCCACGGATTTCACGGTGCTCAAGATGGATGAGGAGCTAAAGGATCCTTTGATTTTGGGAAGACCTTTCCTAGCTACAGTTGGTGCTATCATTGATGTTAAGCATGGAAAGATTGGCTTACATCTTGAAAAAGGGGTTGAGTTGAAGTTTGACATAAAGGAGACTTTGAGGAAGCCCACCATTGATGGTCAAGTATTCTACATTGAAACTATGGATGAGCTAGCCGATGAGTTGCTAGAAGAACTAGCTCAAGAAGACCATTTTGGTGTTGCTCTCACCAAACCACATGGAGAGAATGGGTACTTGGATGAGGAAACACAAGCATACATGCTCATGCTTGATTCACGCAAGGCTCTAGATGGGGAGGAAAGCTTTACAAGATTGGTAGCTTCATGTGAGAGTGAAGTGGGGTTTGACCAAGACAAGAAATCCATTAGGGTTGAGGTTCCAAGTCAAGGACAAGAGGAAAGGCTAGAGGAGCTTGAAGATAGCGATTTGGCTAAGGACCTTGATGAGGATTGGAGTGAACTCAAAGCTCCAAAAGTGGAACTCAAGCCACTTCCCATTGGGCTAAGGTATGCTTTCTTAGGCCCTAACTCTACTTAACCCATTATTGTCAATGAACAATTGAGTGATGATGAGCTCAACTCTCTCTTGAATGAGTTGAGAAAGTATAGGAGAGCTATTGGTTACTCACTAAGTGACATCAAGGGCATATCTAGTATACTTTGTACTCATATGATTCACCTTGAAAATGAGAATGCTTCCTCAATTGTACATCAAAGAAGATTGAGCCCAAACCTTAAGGAAGTAGTGAAGAAGGAAATCTTAAAACTTTTGGAAGATAATGTGATCTATCCTATTAGTGACAACACTTGGGTATCTCCCGTGCATGTTGTCCCTAAGAAGGGTGAAATCACTATGATTAAGAATGATAAAGATGAGCTAATACCAACTAGAACCATCACTGGCCATAGGATGTGTATTGATTACCAAAAACTTAATGCTTGTGCGTGCTGGATTCCGCACAATAGAGAACTGTTGAGGAAAATAAAGAGGAAGGAAATATTCTAAGTCTAAAACCGAAACAAAGATCCAAAGATGGAGTTTTATTAGATTTTCTGTGATAAGCTTTTGGGTACAAGTCTTTTTCTAGGTAAAGCGCGGATCCCGCTCCCAATGAGCTAAGGGTCCTATTTATACATCTCTATTCGTAAATCTAAGTGAAGATCTATCAGAATCTTCTAGTAGATTCTTCCTTATCTTCCCTCCGCGGCGCTCCTTTCCGTGAGGCTTCGTCTTCTAGGGTGAACCTCGCTTCGGATTTCCTTGTGGGCTAGGACATGGCCCATTTGCATAAAGATCCGTCTTGAGCTCGGCCTCGTGCCTTAGTTTTGGGCTCGGAATATTTCGTGGACCTTTTACTCGGATTATCGAGGGGAGGTGTTGATTTGGTTAGGCTCGTGCACAATATGTACATTTTACGGTTCGTCTCGGTTTTTGTACAGTTTGTGCACGGCTCGGTTTGTGCACGGTTTGTGCACCGAGCTGAACCCGGATTGTGCTCTGTTTATGCACACTTTGGCTCACTTCGGTTTGTGCACGGTCTGTGCACCGAGGTGACTCACTTCGGTTCATGCACGGTTTGTTCACAGAGGTGATTCACTTCGGTTTGTGCACGGTTTGTACACCGAGGTGACTCACTTCGGTTTGTGCACGGTTTGTGCACCGAGGTGACTCACTTCGTTTCATGCACGGTTTGTGCACCGATGTAACTCACTTCGGTTTGTGCACCGAGGTGACTCACTTCGGTTTATGCACGGTTTGTGCACCGAGGTGACTCACTTCGGTTCGTGCACCGATTATGCACGGGTGAGGAATTAACCTTCATACTTAGCCTTTTCTTCGATTGATTTCGACAGGGTGGAAACCGACCCCAACAGTTAGCCCCCCAGCTCGTTAGGCTCGGGAACGAGGGTGACGAGCTATCAGGAAAGACGAAATCAATGTCCCGAGGTGTTTTTTACTTTGTTACCGGAGTATTCTATTTAAGCGACTAAGTGAATAGTTTCGTGCCGAGGAGTTTTATGCTCGGGGACCGAGGTGAATGACTCGGCACCGAAATGTCCCCTTTTTTTATCGTGCGCCGAGGTGAATAGCTTTGTTGCCGAGGCGTTTAAGTGTTTGGTTGACTTATCACCGAAGCATGTAACTTATTGCCGAGGCGAAGTGTGAAACTTGTCGCCGAGTTGTTTATTTTTTTTTTTTTTTCTGCTCGGCGCTCAACTCATTCGCCGAAGCGTGTTGTTCGCGACCGAGGTAGTGTTGTTGTTAGACCGGGGTTTTGCCTTGACTTTTCCCGCGGGAATTATTCACCTCGGAGCGCTTGACCCTTAGGAATTTTTTATGATTCTTCTTTCTTATCTCGGCTTTCGATTTTGGGCCGACATTGTCGGTCTTGGGCCTTAAGGCCCAATATCCGTTTTCCAACTTCAAGCTCGCCTCGGGAAGTGGAACCGTCTCCATAATCTCCTCTTGACCCTCTCACTATCTTCGCTTCTCAAAAATTCCTAAAGGTTGGTTTTCTTTCTTCTCTCTCTTCTCTCTCCCGTTTATGTTTAGACTTCGATTAGGGTTCTTCAGATTTCTTCCGCGCCGCCGTCATCCGCCTTAGTTCTCCGGTCGATCTTCGAACATTTCGGGTGTTCTTCGAGTTTTTCGATCCATCTTCAAGCAACCCCCGAGGAACGGATTAATCTTCAATGTCTTCGTCAAGTCTCCGAACCGAAGTGATATCCGAAGTGAATGCGATGCCTTCTAGCTCCGATTCCCGAACCGAGGTGGATCCTGAAACGAGTTCGAACGGATCCCGAAGTCTCACTTCTCAACCCTCCCGAGGCGCGACGAGTGTTCCAATCCTCCGAGGTGAGCCGAGCGCGCAATCTTCTACGCCCCGAGGTGACTCGATCCTTGAGGATTCGGTTGGCTCGGCTAACACCATGACTAAGTTAGGGAGGAGGATATTCTCTTCTCCCGCTTGTCATTCCGCCGAGCTCTCTGCAACAAACCGCACTGAGGAGCGCGCCTCGGGATCTAGGAATCCTTCTCCGCTTGCCGAGCCGAAGCCAGAAGATGAAGATTGGAACTGGGATGCAGTCAAAGTGAAACGAGAGCTGGACCAGTTGGTGCGGTGTCAAAAGGAGAAAACACCGAGGCGCCGAAATAAGAAGATAATCGCCGACCCGCCCGGTTCGTCTCTCTCGACGCCGCAATCTTTGGCAGACATTCGAGCTCGTTTTGGGATCAGCGAGGGGGTTGAGTTCCAGCTTCCCTCCAAAGCAGACCGAGCCAACAAACCGCCCGCCGGTTACTTCACTATGTATGAAGTCTTCCTCGTCGATTGCTGGCTGTGGTTTCCGATCCCGCAGCTTATTTCAGGATACTTATGGTCGCGCGGTCTCGCCACCGCTCAATTGACGCCCCGGGCCTTACGGCACTTAGTGGTCTTGTTGACTCTGAGTTACGAATGTGGGATCTCGCTCTCGCTGGGACACCTCGAGAATCTTCTGGATATCCGGCATAAACCCAATGCCAAGGTGTATTATATTTCGAACAAGAGGGATCGGAGAATAATCCAAGATTTCCCCAGTAAAGATTCGGACTGGGAATGCCGATTCTTTTATGTCCTCATAAATGACGCCTCCATTTCCGAGGATTGGCCCGAGAGAACTAAGGTGGATTGGGGTCGAATTGGTAGAGGACCGAAGTGACTCTAGGGGTTTTTTTTCACGTGCTTCGCCCCGATTTTGATTCCACTAATATTTTCCTTTGTTGCTTCTGTCTTGCAGTCCCTCGCCTCGTCCTTCGGTGTCCAGCTGATATTTGGGAAATCTCGAAAGTTTTTAGCCAGAGGAACGTTCGTTGGAAGAAAACTTTCTCACTCCAGCGAATCGAGCGAGCCCGAGCTCTTTACTTGAGCGGTTACCAAGCGGGTGATTCTGATTCTGCAAGCGTATCCGAAGATTCTCGGATAGAAATGGCGAAGAGAACGACGCTTCGTGAGAGGCAGGAGCTAGATGCGAAGAAGGCCGCCAAGAAGAAGGAGAAGAAAAGCTCGGGGCCTCAGGGATCTATTCCCGAGCAGAGGGATGCGCGCGATGCCCCCGAGCTCGGACGTGCGGAGAAAGCTGATGAGGAACGCGCGGCGACGGTTGTTCCGAGCCCGAAGGAGGCCTCTGTTCCCGAGCAGATGATTTCGGACGGGTCCAAAAAGTTAGTGTCTGGTCTTAGATCTGAGACGAGGCCCGACGGATCTTCCCTTGCCCAGCACCGAGGCGGTGACAAAGTTGCGTCCAAAAAGGAGAAGAAATCGGGAAAAGACCCGCCGTCGAGGCTGCCGTTGCACCCGAGGCCAAGAAATCGAAAACATCAAAGAAGGCTTCGGCAACGCATGACCAGGTGGCCATTCCCGATGCTGATTATAGGGTCACCGAGGCGGCTTATAATGACCTCGAGGTCGCGGCTACTCTTTTCTCCAAGATCCTTGCCCAGGGCGGCTCTTTCCCTCCCCCGGATACTCTCGCGAAGCGCAAGAAATACGCAAACATGGCTCTCAAAGGGACCAAGGTAAGATTCGTTGTTACACTAGATAGCTGTTCGTCCCCCCATAGCGTTCCTTTTTGCATACTCACGCCTTTCAATTTCCTCCGTGAAGTTTATCGCCGCAGCCAACGAGGTCATACTCGGGTATGAGATAGACGCCCGTGACGATCAGAGACGTGTTGACAATGCTCGCGGTGCCGCGGCCATCCTGAAGACTAAGCTCGAGGAAGCTGAAGCAAGTTGTGCTCTCAAAGAGGAGGAGTTCGCGAAGCGCTACACAGTCCTTCAAGCCGAAAGGGATGTTTTCAAGCGTCAGCGTGATGAGGCGGAGAAGAAGACGTCCTATCTCTTGGATCAGAACACTCAATTGGAGGCCGAACTGGCTGGCCTTAACCGGCAAGTTCTGTCAGAGAGGGAGATGCGCGAGGCGAACCTTGAGATAGCGCGCGAAGAGGCAAAGCGCGAGGTTGCTGGTAAATACCAGGAAAGGGTCTTGCGTGCCGAGGCCAAGGTTTTTCTGCTCAAGGGAGAAGCTCGGGATAAGGTTGCTGATTTGGCCGAGATCGATGGAAATCTTCAATTCATCGACGCTCTTGAAGGTCCCGACCCGCCTACTTTGGAGGAAGAGAGGACGAGGCTAAACGGGTGCAAGGCCGGTCTGAAAAATGCTTACGAAGAGTTCGAGCAACTTGCCTCGGATCTTTGTGATGATCTGAAGTTTTCGCCCGTGCCGTCTGTCTTGTTGCCGAAACTTCCGGGCGGGGAGACGCTTGAGGTTTCAGCGTCGATAGTCGGGGTCGCTCACCCGGCTGGAACAAATGTCAATACTCCACGGGTGGAGGAGATGTTGTCCGAGAGAAGATCCACCGAGCCTCTTTCGAAGGATGCCGCCGAGGATGAAGTCAAGAGCGACGCGGTCGATACTGTCGAGCCTGACATCGTGGACGCTTAATTCCCTCTTTTTTCTTAAGTTGTATTGTTGTCTTTTTTTTTTTGCTTATGTTTGAACAAAGATGCCTGGATGGCTTTATCCGAACTATCATATTTATGCGATTCTGACAAAGATACCTGATTTTGTGTTTCCGTCATCCTGCTGAAGTATCTTTTCTTACTTTATGATTTCGCTGAATCGATCGCTTCGAAACCCCGAGTTAGCTTTAGCTTTAGACGAGCCGTTTAACGATTTAGGGATTTAGCCGAACGTATTTGATTATCTCGTACTTAGGCGGTAAATGCTCAAGCAGCACGGTGTTCGCGGGGTGTCAATGACCAACGTTAAGCGAGAGTTGGGGTTTAGGTGTTCTCTTAGCTAGGACTTGCGTGTTTCGACGAAATGCGAGCCTGTATCGAGAACAGCCGTTAGAACCTTTCTAGGGATATATCCAATAGAGGTTGGACCGAGGTAAACTCGTTTTGATTTATATAGCGCGCTGAAATCCGTGGAGGATGTAGAGAACCTTATGTAAAGGTTAAGATCCCGTTCGGGATGTACGAGGTTCGTATGTTGTGGCCAACAGCGTACGAGATGATAAAGTTTGACGATGAAGTAAGCTAGGTAAACTTTTTATTCCAAAACCTTCATAGTTTACATAGTAGCGTGGGAGTATATAGTTGTGTATATACGTACCCCACTCCCCCCCCCCCTTTTAAGGAGGGGGGGCAATTGAACTCGTCATGCGACGAGCTGCCTACGTACCTCTTTCGAGGATCAAACCGCCCCGTAGTTCGTGTTTTGTGATAAGTCCTTAGAAGTAGTACTTCTTAAGATGCATTGCGTTCCAGGATCGTGGCACGGAGGCGTCTGTTGAATGGTTGGCTAATTCGTATACTCCTGGTCGGACCACTTTAGTTATTCGATATGGTCCTTCCCAATTGGCTCCCAGTTTCCCTGCGTTCCGTTCCGCAGTATTTTGAAAAACTTTGCGGAGGACCAGCTCTCCTTCGTGAAATCTCCGACTTTTGACGCTGGAGTTGTAGTACTTTGCAGTGGCTTGCTGATAATTTTGAATGCGGATGAGTGCTTGGTCGCGTCTCTCGTTGATTAGGTCTGCNTACCTCTTTCGAGGATCAAACCGCCCCGTAGTTCGTGTTTTGTGATAAGTCCTTAGAAGTAGTACTTCTTAAGATGCATTGCGTTCCAGGATCGTGGCACGGAGGCGTCTGTTGAATGGTTGGCTAATTCGTATACTCCTGGTCGGACCACTTTAGTTATTCGATATGGTCCTTCCCAATTGGCTCCCAGTTTCCCTGCGTTCCGTTCCGCAGTATTTTGAAAAACTTTGCGGAGGACCAGCTCTCCTTCGTGAAATCTCCGACTTTTGACGCTGGAGTTGTAGTACTTTGCAGTGGCTTGCTGATAATTTTGAATGCGGATGAGTGCTTGGTCGCGTCTCTCGGTGATTAGGTCTGCTTCGTCCAAAAGCATGAGATTGTTGAGGCCTTCCTGTCCTGGGAGGGGTCGTCGCCGTATTCCTGGAAATTCTACTTCAGGAGGGATAACGCATTCCGTTCCGTAGACGAGTGCAAATGGTGTCTCGCCAGTGGCTCGCCTCAGGGTTGTCCGATGCGACCATATGACTCCTTCAAGTTCTTTCGCCCATCTTCCCTTCTTGGCATCGAGGCGTTTTTTCAATCCGTCAAGTATCGTCTTGTTCGTTGCCTCAGCCTGCCCGTTGCCTTGTGGATATCTAGGCGTCGATTTACTAAGTCTGATTTTCCACTTTTCGCAAAAAGATTCGAAACGCGTTGAGATGAATTGCGAGCCGTTGTCGGTCACGATTTCGTACGGGACTCCATGTTGGCAGATGATGTTCTTCCTGACGAAGTTCTCGACTTGGACGTCCTTGATGCTGGCGAAAGAATCTGCTTCGACCCATTTTGAGAAGTAATCCGTTAAAACTAGCAGGAATCTCTTCTGCTTGGAACGATGCAGCGGGCCGACGATGTCCATTGACCATCACATGAATGAGTAGGGTGACGAGATTGAGGAGAGTAGCTCGGTGGGCTAATGAATCGTCGGGGCGTGGCGTTGACATTTCTCGCACTTCCGCGAAAATTTTTTGCAGTCTTTCACCATGGTTGGCCAGTAATACCCGTGACGTTTTATCTTTATTGCTAGAGACTTTCCGCCGCTATGATTTCCGCAGGATCCTCCATGTATTTCCTCCATTACTCTACGTGCTTCTTTTCCTTCCACGCAAGTCATTAGTGGTCCCGAGAATTGCCATGTGAAGACTTCTTCATCGAGTAGGATGTATCGAGCTGCCTGGGCCTTTAGTTTGCGAGCTGCCCATTTGTCGGCGGGGACTTCTCCATCCATTATGTAAGTTCGGATTGCTCCCATCCATTCTTGGTCGCATCCGTATTCATTCCGCTGGTCTTCTTTAGTTATGACCGTTTCTTCTTCGTCGCCGGGCTCCTCAAGATCTTCGGCTGGTTCGATCAAGTTGATGTTCTCAGAACTTTCGATGCTAGGTCGTTCGATGAATTCTACTGGGATTACCCGTTTGAGGCCGGGGTCGGATGACGAGGCGAGGGCCGCCAATGCATCGGCTTGAGCGTTTTCGCCTCGGGGAATTCGCGTTAGCTTGAACTCTTTAAATTCTTTTGAAAGTCTTCGGACCACGCTTAAGTATGCCTCCATCCTATCGTCTCTTGCCGTGTACTCTCCGTTGAATTGGTTAGCAACGAGCTGAGAATCGCAGAAGGCTCGAATTTTTTGAACCTTGATTCCCCGCGCTAGCCTGAGTCCCGCGATCAAAGCCTCGTATTCGGCCTCGTTGTTAGAAGCGTGGAAGGCCAGCCTGAAGGATTGCTCTAAGACTTCGCCGGTCGGAGATATCAGGCGAATCCCAATTCCCGAGCCCTGTCTTGACGACTAGCCGTCTACGTGAAGTACCCATGTGGAATCTTCGGTCAGTTCGTCCGTTCCGTCGATCGAAAGCTCTATCAGAAAGTCAGCGAGGACTTGGGACTTGGCGCAGGTCTTGCTCCGATATTCGATATCGTATTCGCTGAGCTCAATTGCCCATTTTGCTAACCTTCCGGATTGGCTTGGGCTATGAAGTATAGCTCGTAGTGGGAAAGACGTCAGGACCACGATAGAATGTGATTGAAAATAAGGTCTGAGTTTCGGTGCGGACTTCACCACAGCGAGTGCCAACTTCTCCATCTGCGGGTATCTCGTTTCCGCATCTGCTAGTGTTTGGCTTACGTAGAAGATCGGGTTTTGCTCCCCTCGTTCTTCTCGGACAAGTACTCCGCTGACTGCGGTAGTCGAAACGGCGATGTATAGGTACAGGGGTTCTCCTTCCACTGGCTTTGCGAGCACAGGTGGAGTTGCTAGGTACTGCTTTAGCTCTTGGAAGGCTGCCTCGCACCTTTCCGTCCATTCGAACTTCTTGTTGCCTTGGAGTGTGTCGTAGAAAGCTAGACACTTGTCGGTTGATCTCGAGATGAAGCGATTTAGGGCAGCGACGCATCCTGTTAGCCGTTGTACTTCTCGTTTGTTTCTGGGCAAGACCATTTGGATTAACGCATCGATCTGCTTTAGATTTGCCTCGATTCCACGGCTCGTAACCAGATACCCGAGGAATTCCCCTGATGTTACTGCGAATCTGCATTTTGCTGGATTGAGCTTCATGTTGTGATGGTTCAGCCGTTCGAAGCATTCCGTCAGATGGGTGATGTGGTCGCCTACATCCAGCGACTTCACCAGCATATCATCGATGTATACCTCCATTGTTTTTCCCAGTTGGTCGGCGAACATTTTATTGACCAATCGCTGATACGTAACTCCGGCTTTCTTCAATCCGAACGGCATCACTTTGTAACAGTAAATACCTCGGTCGGTTATGAATGCTGTTTTTTCTTGGTCGTCGGGGTTCATCAAGATCTGATTATACCCAGAAAAAGCATTCATAAACGAGAGGAGCTTGTTTCCTGCGGTCGCCTCGACGAGCCGATCAATGTGGGGGAGAGGGAAACTATCCTTCGGACATGCTTTGTTCAGGTCGGTAAAGTCGACGCAAATAAGCCATTTTCCATTTTTTTTTTACCACTACCGGATTTGCGAGCCAATCTGGATATTTCGCCTCGGTGATGGACCCGACTTTGAGCAGTCTGTCCACTTCGTCATTCACCGCTTTAGCTCGCTCGGGTCCAAGTTTTCTTCTCTTTTGCTTCACTGGTTTGAACGTCGGATCCACATTGAGCTCGTGGCATGTGACGTTGATGTCGATCCCGGGCATGTCCTCCGCGGCCCAAGAAAAAGTGTCGATATTCTTTTTCAAAAATTCGATCAGCTCGGTTTTGATCGCGTCGTCTAGCTCGGCTCCCACTTCTACCCATCTCTCCGGTTTTTCGTTGTCTAAGCATATAGATATCACCGGGGCACATCGCGGCTGATTGTCATCGGCTTGCTCGGCCTTCTATAATTGCTACAAGTGTTTTTTGGTACCGACCTTCGCTTCTCGGTTGGTTTTTATTTTTTTTAAGGATGGTCTCCCCTTTCGCCTCGATTTTGGGGTTCCTCAGCTTGTGCTTGTACCATCCTTTTATTTTTAAGGATGGTCTCCCCTTTCGCGACTCCTTCTGACTTCCCCAGATGGTTCGGATCCCGTTGGTCCCGGGGAATTTCAAACAGAGGTGATAGGTCGAGACCACGGCTCTCATCGAATTAATCCACGGTGTTCCTATGATAATGTTGTACACCGGGGGACCTTCGGTTACCGAGAAGTTGACGATCTTAGTGACATCTTCCGCCAGGACTGGTAGTCTGATCGTTCTGATTGTCATAGTCGTTTCTCCCGAGAAACCGGTCAACGGACTTGGAATTGGTATTATTTCGGACGTGTCGATTCCCATTTTCGCCAAAGTTTCGCGGAATATGACGTCTACCGAACTTCCGGTATCAATTAGGACTCGGGCTACTTCGTGATCCTTCACAATGAGTTCGATCACCAGGGGGTCGTTATGCGGTCTGTCTATGCCCGTCGTTTCTCTTTCTTCGAATGTGATGGTATCATTGGGATTTCTGCTTGGTACGGACCAGTTTATTTTGGCTTCGGCTTTTCGTTGAAAGGCTTTTATCGCGGACACCGTGTCTCTGCAGTACTCTGATCCTCCCATGATCATGTTTATCCTCTGGCGCGGGTCACCGGAGTCCGAAGCGTTATTGTTTCTCCTTCCTCGCTTCGGCGGGCCGCCGGGTCGGTTTTCCGGGTCGGGTTGTTCTTCCTGCTCGGCTTCGACCGGCTTCTCCTGCTCGAGGTCCTTCAAGCTGATTGAATTGCCGAGCTCTCCGGCCAAGAATTTTTCGTTTGTTCGGCAGTTGGCCGTGAGATGTCCGTAGGTCTTGTGGATTTCGCAGTAGGCCTTTTCGTCGTACGAGCTCGGATTCCTAGTCCATGTGTTTCCGTTTGTTCTTCCTCGACCTCGCCCGGCTCCTTGCTCGGTGCTAATCTGATAGTTGTGCGCTCCGCTGAAGTTTGGTCCCTCGTGATGGACATAGGCGTTGTTCGGGCGATTCTTCGAGTGGCTTGGTTGGCTCGGCACCACTTGATTTTTGTTTGCCGATTTCGTTGGTCCGAAGCGTTGGTCGAGGATTCGGAACTCCTCCTCTTCGAGTATGAAATCCGACGCCCGATGCATGGCGTCCTGGATGGATTGGGGTTTGTTGCGCCCAATCTCTTTTCGGAAATCTGATTTGTACCACAGAGATTTCTTTAATGCTTGGAGAGCTCATTTGTCGCTCACGTCGCCGATTTTCGACATTACTGCATCGGTTCGACATTGAAACGTCCCATGAAAGTTCTTAAAGGTTCGGTCGGTCCTTGAGATAGTGTCCAGAGGTCGGCGTCTGACACGCCTTGGTTCATGAACATGGAGTATTGCTTCATGAACTCGGTGCAGAGATCTTTGAAATTGCTGATAGAATTGCGCTCGAGTCTGGAGAACCATTCTAGGGCCGATCCTCGGAGATTCTCGACAAACAGAAGGCAATATCCTGCGTCTCGCTCGCTTTCTCTGAGGTTGGATCGTGTCATCGCCGTACGAAACGCCATGATATGTTCTTTTGGATCCGTCGATCCCTCGTAAGTTGGGAGGCGGATTTTCCCAGGGTCGGACACTCTCGTCTCCATATTCCTTGCTGTGAATGGCGTCATCTGGGCTTCCTCTAGCATCAAGTCAATCTCGGGTGCTGCGCTCGTCGCCTTGTGCACCTGCGATCGCATAGCCTTCACCTCCGCGTTCGCCCGAGCCAAATCAGCTCGGATTTCGTCAAGGGCGTTGCATCGGCTCGCCGAGTTGGGTTCGGTAAGTCTGCCTCGGTTTGTC
>JAHZTW010000004.1:39409402-39424330 GCA_020283515.1 Alliaria petiolata | reverse complement strand
TTTGTGCACCGAGGTGACTCACTTCGGTTTGTGCACGGTTTGTGCACCGAGGTGACTCACTTCGGTTTATGCACGGTTTGTGCACCGAGGTGACTCACTTCGGTTTGTGCACCGATTATGCACGGGTGAGGAATTAACCTTCATACTTAGCCTTTTCTTCGATTGATTTCGACAGGGTGGAAACTGACCCCAACAATGCTTCCACTAGAAAATATCATTTCCCTCTTCCTTTTATTGATCAAATGCTTGAGAGATTTGCTAACCATCCTTTCTATTGTTTCCTTGATGGATATAGTGGGTTCTTCCAAATACCCATTTATCCTAATGATCAAGAGCAAACTACTTTCACATGCCCTTATGGAACCTTTGCATATTGAAGGATACCATTTGGGTTATGTAATGCTCCAGCCACCTTTCAAAGGTGCATGATGAGTATCTTCTCCGATCTTATTGAGGAAATGGTAGAGGTGTTTATGGATGACTTTTCTGTGTATGGTGCCTCTTTTTCTGCTTGTCTTTCTAATCTTTGCACGGTTCTACAAAGATGTGAAGAGTCTCACTTGGTGCTGAATTGGGAAAAGTGTCACTTCATGGTCAACCAAGGCATTGTGTTGGGTCATAAGATCTCTGAAGATGGTATAGAAGTGGATAGAGCCAAGATAGATGTCATGGTCAAGATGGCGACGCCAATCAATGTGAAAGGCATAAGGAGTTTCCTTAGGCATGCTGGTTTCTATAGGAGATTCATCAAGGATTTCTCTAAGATTGCTAGGCCTTTGACAAGACTCCTTTACAAAGAGGTGGAATTTCAATTTGATGAGGAATGCTTGCAAGCTTTTGAGACAATCAAGAAGGCACTTGTGAGTGCCCCCATTGTGCAAGCACCGGATTGGAGTCTACCTTTTGAGATCATGGCTTATGCTAGTGATTATGCCGTTGGAGCTGTGCTTGGGCAAAGGAAAGACAAGAAGCTTCATGTGATCTATTATGCAAGTAGAACACTTGATGAGGCTCAAACAAAGTATGCTACAACGGAAAAGGAACTCTTGGCAGTTGTGTTTGCTTTTGAGAAGTTTAGATCTTACTTGGTGGGATCAAAGGTGATAGTGTATACCGATCATGCTGCATTGCTCCACATCTATGCCAAGAAGGAGACCAATCCAAGGCTCCTTAGATGGATTTTGCTTCTACAAGAGTTTGACATGGAGATAGTGGACAAGAAGGGTGTAGAAAATGGTGTAGCTGATAATTTGTCAAGGATGAGGATTGAGGATGCTTTGCCAATCAATGATTCTTTACCGGAGGAGCAAATTATGATGATCAAGAGCATTGCTAGTGTACATGGAGTTGGAAGAAAGCTTAAAGAGATTCAAGGACTAGAGGACAAAGCTTTGCCTTGGTATGCCGACATTGTTAACTACTTGGTATGCAAAGAAGAACCCACTCATCTCAACAATTATCACAAAAAGAAGTTTATGAGAGATGTATCACAAGAGATGTGCTGATGGAATTTATAGAAGATGCTTGGCACAATAGGAGGTTGAGAGTGTGATTTTTCATTGTCATGGGTCTAAATATGGAGGGCATTTCGCCACATTCAAGACAGCTACAAAGGTTCTTCAAAGTGGGTTTTGGTGGCCTACATTGTTCAACGACACTCATGAGTTCATCAAGAGATGTGAGCCTTGTCAAAGAAAGGGGAACATAAGTAAGAGAGATTAGATGCCCCAAAACCCAATCTTAGAAGTGGAGTTGTTTGATGTTTGGGGCATAGACTTCATGGGACCTTTCCCATCTTCTTATGGTAACCAATACATCTTAGTGGCTGTTGATTATGACTCAAAGTGGGTTGAAGCCATTGCAAGTCCTACTAATGACTCCAAGGTCATGGTGAAGATGTTCAAGAGTATAATTTTCCCAAGGTTTGGTGTGCCAAAAGTTGTGATTAGTGATGGGGGAAGCCACTTCATCAACAAGGTCTTTGAAGGGTTATTGAACAAGCATGGTGTCAAGCATAAGGTAGCTACCCCTATCCACCCTCAAACTAGTGGTCAAGTGGAAGTCTCAAACCGTGAGATCAAGGCAATTCTAGAGAAAACTGTGGGTCTAACAAGAAAGGATTGGTCAATCAAGCTTGATGATGCTTTGTGGGCTTATAGGACAGCTTTCAAGACACCAATTGGAAGGTCTCCTTTCAACCTTGTGTATGGGAAAGCTTGTCATCTACCAGTAGAGATTGAACACAAGGCTTTGTGGGCTATGAAGCTTCTCAACTACAACATAAAAACTGCCCAAGAAAAGAGATTGGTTCAACTCCAAGAGCTTGAGGAGATTAGGCTTGAGTCCTATGAAAGCTCAAGGATCTACAAGGAGAGGACCAAGACTTTTCATGACAAGAAGATTGTAAAGAAGGAGCTAAGTGTTGGTGACAAAGTTCTTCTCTACAATTCAAGATTGAAGTTGTTCTCGGGTAAGCTCAAGTCAAGGTGGGGAGGCCCTTTTGAGATTAAAGAAGTATTGCCTTATGGAGCCATCACTTTGATTGGGAAGAATGGGGAGAGTTTCACAGTCAATGGTCATAGGGTCAAGCCATACTTGGTGAATAAACCTAAGGAAGAGGCAAGCTCATGTCCTCTTCAAGATCCTCCACATGCCTAAGGGTTTGAAAAGTCAAGCTTAGTGACTTTAAACAAGCGCACTTGGGAGGCATTCCCATGTTATCCTTGTATATATTCTTGTTTTGCATTTCTAATATTGTGTTTTTGAGTGTTGGTGATTATCAGGTATGAATCATATGAGATGAACTTTGATGGAAGGCATGAAAAGGGAATTCTATGTGACTGCATCGGTTTGCAGCACCTCGGTTTGGCAAACCGAGGTGAACACAACAGAACTTCCATCGGACAGGCTGCCTCGGATTGACAAACCGAGGCCGAGTCACTAGAACTTTCATCGGACAGGCTGCATCGGACTGCAAACCGAGACCGAGCTTCTCGAAAACTCATCGGTTAGCGGCACATCGGTTTGCCAAGACGATGCAGCCCCAAAAGGTAAGTCAACTCTTCCTTTCCCCCTTTGACCGGTTCAAATTGAGTAAACCAAGTCTTTTCTAAACTAATTTTTACCGAATTTTGCTTGATTTAGTCTCTTCTTCTTCCCTAAACTCGTTTTTTCCTCCATTCTACTCTTATTTCACGATTTTGAGCATAAAACTCTCAATTTTCACTCAATTTTGGTGATTCAAGAACCCACCTGCTCGGATTTCTCTTGTCTAACTGTTTCTATTCCAATTTCGGGCAATCCCTCTGTGCATCAACAAGGTATTTTTTTCGGTTTCTCTCCATATCCATAATTTTCCCTCTTTGAGGAACTTGAGGAAATTGGTAAATTGGAATCGAAATTGGTTGCTAGGAGCTTGGGTTATACTTGGGAATGATAATCTTGTTGATTTGGTAGGCAAAAATGTACTTACTTTGAGAAACTTTGAAATTTTTGGCACTTAGAGTTCTTGTGATCAAAAGTTGCGAAATTTGCAAATTGGTGCTCTAAATGTAGTTAAAATTTGGGGCTTTTGCTTGTGATTAGGTGCATTATCCACGATTAAGCATAGCACCTCTTTAATTTGAGTTTTGACCAAGTTGAAATTTTGAGTTCATGTCAAAATTTTCTCTAAATATAGAATTGTTTGATATTTGGTCCTCTCTTGTTATTGTTTCTAAATTCTAATCTTGTTGATGGCAATAATAAGTAGTTAAATTCCAAGTGTTTCTAAATTCCAAGTGTTTCCTATTCATAGGTACAAATTGTGAAAGTTAGAGGGCCACATGATGGAGAAACGGATCAACAAAGAGAGGATAGGAGGAAAGGGAAGAGAGCAATGGTGCATGGTGAAGGTAGCAAACGCGCGAAAGAAGCCGATGGAAAAGAAGCCACCGCGAGTGAGGTTTATAAGATTCTCATGGACATGGAACACAAAGGGACAAGATTCCCTCACATGGAGACTCTTAGAGAGCTTGGCTTGTTGGATGATGTGCTAGAGCTCTACACAGAAATGGGGATGAAGAAGTTCTTCCAAATGGCTCACCCAACCCATATGGCTCCACTTTGCCAATTCCTCTATACTCTCAAGGTGAAATTCTACCCTCTTTGTGAGGAACAAAGTGAGGAACAAGAGCTAGATGGACATGGATATATCACCTTCAAGGCAGGCCGCAAACACCATAGGATGTCTTTCAAAGAGCTTAATGAAGTGTTTGGGTTTGAAGAAGGCTGGAGAAGAGGAACGGTTGTGCAATTTCGACGGGATGAGCTTACAAATTTGTGGAAGTATATCGTGGTTGGCAACTTCAAGGCTGGTACAAGCAAGAGTGGCTCCATCACACATCCCACAGTGAGGTATGCGCACAAGGCACTAGCTCATACCTTCTTTACGAGAAAGGAGTGTGGTTATGTGATTGAGGATGAGCACGAGCTGTTGGACATGGGATTTAAGAACATCCTAAAGACCATAAGGATTGGGAATAAGGTGATAACTTTGCATGGAGATGGTTCCGGGATAGGCTTGATCTCTCTCCTTCTGAAGAAGCTATTGAGCTACAAAGAGTGGGCTGCTACAACTAAGGACACTGCACCACAACTAAGCGTGGGAGGGATAGTTGATAACATGCATAGTTTACCCATTTTTACCTTCATAAGTGAGTACTTTAATAAGCATTTCACTAAAGTATTAATGTATATTTAGTAGTTTTCGAGTATTTGTATGTCCAAGAATCTTTTCAGGAAATCTTAGGAAAAAAGGAGCAAAACGGACATTTTCGGAACATAAGCTTTTTGATAGAAGTTTAGCACAAGACGGAGACTTTCCCACCACGGGATCGAGCTGAATTCTGGTGACAAGATAGCCTGAACTACTACCTTTCACGTCGAAGTGGTTTGAGGCCAATCCCACGGTTGAATCTCAAGTTACAAAGCAAGCAAGAAGGCCCGTCAGACACATCCTCAGAGGAAGGATGGCCGCGCCAGGAAAACTCAGAAGACCAACGGCCGGCCCATGAACCCCCCCTGGGCGCGGCCAGACCAAGTGACGTTTCCGAGCCCGTTTTCAAGACCAAATTAAGCCCGATGGCAACCAAACTTTGTGGAACCCTAAGTGACGCCTAAGAGGACCTAAAAACATGTTGCTGCTCTTATTTTTGGAGAGTTCAGATTGAGACACCAAGACCCTAACCTAGAAGAGCGCCGCCGCTAAGAAGGAAGAGAAGAGGAGCGAAAGCCGTCTTCTCCACTTCCCAACCTCGTCGCCTCATTCGATACTCTCTTTCATCTCTTTTCTGCACTTCCTTTGCATTATTATCAAACCCTTTCTTTTCAGACCCTTTGTGATTTCTCTTACCAACTGCAATGATAATGAATTTCACATCCATGTCTGAGTAGTCTCATAGTTGGGTTTCGCAGGGGGTTTCTCAAGGGATTTTATGGTTTGATTCGATTAGGTTGTTAGATCGTAGGTAATATGCTTTCCACTGTTCTTCGTTTGGATTCTTTCTTATTGCGTAATCTTTGATTGGCCACTTAAGGATCGATTGTAGGATCATTAGAACCGCGTGAGCGCTGAATCTATTGGCCGGACATAGTTTTAAACGAGCAGGCACCGAAGGATGCTTATGCATATCGGCGGTGCACTGTGAGCTTCATTGAACCTAATCTTATACCTGATCTTGCTGCGAAGTCGCTACCGAAGGGGAGCGAACGAGCAGTTTAGGTTTAGGCGTTTGGTTTTCCGAAAGGGGGATCCGACCACTTTCGTGTTTGAGCTTAAGAACCAGTAGAATTGATTTTCCTAGGTCAAGTGTTTCAATCATAGAATGATTCCGTAAAACACCCGAGAGATCCCTGAAACCTGGCGTTCCGTTTTATAGTTTTACAAACCCTCCTGATTTTCGTTTCGTTACTAAACCATCATCCCTAAAATTAATCTTTAATCCGGTCGTTTTTATTTGGTTTTCTGTTTTAGTGATTTGCTTGAAGCATCATAGTCTCTGTGGTTCGACACCCTAAATACTACAACACATATCTGTGCACTTGCAGGCAATAGGGTTATAAATTTAAAACTCGAAAACTGACTCTAAAACCTGTTGCATCAAGTGTTTGGCGCCGTTGCCGGGGACTATTGATTTGCTTCTCACGAATCCTAGACCGAAAAATCAACAGAACGATTACTGAACTTTTCGTTTAATTCCTCGCCTTGCAGGTACTTCCCTAATAGGGGATCAAGTTCGAGACCTCGAAGCTCTTGAAGATCCGTTTAATCTAAACGGAGAACAACGGGTGGAAGAAGAAGAAGATCTGTTGAGCGACGAAGACGAGACGTTCGCCGAAGACGCGCCTGCAATCTCAGAGTTCGACGCGCCCCTCAAATCCTTCCAAGACCGAAACCCCTTTCGGTTGACATTACCTGAAGGAGATAATTTGGAGATCAAGAAACGCATTATAGACCTGGTTAAGCAGAACCAATACCGAGGGCAACCATCAGAGCAACCCATTGAGAACATCGAATCATTCGAAGGAATCTGCGCCATTTCCAAGATTAATGGAGATTACCTGAGGTGCATGATGTTTCCCTACTCTCTAGGAGAAAAAGCAAGCAAGTGGTTGAGATCCTTATCCCCCAGCGTCCATAACCACCTGGGAAGAATGCAGAAAAGTTTTCCTAAACCGCTTCTACACTAAATCCCGTTCCTACCTCCTAAGGAACAAGATACAAGGATTCCAAAAAGAAAGGTGTGAAACTCTCATCGAAGCATGGGAGCGATTTAAAGGCTACGAAAGGGATTGTCCACACCACGGATTCACTGACGAACACATGATTAGCACGTTCTACAGAGGAGTCAATAGGCGACTCCAAGCCGCGCTGGACATCGCAAGCAATGGAGACTTCTCTTCAAAATCAGTAAAAGGAGCACGACTATTGGTGACCAACCTGGCCACTAGTGAATACAACGGTCTAAACGATCCTAATCGAATAGCACGTCGTGAAGAAGAAGCCGAAGCAGACCCATTAAAAATCATAATGGGCGAGCTGGTTAGAATGGCTCGGAGCGTACACAGCAGTCAGAAGCCATCCGGGAACTGCAGGATTCCCGCAGGCGTGAGAACTCTGACCGTAACATCAAATCAAGACATTGCCGCGACCTTGACCTCCCCCATAAGGACTTAGAAAGTAGTACAATACGACATCATGATAGCCACCAAGCGCGAGACCTAATGGGAGTGAGCTATTCCCTCGACCCTTTGCTATACAGAGACCAGTCTAATCGTCTCGATAGACTCGAGGACAGGATTCAAGAACTCATCAACTCTTTTCAGCGGACCTCAAGTGAGGCCAAAAAGGAAGCTGAGCGCAACCACAATCAGACGAATGAAAATATCGAGCACCTCTTCTCAGAAATAAAAAGAGTAGCAAAGGAAAAAGAGAGATTAAGCAATGGTGAAAGAAGAACGGCAGAACCAGAAGAAGAAAACAAAGATGGCAAGGATTGCTACGACACCGTGAAAGCAGTGGAGCTTAGGAGCGGTCTAACCTACAAGGATTCCAAATTTCCGAAGGATAAGGAGGCAGTAGAGAAGGAGAAGGACTGCAGTGGCAAAGATCAAGCCTTTGGAGACGTGGAGGAAGGAGACATCGATAAGGATGCCGTTACAGGAGAAATTCTGTGAGAAGAAGAAATACCACCACCTCCAACACGTGTGTACATACCTAAGGTACCTTACTCTAACTGTTTGAATGAAACAAATCTCATGGAGGAGAAGACACTAATGGAGATACGAGAACAACTTTTTGAGACGACTTCAAGGATAAAGGATCCCGAAAAATTTATGGTTCCAAGCTCAATCAAAAGAGTAGAATTTCGTGACCATCTTAGTGATACAAGATCAGGAGTTAGTCTCACAACTAAGACCATCGCAGAAGGTATAGGAGTCCCGAACCTCCAACCCCCAAAGACGTCCATTCACCATGAACACTCTCCTTCACCAAATCTGTTCGGTTTCAAGCCAAACTTACTACCTCAAGTTGAAGATGATGTCGGGCCTACTGATTTTCACATTGTGGAAACAAAGAAGGATAAAATTCTGTTGCCAATCATTGGCCTGTCACCCCTCACATCTTTTAAGGCATTGATCTATACCATACAAACTAACATACGAGCATTTCGGAAGACAACAAGAGAACCTTATGTCAAGCTACACCTCCAAAGAGATCTCATTCCACAACCATAGGCAGTGGAGATGGACCCATCCTAGATCCTGGAGAAAGAACAAAAGATGTCAAAAACTTCCTAGAAGAAGATACGCTCGACACGTTTAAGGGAAGCACCGAACCGAGAAGTTCATGGTGTAAAGAGACTCCATGTGATTCAAATTCGACTTTGTCTCATATGATACTTGATGGTGACCCTATTGAAGCCAAAATGAAGCTCAAAGGATCCTCAAAAACCTTTCCAAGGCTCAGCATCGTCACCCATCCCAACTTGGAAGAGAAAGGCGAACAACTTAAGAGAAGGAAGCTGGACGATGCATTTGTTCTTCGAGACAACGACAAGTATTATCAAACACTGAATAGAAGATGTCTCAAGCTAACAAGTGCCGAGTGCCAAGAAGCCAAAGGAGCCATGAATCCTTTAGTTGGAGTTGTTCACATCTGAAAACTTCCCCAAAGTCTAGCTAAAAGACTCTAAACAGAAGCAGCTCAATGGGAGGCAGCCCATTAAAGGTATTTTATTTTTCTTTCGCATTTTTTTCTAACCATTCTAATTTTTAGTTTTGGTTTTCTTTTAGCTACAGCTTTTATATAAACAACAAAAACACAAAAAAATCAGAAAACTCGAAAAAGACCAAAAATATGAAGAAGGAGACTCGAAGAACACTCACCGGGCGACGAACCGCCCGTGGGCCGGCCAGAAGGAGCCTGGCCGCGCCACGAGACACGATGGCACGGAGGCAAGACGCTTGGCCGCGGCCGCGACAACCCGTCGCGGGGCCGGCCTTCGTCTGAAGACGATTCCGTCCCGACCTCACCAAACCGGACCTCCTTCAACCTGTTTCAAGCCTTTCAAGTATCCTCCTTGATTTAATGGCCTAAATACCGCAAAGATCACTTCCACAGCCGCGGCACATTGCTGTTGCATCAAAGATGGCGAGCCAAGACAAGACTCCATCCAAGTCCAGTCAAGTTAATGATCCATCTCTCTACTTACTTCGTCCAGCACGTTCAACGGACCTGTATCCACGGAAACGAAGAAGAACACCACGGTTCCAGAGGATGAAAACCGTAGTGCAAGCTCCAGAAGGAAGAAGATGCAACTTCCTTCACCAAACCGCGAAGAGGAAAGTTCCCGAAGACTAGCTTCTCTCTTCCGCGACCAAGACCTTTACCGTAGCCAAGTAAGGATTTCATATGGCATTGAAGTTCATACTACCAACACCTGTCTTCCGGGATCCCGAACAGATCACTGGATAGGCCAGCATAGACCCAAACTTCAATTCAAGTTTCTGAGGTGACGCAATCTTCAAGACATAAGGACGGAAGATTTTCCATCTCTCATTCACGGTGTCATCAAAGGTCAAAGAACCAAGACAAGTACTCAACAACCGGAGTACCTGTTCTTCACATCAAGTGCGAGCCAATCATCACCCACACACGCTCACCACCACCATCCGAAGCAAGTAAGCTCAACCGCGCAACACATTTCCTTTCGAGCTAAGTTTTCGATTTCTTTTGTTCAATCAAATCGATTCTAAGCAGGGACATAAGGATAATGATCAAGTCCTTAGCTCATTACCAAACCCAACGCCACTTTCAAGTAAGTCTTCACAAGCTTGTACTTGAATTTACCTATCTTTTTCACCTCAACTCTATTTAAAAAAATTGGGGACAGTTTGAATTAAGTCTGGGGGGTTTCTCATGCTTTTATTTGATGAGTCTTATGCATACTTACATCATTTATCGAGTCGTTTTATAGAGTCAAAACTTTTTTTTCTTTTAGTCGGAAACTATGAACAAGGAACCTTAATGACCATTCTCACGGATTTAGAAGCAAGGTTTACTAAGTTGAACACGGCAAGTGGATCATTCCAGCGGAGAAAGTTCTAATCTCTAGAGTACTCAAAGGATCTTGCGTTGACTCCGCACCTAATGAATCAAATCTTCTCGTCAAGGGGCTTGAGGTACTTCGAACTTTGCTCCTCTTTTAGACTCTAGCATGACTAAGTAGATGCATGCAACCTCTCCTTGATCTTCCCTTCTTATAGAAAAGAAAAATATATATATATATAGAAAGAAAGGTTTTAGTTTGGGAATGGCAACCAGAGTTCCTTAAAGGACAATGACGGTTCGCAGCAATCATGTAAACATCAAAGAAGTGATCATTCTCAAGCTAAGAAGAAAGAAAGAAAAAATGGAATAAGAAAGTTGATAGAAAAAAATAAAATGATACCCTAGAAAAGTAGGGAGAAATAGACTAAGGGAAGAGAAAATAGGAGAGTTGTATCTGAAATGTCTATGTCTAGATGTTTGGAAGAGAAAGTATAATGTCTCATCGACCAATACAACCTCAATAGAGACCGCACGCCTAAATGAATAAAGGACTCAACAAGAGGGAGCTCGAAATACTCAAAGGGACCATGAAGCGTATCCTGGAAGGGTGAAGAGCTCAAGGTAACTAGACCCAAATGCCTTGAAGCTGAATTCCGAGTTATGTGGCTCAACAGGTCGATTGCTAGACTTGATGAGTTCCCAAGTATTGGTGAGTTTCCACGTTTTCAAACCTCTTTTCCTTACTTAGATTTCTGTTTTATTTGAGGACAAACAAAGGTTTAAGTTTGGGGGAGTTGATAACATGCATATTTTACCCATTTTTACCTTCATAAGTGAGTGCTTTAATAAGCATTTCACTAAGGTATTAATGATATTTAGTAGTTTTCGAGTATTTGTATGTCCAAGACTCTTTTCAGGAAATTTTAGGAAAAAGGGAGCAAACCGGACATTTTCGGAACATAAGCTTTTTGATAGAAGTTTAGCACAAGACGGAGACTTTCCCACCACGGGATCGAGCTGAATTCTGGTGACAAGATAGCTTGAACTACTACCTTTCACGTCGAAGTGGTTTGAGGCCAATCCCACGGTTGAATCTCAAGTTACAAAGCAAGCAAGAAGGCCCGTCAGACACATCCTCAGAGGAAGGATGGCCGCGCCAGGAAAGCTAAGAAGACCAACGGCCGGCCCATGAACCTCCCGTGGCGCGGCCAGACCAAGTGACGTTTCCGAGCCCGTTTTAAAGCCCAAATTAAGCACGATGGCCACCAAACTTTGTGGAACCCTAAGTGACGCCTAAGAGGACCTAAAGACCTATAAATACACGTTGCTGCTCTTATTTTTGGAGAGTTCGGATTGAGCCACCAAGACCCTAACCTAGAAGAGCGCCGTCGCTAAGAAAGAAGAGAAGACGAGCGAAAGCCGTCTTCTCCACTTCCCAACCTCGTCGCCTCATTCGATACTCTCTTTCATCTCTTTTCTGCACTTCCTTTGCATTATTATCAAACCTTTTCTTTTCAGACCTTTTGTGATTTCTCTTACCAATTGCAATGATAATGAATTTCACATCCATGTCTGAGTAGTCTCATAGTTGGGTTTCGCAGGGGGTTTCTCAAGGGATTTTATGGTTTGATTCGATTAGGTTGTTAGATCGTAGGTAGTATGCTTTTCACTGTTCTTCGTTTGGATTCTTTCTTATTGCGTAATCTTTGACTGGCCACTTAAGGATCGATTGTAGGATCATTAGAACCGCGTGAGCGCTGAATCTATTGGCCGGACATAGTTTTAAACGAGCAGGTACCGAAGGATGCTTATGCATATCGGCGGTGCACTGTGAGCTTCATTGAACCTAATCTTATAGCTGATCTTGCTGCGAAGTCGCTACCGAAGGGGAGCGAACGAGCAGTTTAGGTTTAGGCGTTTGGTTTTCCGAAAGGGGGATCCGACCACTTTCGTGTTTGAGCTTAAGAACCAGTAGAATTTATTTGCCTAGGTCAAGTGTTTCAATCATAGAATGATTCCATAAAACACCCGAGAGGTCCCTGAAACCTGGCGTTCCGTTTTCTAGTTTTACAAACCCTCTTGATTTTCGTTTCGTTACTAAACCATCATCCCTAAAACCAATCTTTAATCCGGTCGTTTTTATTTGGTTTTCTGTTTTAGTGATTTGCTTAAAGCATCATAGTCTCTGTGGTTTGACACCCTAAATACTGCAACGCACATCTGTGCACTTGCAGGCAATAGGGTTATAAATTTAAAACTCGAAAACATACTCTAAAACCTGTTGCATCAATAGTGACACCCATTCTCGAGGCTTGTGGAGTAGATCTCGGGGAGGTTACACATGAGATAGAATGGATGGATGTTTCATACCTTCGCAAGACGAGGTTCCTTAGTGGAACAGCGGGAGGTAGATATGTCTACAAATTTGCTTATGGCGAAAGAACGGAAGCTAGGATCCGACTTCCATGCCCCCATTTGACTAGTTTCAGTGAGAGGAGTCACATCAGCTTCCGTCCCCCAAATGACGATCTCTACAACCCTTCAGTTGATCCTCCACTTGAGGCCGCAAAGAGGACAAGAGGCTCCACGAGCCAAGCAAGCGCCGAGCTTAGCCAAGAAGAAGACCAAGAGGAACCTATGAGTCCGAAAGTTGGGAGTGAGCGCTACATTTTTGATGCTTATGATCTAGCTGTTCCTTCCTAACCCCTTAGAGAAGCACATCATCGCTTCAACCTCCTCCAAAGGTGGAACAAGTACCAAGATAAGACCATTAGAAAGATGGTCAAAACCATCAAGGGGATGGCAAAGGAAATCAAGGGCCTAAAGAAAAAGATTGGGGGCGCTTCATTGATATATCATGGTTTTTACCCGTTTTTAGGCCATGATATAAGTGTTTTTATAGAGTCTTTTGTTAGTTTTAGAGTCCTATTAGAGTCTTTACAGGATGGAGAGCATTTGGAGCTAAATGGAAGAAACTGGAACGGTTTGGAGCATTTTGTAGAAGCAGCCGAAGTGATGAAGTCAAGAGGGTGAATTCACGAGTTGAGTGTCGATCGACACCATCAGTATCGATCGACACCAATGAAGGTCGGCCAAGTTTCCCGTTTTCCCATCAGAAAAAGGAAATCACCCCAAGTTTGAAGAATTACAAGACTGCCCCTGGACGAAAAATCCCCTTCTATAAATAGTTTTCAGGCATTGTTTAGCCAAACACCTTATCATTATTTTCTGTTTTTGAGACTTAGAGAGAGATTGCTCATGTGCTTTTGGGGAGACAATTCTAACTCATCTGAGCCAGATTTCGAACCCCTGTATCATTCTCTATTTTTTATGCAATTTATTTCAGCCATGATTTGTGTTCGCATAATTATGTCTGAGTAGTTTGCTAGTTAGGTTAGGATGATTTAGGGTTTGATGAAGAGTTTGTAGAATCACTAGAAATATTAGGGAAATCAATTGGATCTTCACCTTGATTTGTGCTTAACTTGATTCTCTGAATTGATCACTTAGAAATCAAACCTTAGGTTATTTAATAGATGCGAGAGCATTATTAGTAACTTGATCTAATCATAGGTGAGCAAAATATATATTCGCAAAGAGATTTGGTTTAGGTATTTTGTGAACAAATCAAACCTGTTCTTATTGCTTGTCTTAATTGTTTAAATTCGCAAAGAGATTTGAGATTTTGGGATTTAGGGATTTAGGCATAGATAACTTCTGCAACGAGAGTTGATTGGTTTTAACTTAGAGTTTCGAGTTCTAGACGGTTCTTAATAAATTCCTAATAAACTTAGATTCTGCATTCTTGGATTCAACCTGATAATTATCCTTGCCTAGCGTTTCGTCTCCTGAACTTTAATCCATCTAAAATCCGATTTACTTATTTGCTTTAATTGCTTAGTTTTCAATTTCATATAATCCAACCTAGCATAATTCGAACTTAGAAACCATAGTGTAGCTTTAACTTTCCTGAGGATTCAATACCCCTTATACTTCAACTGCATTGCTGTGCACTTGCAGTAGTTGATTATTTGGGTAAAACCTGAGCCCTATCAAGTTTTTGGCGCCGTTGCCGGGGAAGTAATAGCTACCTACGGAATCTAGTATTAGGATTTTGACTAGGTTTTCTTTTTATTTTGTTACTAATTTAGTTTCCTAACTTTTGTTTCAGGTGCATGCCCAATACCAGAAGAACCAAGGAAGAGGAACTAATCGCATTGAACCAGGAACTAGGCCGTCTCGAACGTACGAACCGCAAGTCTGCTCGAGCGTCGATTGACACAGAGATCATCGATCGACACCCCACCTTAGTGTCGACCAACACCGCTTGTATCGATCGACACCAGACGCAGATCGAGATGGCAGAACCACTGATCCTAATGCGCAACGAGGCAGGCGACCTTGTTGACCTTCAAGGCAATAGAAGGAACGCCCAAGGCAAGAATCGATGAGGCTGGCGCCATCATCGTCGAAGCTGCAGAAGATGGACGTGCAAGAACACTTGGCGAATACAACCGCCCAGACCAGTTCTATGCTAATAGAGATGCGATCCGTCCTCCTGCATTTCAGGGGAATGACTTCGAGCTGAAGCCTGCTTACTTCACGCTGGTGGGTCAGCATCCTTTCCATGGACTTCCTAATGAGCATCCGATGGATCACATTGAGAGATTTGAGGACCTCGCGTCAAGAATCAAGGCTAATGGAGTGTCCTATGATTATCTCTTCTGCAAGCTGTTCCCTCACTCGCTTGCTGGAGATGCATCATATTGGCTGAAGCAGCTTGATCCAGGATCCTTGACTACTTGGGAAGAAACAAAGAATGCATTCTTATGCAA
>JAHZTW010000004.1:39386677-39397192 GCA_020283515.1 Alliaria petiolata | reverse complement strand
TTGGGAAGACCTTTCCTAGCTACAGCTGGTGCTATCATTGATGTTAAGCATGGAAAGATTGGCTTACATCTTGGAAAAGGGGTTGAGTTGAAGTTTGACATAAAGGAGACTTTGAGGAAGCCCACCATTGATGGTCAAGTATTCTACATTGAAACTATGGATGAGCTAGCCGATGAGTTGCTAGAAGAACTAGCTCAAGAAGACCATCTTGGTGTAGCTCTCACCAAACCACATGGAGAGAATGGGTACTTGGATGAGGAAACACAAGCATACATGCTCATGCTTGATTCACGCAAGGCTCTAGATGGGGAGGAAAGCTTTACAAGATTGGTAGCTTCATGTGAGAGTGAAGTGGGGTTTGACCAAGACAAGGAGTCCATGAGGGTTGAGGTTCCAAGTCAAGGACAAGAGGAAAGGCTAGAGGAGCTTGAGGAGAGCCATTTGGCTAAGGACCTTGATGAGGATTGGAGTGAACTCAAAGCTCCAAAAGTGGAACGCAAGCCACTTCCCATTGGGCTAAGGTATGCTTTCTTAGGCCCTAACTCTACTTACCCCATTATTGTCAATGAACAATTGAGTGATGATGAGCTCAACTCTCTCTTGAATGAGTTGAGAAAGTATAGGAGAGCAATTGGTTACTCACTAAGTGACATCAAGGGCATATCTCCTATACTTTGTACTCATAGGATTCACCTTGAAAATGAGAATGCTTCCTCAATTAAACACCAAAGGAGATTAAACTCAAACCTCAAGGAAGTAGTAAAGAAGGAAATCTTAAAACTTTTGGAAGCTAATGTGATCTATCCTATTAGTGACAGCACTTGGGTATCTCCCGTGCATGTTGTCCCTAAGAAGGGTGGAATCACTGTGATTAAGAATGATAAGGATGAGCTAATACCAACTAGAACAATAACCGGCCATAGGATGTGTATTGATTATCGAAAACTTAATGCTTCCACTAGAAAAGATCATTTCCCTCTTCCTTTTATTGATCAAATGCTTGAGAGATTGGCTAACCATCCTTTCTATTGTTTCCTTTATGGATATAGTGGGTTCTTCCAAATACCCATTCATCCTAATGATCAAGAGAAGACTACTTTCACATGCCCTTATGGTACCTTTGCATATCGAAGGATGCCATTTGGGTTATGTAATGTTCCAGCCACCTTTCAAAGGTGCATGATGAGTATCTTCTCCGATCTTATTGAGGAAATGGTAGAGGTGTTTATTGATGACTTTTTTGTGTATGGTGCCTCTTTTTCTGCTTGTCTTTCTAATCTTTGCAGGGTTCTACAAAGATGTGAAGAGTCTCACTTGGTGCTCAATTGGAAAAAGTGCCACTTCATGGTCAACCAAGGCATAGTGTTGGGTCATAAGATCTCTGAAGATGGTATAGAAGTGGATAGAGCCAAGATAGATGTCATGGTCAAGATGGCGCCTCCAATCAACGTGAAAGACATAAGGAGTTTCCTTGGGCATGCCGGTTTCTATAGGAGATTCATTAAGGATTTCTCTAAGATTGCTAGACCTTTGACAAGACTCCTTTGCAAGGAGGTGGAATTTCAGTTTGATGAGGAATGCTTGCAAGCTTTTGAGACAATCAAGAAGGCACTTGTGAATGCCCCCATTGTGCAAGCACCGGATTGGAGTCTACCATTTGAGATCATGGCTGATGCTAGTGACTATGCCGTTGGAGCTGTGCTTGGGCAAAGGAAAGACAAGAAGTTTCATGTGATCTATTATGCTAGTAGAAAACTTGATGATGCTCAAACCAAGTATGCTACAACAGAAAAGGAACTCTTAGCAGTTGTGTTTGCTTTTGAGAAGTTTAGATCTTACTTGGTGGGATCAAAGGTGATAGTGTATACCGATCATGCTGCATTGTGCCACATCTATGCCAAGAAGGAAATCAAGCCAAGGCTCCTTAGATGGATTTTTCTTCTACAAGAGTTTGACATGAAGATAGTGGACAAGAAGGGTGTGGAAAATGGTGTAGCTGATAATTTGTCAAGGATGAGGATTGAGGATGCTTTGCCAATCAATGATTCTTTACCGGAGGAGCAAATTATGATGATCAAGAGCATTGCTAGTGCACATGGAGTTGGAAGGAAGCTTGAAGAGATTCAAGGTATAGAGGTCAAGGGTGAGCCTTGGTATGCTGATTTTGTTAACTACTTGGTGTGCAATGAGGAACCAACACATCTCAACACCTATCATAAGAAAAAATTTATGAGGGATGTATCACACTTCTATTGGGATGAGCCTTATCTCTACAAAAGGTGTGCTGATGGGATCTATAGAAGATGTGTGGCACAAGAAGAGGTTGAGAGTGTGATTTTTCATTGCCATGGGTCCAAGTATGGGGGTCATTTTGCCACTTTCAAGACAGCTACAAAGGTTCTTCAAAGCGGATTTTGGTGGCCTACATTGTTCAAGGACACTCATGAGTTCATCAAGACATGTGAACCTTGCCAAAAGAAGGGAAACATAAGCAAGAGGGATGAGATGCCCCAAAACCCTATCTTAGAAGTGGAGTTGTTTGATGTATGGGGCATAGACTTCATGGGACCTTTCCCATCTTCTTATGGAAACAAGTATATCTTGGTAGCAGTTGATTATGTCTCCAAGTGGGTAGAAGCCATTGCAAGTCCTACCAATGACTCCAAGGTTGTGGTGAAGATGTTCAAGAGTATAATCTTCCCAAGGTTTGGTGTTCCAAGAGTTGTGATTAGTGATGGGGGAAGCCATTTCATCAACAAGGTCTTTGAAGGGTTATTGAGCAAACATGGTGTCAAGCATAAGGTAGCCACTCCTTACCACCCTCAAACTAGTGGTCAAGTGGAAATTTCAAACCGTGAGATCAAGGCTATCCTAGAGAAAACCGTGGGTATAACAAGGAAAGATTGGGCAATCAAGCTTGATGATGCTTTGTGGGCCTATAGAACAGCTTTCAAGACACCAATAGGAAGGTCTCCTTTCAACCTTGTGTATGGGAAAGCTTGCCATTTACCAGTGGAGATTGAACACAAGGCTTTGTGGGCTGTGAAGCTTCTCAACTACAACATAAAGACAGCCCAAGAGAAGAGATTGATTCAACTCCAAGAGCTTGAGGAGATTAGGCTTGAGTCTTATGAAAGCTCAAGGATCTACAAGGAGAGAACCAAGGCTTTCCATGACAAGAGGATTGTGAAGAAAGAGCTGAGTGTTGGTGACAAAGTCCTTCTCTACAATTCAAGATTGAAGCTATTCCCGGGTAAGCTCAAGTCAAGGTGGGGAGGCCCTTTTGAGATTCAAGAAGTCTTGCCTTATGGAGCTATCACTTTGATGGGAAAGAATGGGGAGAGTTTCACAGTAAATGGCCATAGGGTGAAGCCATACTTGGTGAATGAATCTAAGGAAGAGGCAAGCTCATGTCTCCTTCAAGATCCTACTCTTGCCTAAAAAGGTTTGAAAAGTCGAGCTAAAGACGTTAAACAAGCGCTCTTGGGAGGCATTCCCATGGTTATCCTTGTATATATTCTTGTTTTAAGTTCTATGATTATGTTTCTATGAGTTTTTGAAAGTTTTAGGTTGAGTATGGAGGACTTAGACTTGAAGAAAAAGGTGAGGAGAAAATTTTTAAAGAAGTTTCGGCGAAGTAGTTCGGCGAAGCACGCCGAACCAAAATCCCAGGGTGATGGTTCGACGAACACGTTCGGCGAAGCTGGCCGAACCTCTTTTCCAGGGTGGCTGTTCGATGACATGGTTCGGTGAAGGCACGCCGAAACTTATTTCCAGGGTGACGGTTCGGTGAGTGCGTTCGACGAGTTACGCCGAAACTTATTTCCAGGGTAACGGTTCGACGAGATGGTTCGGTGAAGCTCGTCGAACCGTTCCCAAAACCAGGTTTGCTTGACTTTTCTTCCTTCTTTTGACCGGTTTAATGTTGACTTCTCCCACTTATATTGAACCGATTTTAGAGGATTAAAGCCTTCTTCTTCCCCATATCTCTCATTCACCACGAAAATCCCCATTTGCATAAAGATAAGAACTTGTTTTTCTCTTTTCTCTCTCAATTTTTCATCAAATTCTTTGATTCCAAGTGCATTATTTCCGAAATTGTTGGTCACTCTTGATTCCTTAGTGAATTTCGACCATCCCTTTGCGTGGAACCAAGGTTTGTCCTCTCATCCTCTCTCTTAATCTTTGATTTCTCCGTGAGAATGAATTGGAATTTAGGATTGATATAAGGGCTTTGAATGAGTTGATTGAGCTGGGTATAGTTGATTATTGTTATGGGTGATGATTGTTGAAGTTTTTCAAAGAATTACATGGGAAAATTTTGATTTTTGAACAATTTTTCTTTAAGATTTTAAAAGGTTGCGAAAATTCATAATTTAGCCTAAGTGTTGTTCAAAAATTTGGAATTTGGTTTCTTTAAACTTGTTTTCCCATGTTATATAGGGAATTAAGCTAGAATCCTCTTGAATTTTAATTTATTATCACTTAGAAGGTGCTTAATTTGAATAATTCCTTGTTAATTTCTTTGAATGCTAAGAGAGAATTTTTAAAGAGGGATTATTTCTTGCTTTTAATTAATTGCCATTGAGTTCTAATTCTTAGAGCCTCCATGGAATTTTATAATTGCATGATTGTGGTCTTCAAAAATTTTAAATTTATCATGTACTCACTCTTCTCCAAGACTTTCGATTTTATAGGTACTAATGGGGAGAACAAGGAGTGAGGCTAGCAAGAGACAAGGCAAGAGGCCCGTGGAATTGCAAGAAGAGGATCCCGAGGAGAGTCCTCCGGTCATAAGGAAGCTGTCCCAAAAGAGGGAAATTAGTAGGGAGAAAGCAAGAGCAAAGCGGGCCGAGAAAGCCGTGGCCACTCCTCCAACACCCTCGGAGGTGTACAACGCCCTTATCGAGAGACCTTTTAGGGGCACCAAGTACCCGGATCATGAGTTGCTAGAAGAGTTGGGTCTCTTGGAGGATGTGGAAGCGATATTTCGGAATTTTGGAAGCATAAGGTGGTTCAACAAATCATACCCAAGCTACCGAGAGGAAACATGCCANTCATCTCAAAACGCTAGCAGCTTCCGATTTACCTGCTGCTTCGCCTTCGTCCTCCTTCTCCTCTTCCTCTCCTTCACCAACCCCAAGGGATTTCCTTGTCCATTTCAGCTCCGAATCAGGTAAAAGAAAGCATTTGCTGTATTTTTTTCTCTAATTTTGTGTTTCAGATCTTACATTTAATACTTTACATGTGTGTTTTGGGGTTGATTTTGTTTCTGCTTCGCCTCGCCGATTGGACATCTGCAAGCCCGTTGGTCTTCATTTTGCTCTCAATCGACCAGCCAATGCCGGTTCTTCGTCTGTTTTCCCTCGCAATTTCGGCCCCGAATCAGGTGAAAATAACACTAACATGCTTAAGCTGCTTTCATGAGTCACATAGATTTTGTTCTCTTTAATATCTTTATTTAAGAGAGGAGCCATTACTTGTATATCTTGTGCAGAGACCCCTGTAAAGAAGACTGTGGAGGATGTTATGCCTGTCCCAACCGGAAAATGAGAGAGAGGAGCTTGAGGTGATTGCTTATATTTTATATGCATTTTTAAGACCTAGAGCATGACTGAAACCTCTTTTTTTGTGGCATTCTGGTGTGATCATAATTTTATAAGAATTCAATGAAGAAAGTATGTGTTTTTAACAAAACCGAGTTCTCTTATCACTCCACTGTGCATCTTGCTTTGTTTTTTGGATCGATTTGTTGATTGATGACATGTAAGAGTTGAGGCTGTAATGAATATAATTCCGCTCATCATCTTTTATGTTCTTTACTTTCATCTTCGGAGTAATCAAATCATTGTTTTTTTCTCTGATTGTCAATGAATGTTCTTTGAATTTTGTTTGTGTTACTCTATATTTTTTTCTTATGTAGGTTTATTTGGTGCTTGTGCCTAAGCGATACCCCCTAATAGTTTCTTATCAGATTGGTGTTCATGTTTGTGCCACAATAAATAGTTTCTCCAATTGTCTACTGGCAGGGGAGAGAGGGCACGAGGTAAAAGACACAAGGGTTAGACGAGAAATTAAAGTGGACGTCCAGGGAAGAGGAGGCTTTCGCTGATCAGCTCATTAATCGCTCCAACATCGACCTCAAGGTGTTTTTTTTCTCCTCTTGTTTCCCACATTGGCCTCTTTGATCCATAGATATAAACTAACTATCAACTTTGAGGGTAACTTGGGTGTGCAGTTTGTACTCAGTCATGTCAGAATTAAGTTTAAGATCCTTAAAGGGCAAATCTTTTGCCTGGTCCAGCGGTTAAACTTTTGGGAATAGGTTGATAATCTTTGTTCGTCGAGTTTTAAACCAGATCATGAACTATCTTTCATTCTTTCCTTGTGATTAAAGTCGCCTCTTATCATCATTAGTCAGAGGATTTGTTGATTACCTGGAATAGATATGAATCCTATAAATTGTGTTTTGATTGATTCAAGTGTACAAACGTGAAGGCAAGCTTGGTTGAATTGGAGCTTTGAGGTGGAAAGAGCACTACTTTGCTTCATTTATTTTCGTTGTTCGTGATTAGAATTTGGGCAATGGGGTGTCTCTTTTACTTGGTAACTTAAGAAAAATAATCTGTAATTGTATATCTTTCAAGGATAAATGCCGTATTTGAGTGTTGCTCCTGGTACTCAAGGCTTAAAGGATAAGGCAAGGTTGACCAAAGTCAAAGATGAAAGCGTCACCCTGCCTGAAGTTGCAGCTGCTGCTACCACCAGTCAACCTCCTAATGCTAACTCTTCTTCCTCACCAGCTACTTCCCTGCAGGGGTATCCTCTGGAAAACAAGGCATGACAAGGATGCTATCGACAAAGGTATAAGCTTTAGTTTTCATATGATGTTTTTTGAATGTATGTATGTATGTGTTCACATAGCTGGGTTTTAATTTCATTTTTTTCTAAAGTCGTTTTAATTTCAATTGTTTCTAAAGTCTAAAGTCGTTTTAATTTCAATTTGTCTAAAGTCTAAGGGGTTAAGATCTTCAGACTGGGACTTTCACTCTACGACAGATAAAAGCAGCCACTGATAATTTCTATGCAACGATGAAGATTGGTGAAGGTGGATTTGGCTCTGTATACAAGGTAATTCACTTGCATTCTTCAACTTTCTTTACTCTATGTATAAAGTTTTATAGAAAACGTATATACATTTTGGAAGAAGATATTAAAAAGGTGGTCCCTTCTCTTGGTCACGGTGTATTGTCAAAAGGAAAATAAAAAATGTTTAATTAAAATCTAGGTGAATTTTTTTCTAAAGATCACTTAGATTTATAAGAAATCTAGAAGGTTGTCTTATATTATGATTTAAAGATCCTGTATGTTAAAATCTACAAACGAATCCAGTTGATTAGCAATTTGCAATTAACACCCGTTCTGAATTTTCAATTAAAATCTAAAATCTATATTACAACTTAATATAGTTTATGAATAAACGAAAAACACAATATAAGGATAGTAATTGCTAAACACAGAAAATTGATTTTTATATTAAATGCCTTCGTTACCAATTTTTTAAAAATATGGATATGCTTGGACGAGTTGGGAGATTAGAGAAGCAGAGGATCTTATGAGTGAGGTTCCTGGAGGACCAGGAGTGTCGATGTTGCAGAGCATGCTCGGGTCTTGTAGGCTGCACGGGAATGTGAAAATGGGAGCAAAAGTGGCTGAGCTCGCAATGGAGATGAAACTGGATTTGTCAGGTTCTTATGTACCGATGTATAACATCTACGCAGAGAAAGGACAGTGGGAAAAAACTGCAGAGATTAGGAAAGGGATGAGGAAGAAAGAGGTGAGGAAAGAAGTAGGGTGCAGTTAGATCGATGTTGGTGACACTTAAGGCTCTTTAACGATGTAAGCTCTATGTGCCGGAATGAGATTTTTATTAAAAATAAACTAATTGTAATGTTTAATTTTGTTTTTAATAATAAATAGATGATTAACTTTAACAGTCAGGTAGAATTTATAATTGTTAGTTTTTAAAAAAAATTCTATACAAATATATCGTCCCATCAATATCTTTAAATAATATTTAGTATATATTTCCTCTCATTTCACGTAGTAAGTTTTTTTAAAGAGAAAATTTTATTCCAAATTCTATTTTTGGTTTAAGCTTTCAATAAAAAGTTAATTAATTTTTTAAATATTTTTAACCATTTGTATTCTGTAAATAGTTCTATCATGGTTGTATTTTATTTCACATTTATTATTTAAAAAAATTAAATGCGGAAAACAATTAATATATGTAAGATAATATTCTCAAATATTTTAAAGAAAAATATAAAATCAAACAAAGATTCTTCTTTTTTCATTTTCTTTTGACTCCTACTTCTTATTTTTCACTAGAAAAATATATTAAACATTAAACCGAAGACAAATCCCAAGATTTTTACGGGAAACTAAAATCCTAAAGATTTATTTTTATTTTTACTTCTATTTTTTATTCATATTTATTTTATTTTATTATGATTTATTTTTCATCCGATTATTTTTTGTTTCATTTCGAATCTCAAATTCTCGCTTTTAAATGAAAATGCATTCAAATATGATATAATCTTTTGTTGTTGTTTGAAAATAGGATAAGATTAGATGATACAGGACGCCTAGAGATTCCATAAGATAATAATATAAAAAAGCTTTAAAATATCCTACATAAATATATGGGTTTATTAATATCTTTAAATAATAATTACTATATATTTCCAATGTTTCACATAGTAAGTGATGTATTAAAGAGAAAAAAATATTTTAAATTCTATTATGTTTTAAGCTTTTAATAAAATGTCAATTATTTTTTTAATTATTTTTAACTATTTGTATCCTGTAAATAGTTTTACCATGGTTGTATTACCATCGTACACAAGATTTCATTTTAGAATGCGTTGTAGGTAATTCCTTTTAGCTTTAACTTTCACAATGGCCATCAACAAAAGTTAAGGACAATCCTACCTATATCAATTTTCTCTCATGAGCACCTATATGTTACATTATCTAAAGTTAAGTTTAGATCCGGACTTAAAGTTCTAATCACAAACAAATAAGAGAAGGTGCAAAAGAAAACAATGAACGTCGTCTACAATGAGATGTTTCAAAATCTTGCTAAAATTCTATGCTTTTAATATATTTTATAACAATTAATTATAGATTTTATTATCTTTTTCGGTTACTATAATGTTATCATCTTTATGTTTTTCATCTTACATTTTTTATCATCAACTTGTATTTGAATCTTTTATGATTTACACTTAAACAATAGTTATTTTTAACTATCAATTTTCCATACAACATCATTACTTACACCATAATTCATTGTATGCAAACGCTCATAAATCAATAGATAATATTATTTATATATATAATATATAAAATATTTTATAGTCCGCACAGGGTGCGGACCGATCACCTAGTGTATAATATATATAGGTACACAATAGAGAGAGCGTCTTAGGTTTTCTATATTCTAGTTAAGGCATATTGCCTATTTACAATATATGATAATATACTCCAATACTCCCCCTCAAGTTGGAGCATGAATGTTACAAATGCCCAACTTGGGAAGAAGTTTCTTAAACTGTGATCGCCCAAGAGCTTTTGTGAAGATATCAGCTGGTTGCTCATGAGTACGAATGTGTTGCGTGGAGATAAGACCAGCCTGAGCAGCATCACGAACTTGATGACAATCTGACTCGATGTGTTTAGTACGCTCATGAAACACTGGATTAGCTGCGATATGGAGGGTGTTGGGGTCGGTTTTCATCTCGACAAGATCAATCAGAAAAGTGGCCGAGTGTGGAAACTGCCCTTGACCATGCGAGGCCAAGCAAGACGCCTCGCGCACAGGTTGCGCACAAGGCCGAAGCAAAACACCTCGCACAATTTGTGCACAAGGCCGAACTGAAATGCCCGCATACGGTTTGTGCACGAAACCGAGCTAAGATGCCTCGCGCGCAGATTGTGCATGAGACTGAACTGAAACGCCTCGCACCGTTTGCGCACGAAGCCGAACTAAGACGCCTCGGTGCATAGTTCGTACGTAGTTTGTGCGAGCCGAACGTCCCAGTGCATGCACGAGGATGAGCCGCGAACAGCTTGTGCGAGCCAGAAACCTCGGTGTAGAATTTTTACGAAGAGCCAAAGAGAACCGAACCACGCGTAAACCGTCACTTTGGTCAGAAAATCATAAACGAACCGAACCAAACCGGTTACGCTTGGTGTGAAGCATAACCGAAGCGTTTATGGGCTAAGCGAAGACGAAGCCCAAAAACCGATCCCGAGTTCAAGGCTTTTCGATGGCGAGCCCAAGCCCACAAAGAGGTCCGAGGAGACATCTACCCTAGAGGAAGTCATGTGGGAAGGAGCGCCGTCAAGAGAAGCGGAGATAGAGAAGAATCTACGAGAATATTCCCAAGATCTTCGCTTAGTCGGTTTAGAAAGTTGTATAAATAGAATCGTTAATTCACTTGTAAAGGG
>JAHZTW010000004.1:39305378-39332298 GCA_020283515.1 Alliaria petiolata | reverse complement strand
TTTGAGTTTAATGCAATATCTTTCTTAGATTTCTTGTTTTATCTTTCTCTAATCATGTTTAACCCTTCTCTAATCTTTGATTTGATGGGTTTAAGCATGATTAGTGAGTAGTTTCCTTAGGAACTTAGGGATGGGTTAGATTTAGGGATTTCTTATGGTTCAAACTTGCAATCTAGGATAGATTCTTCCTTTTCTCTTCTTATTAAGTAGTTCTTCATGCCAAATAACTAATCTTTGCTATTTTGGATCATAGGCATTTCATCCACCCACCAAGTGTTTGATGAAATGCTTGAACCAACTTAATAAGAGATTTACATTTCTAGCCTAAGACATTAGATGTCTAGAGTGTTTATCATACCATTTAGACTTGTTATTAATGCTTGTTGATTATCTTAATGCTAAAACATCATTAGTTCATTAGGAAGATTAACAAAGGGATTTGAGCCACACATCATGGTCTAATCTAAATTAAGTGTTCTAGGTATAGAGTTAGCTTGACTAGTTGCTTAAATGATTGCAAGGTTGTCCATTTAGTTTTCCCAAATCAATGATTCCATCCCTAGGTTTCGATTTAGTCAATTGATAATCTTGCTTAGTAGTAATCCTTGCTTAGTATCTTGATTAGTAGTGATTAAGGCTTAGTTTCATAATATTGCTCTAGTAGTATCTCTTTTAGTTTGTGTTTACCTTTCAATACTTGTTGTGACTTGCTTTTATCATTTTAGCTTAGCTTAGACTTAACTTTGTATTCTTATTGCATCATCTCCCAAGATGGATTGATACCTCAATATATTGCAATGATATGAGCAATTGAGGAATTGCTTGCAAGACATAAAAAGTCTTGTTTCATGACATCACACAAGCAAAACCGCCTCAAAAGCCTACAGCTTATCCCAACCCGCACAAGTGATTTCCCGCACACAATGCAAACACCCGCAAACACTATTCATAAATCATTCAACCATTTTCCGTTTAACAGCCTATGTTACTAAGTCCATCAATCAACAACAGTCATACAATAATTAATAATAAAGTGATATTAACGCGTTACTAATCTGGTTCACACAACAATCAAATACGTGTATTCATATAGATACAGCGCAGGTATGCTCGCATTAACAAAGGACTACTCAGACTAAAACGAGTATGAATATACGAGAGATAAATCACAGGCAGTCCTCACCTTAGCTTCTCGGGTGCAACAGAACGGAAAGAATGACAACGCTGACAAAGCCCTTGGGATCCTCTTCCTATTAATTGACAAACCTCTTTTCTAAAAAAAGCTGAGTTGTCAGCCTCACAATCAAAGATAGTGTTATTTTTTAGTGACCTGTAAATGTGACCTGGAACAGGTGTATCAAAAAAGGAAATGTCTAATTTTCTTTTTTTCGTCGTCATCGACTCATTGCGACGACTCTTTTTTTCAATCCCTAATTTCTATCGACGAAGATCCAAAAATCCAAATACATCGCCCAAGCTAATGAATGATCATCCGATCCGTTTAGTTCTGGTTTAAGATCACCCAAAGATCCTCCGATTACAGCCAAGGATCAGCCAAAGATATTGAATTCGGGACTAGTTAATATGATACTTGCTCGCTTTTGATTCGATTCAGTCAGTATCCTGAGAGAAGAGACAAGAGAGGAGAATTCTGAAAGGTTTTGCTTCTCTTCTTCTTCTTCTTCTTCTTCTTAGTTGTGATCGTTAGTTCTTCGATTCCTTTGTCACAGTTTCTCTCATTTTTTTTTTGTATACGAATCTTTGGGGACTTATTTTTTTTTTGTTTTCCAAAAACTTTCCTGGGTTTTCGTCTTCTGTATTCTTATTCTCCTTCTTCTTGGGTTTTCGGGCTTCTGTCTCCAGTTATGTTTCTTGGTCTCCTGAGACGAACCCTAATTCGAATTTCAAATTTCCGATTTGCTTTAGGGTTTAGGAGAAAGGTGTGATTTTGGAATTTCCCCTTCACGTTTTCCGGTTCAGCATTGATTCTTCTCTAGCCGTGGAGAATAATTCTCGGGCTGATTATGATTGGGATCGCTTGTGTTTTTTCCACTGTTTTGAAACGTCTCTAGGTCAGGGAATTTGGAATTGATGGCGATCGTTGACGATGACGAAGAGGAAGACTCTGTTCCTCTATCAGCCTCGGGTTATTATTTTGAAGATGACGATGAGATACCTGTGTCCTTTGCGCGGCTGCCAATTCAATGGAGCGAGAAGGAGAAAGTGGATGGAAATGCAGCTGGTTTGTACTTGCGAGGAACAGCTGATAATGGTCTTACGCCTCTGCATAGGCCTTTTAAGGCTTGGAGATTCGACCTTTCCAACTTCAGTCCAGAGATTTCTGTTCTTCAAAAGGACAATATTTGGGTCAAGCTTGAGAAGCCGAGGAAATGCTATGAGGAACTGATAAGAACTGTTCTCATAACCGTGCGGTCCCTTCATTTTCTTTGGAGGAATCCCGAAGCTTCGGATAAATCTCTCTTGGAGCATTTATCTAAGATTTTCAAGTGACTTGACTCTTTTCAACTCTTTTGTTCTTCTCTCTGGTTATTGTCATTCTTTTGGTTTTAACACCTGTGGTTGGATGTTGTTTGTAGGGCATTTGACGTGAAGCCGTCACAGAATGATTTGGTGGATCACGTTGATTTAATGGGTGAAGCTGTCAAGAGAGATGGAAAATTGGCGAAATCAAAGGTTAGTAAGGAGAATTTGCTGATTCTCTGGTCTGTGAGATGTTTGATTTCAGAGTTTGTGATGCCCATAATTGTCATCAAGAGTTTATTTCGTTTTCTGGCATGCATATTTTCTGTATATGTATCATCTTCTTAACTCTTACCCTGATTCTCTACTGATTTTTTTCATTTGCTTGCTTCTCATTTCAGCTGATGCATACAACCAAACAGACTCGGAGTTTCTTAATTCAGAAAACAGTCAGAACAGGGATGCTGGTTCAACGGCGTCAACAGCCATCTTAGTTGGTGACCGTTTACTTGTTGCAAATGTAGGGGACTCTAGAGCTGTTATATGCAGAGGCGGCAATGGTAATGCTTGTTCAATTTTATTTAAATCTTCTTTTTTTTTTGTGTGAGGGAGGCTGAAATAGAGATTAGAAGACGTTTCTATGTGATAGCACTCGTGTACATGAAATTTGCAATGCGTAGTAAACAATATAATCTTAAGTTGTGAATGTTAGTTGTGTTGTCTTCTCTGGTACTAATGTTAGTTGTGTTGTCTTCTCTGGTACTAATGGTAGTTGTGTTGTCTTCTCTGGTACTAATAATAATACTCTTCTCAATCCTAGAACTTATACTGAAATTTTTTTGTTGCATAAAAGTGAAAGTGATGTTAACATGTGCAATTAACTTGGCAGGGATTTTCGAGGATGAAGAGGTTCAGCCAAGGATCTATGAGTAAAGTTCAGCGTCAAATGATATTAGCTCATTAATCGCTCCAACATCGACCTCAGGGTGTTTTTTTTCTCCTCTTGTTTCCCACATTGGCCTCTTTGATCCATAGATATAAACTAACTATCAACTTTGAGGGTAACTTGGGTGTGCAGTTTGTACTCAGTCATGTCAAAATTAAGTTTAAGATCCTTAAAGGGCAAATCTTTTGCCTGGTCCTGCGGTTAAACTTTTGGGAATAGGTTGATAATCTTTGTTCGTCGAGTTTTAAACCAGATCATGAACTATCTTTCATTCTTCCCTTGTGATTAAAGTCGCCTCTTATCATCATTAGTGAGGATTTGTTGATTACCTGGAATAGATATGAATCCTATAAATTGTGTTTTGATTGATTCAAGTGTACAAACGTGAAGGCAAGCTTGGTTGAATTGGAGCTTTGAGGTGGAAAGAGCACTACTTTGCTTCATTTATTTTCGTTGTTCGTGATTAGAATTTGGGCAATGGGGTGTCTCTTTTACTTGGTAACTTAAGAAAAAGAATCTGTAATTGTATATCTTTCAAGGATAAATGCCGTATTTGAGTGTTGCTCCTGGTACTCAAGGCTTAAAGGATAAGTGATATATCATGGTTTTTACCCATTTTTGGACCATGATATAAGTATTTTTATAGAGTCTTTTGATCTTTTTAGAGTCCATTAGAGTCTTTGCAGGTTCAGCTACGTTTTGAGCATAATTGGAGATTTTAGAGCATTTTGGAGCATTGTGGAAGAAGTGCTGAAAAGATGGCGTTGAATTGAAGATTAGATGAACAGTGTCGATCGACACCAAATATTTTCAGAAGAAAACGCGATTTCTACAAGTTTTGAAGAAAAGGATATTGCCCAAAAAGATTTCCTTATTTGCAAGAATGCCCAATTCGTGTTTTGGACCTTATATATAGTTGTCAAAGCCATTGTTTAGGCATAAATCTCATACTTTAAGAATCATAGAAGTTTAGGGTTTTTGGAGAGAAAAATCAGACTCCTTTAGAGCTGATTTGGAACTCCTTTATTTTCTTCTATTGATTTCTTTTATGCTTTCTATTCAAATAATGATTTCTGTTTCATTGATCATGTCTGAGTAGTTTGCTTGTTAGGTTTAGGGTTTTTCAAAGGTGATTAATGAATTGTTAGATCGAATTAAATTGTTAGGATAAAATCATTAGAGTTCTTCATCTGGATTTGTGTTTAATGCTTATTCTAACTTCATGACCTAGAATCTGATATTAGGTTGATTAATAGATGCGAGAGTATTATTAATTGTCTGAACTAATGTTAGATGAGCAAAATACCTATTCGAAAAGAGATTTGGTGTAGGATTTTGTGAACAATTGAACTTGAAATTAATGCTTGTCTGAATTGTTTGAATTTGCAAAGAGATTTGGAATTCTAGGGTTTATAGATAGATAATCTTCGCATCGAGAGTTGGTTGATTTTACATTAGTGTTTCAAGTTCTAGAACAGTTCTTAATATTTCTTAACATCCTGTTTAGACCTGCAATTTAGATCACCTGAGAATTTCTCTGAACCTAGCGTTTTGTTTCCCGAACTTACACCGTTTTAATTACCTGCTGTCTTTACTTTTAATTATTTCTACTTAGCTTAATTCGAATTTAGAGAACTGCTGTGTGACTATCTCTTCTCTGTGGATTTGATCCCTAAGTATTACAACTGATCTCTTAATTTGAGAGAGTTGCTTTAGGGTAAATTTGACCCTTATCAATAAGGCAAGGTCGACCAAAGTCAAAGATGAAAGCGTAACCCTGCCTGAAGTTGCAGCTGCTGCTACCACCAGTCAACCTCCTAATGCTAACTCTTCTTCCTCACCAGCTACTTCCCTGCAGGGGTATCCTCTGGAAAACAAGGCCTGACAAGGATGCTATCGACAAAGGTATAAGCTTTAGTTTTCTTATGATGTTTTTTGAATGTATGTATGTATGTGTTCACATAGCTGGGTTTTAATTTCAATTTTTTCTAAAGTCGTTTTAATTTCAATTGTTTCTAAAGTCTAAAGTCGTTTTGATTTCAATTTGTCTAAAGTCAAAGGGGTTTAGATATTCAGACTGGGACTTTCACTCTACGACAGATAAAAGCAGCCACTGATAATTTCTATGCAACGATGAAGATTGGTGAAGGTGGATTTGGCTCTGTATACTAGTTAATTCACTTGCATTCTTCAATTTTCTTTACTCTATGTATAAAGTTTTATAGAAAACTTATATACATTTTGGAAGAAGATATTAAAAAGGTGGTCCCTTCTCTTGGTCACGGTGTATTGTCAAAAGTAAAATAAAAAATGTTTAATTAAAATCTAGGTGATTTTTTTTCTAAAGATCACCTAGATTTATAAGAAATCTAGAAGGTTGTCTTATATTATGATTTAAAGATCCTGTATATTAAAATTTACAAATGAATCTAGTTGATTAGCAATTTGCAATTAACACTCGTTCTGAATTTTCAATTAAAATTTAAAATCTATATTACAACTTAATATAGTTTATGAATAAACGAAAAACACAATATAAGGATAGTAATTGCTAAACACAGAAAATTGATTTTTATATTAAATGCCTTCGTTACCAATTTTTTTTAAATATGGATATGCTTGGACGAGTTGGGAGATTAGAGAAGCAGAGGATCTTATGAGTGAGGTTCCTGGAGGACCAGGAGTGTCGATTTTGCAGAGCATGCCCGGGTCTTGTAGGCTGCACGGAATGTGAAAATGGGAGCAAAAGTGGCTGAGCTCGCAATGGAGATGAAACTGGATTTGTCAGGTTCTTATGTACCGATGTATAACATCTACGCAGAGAAAGGACAGTGGAAAAAAACTGCAGAGATTAGGAAGAAAGAGGTGAGGAAAGAAGTAGGGTGCAGTTAGATCGATGTTGGTGACACTTAATTTAACGATGTACGCTCTATGTGCCGGTATGAGATTTTTATTAAAAATAAACTAATTGTAATGTTTAATTTTGTTTTTTATAATAAATAGATGATTAACTTTAACAGTCGGGTAGAATTTATAATTGTTAGTTTTTTTAAAAAAATCTATGCAAATATATCGTCCCATCAATATCTTTAAATAATATTTAGTATATATTTCCTCTCATTTCACATAGTAAGTTTTTTAAAAGAGAAAATTTTATTCCAAATTCTATTTTTGTTTTAAGCTTTTAATAAAAAGTGAATTAATTTTATAAATATTTTTAACCATTTGTATTCTGTAAATAGTTCTATCATGGTAGTATTTTATTTCACATTTATTATTTAAAAAAATTAAATGCGGAAAACAATTAATATGTGTAAGATAATATTCTCAAATATTTTAAAGAAAAATATAAAATCAAACAAAGATTCTTCTTTTTTCATTTTCGTTTGACTCCTACTTCTTATTTTTCACTAGAAAAATATATTAAACATTAAACCGAAGACAAATCCCAAGATTTTACGGGAAACTAAAATCCTAGAGATTTATTTTTATTTTTACTTCTATCTTTTATTCATATTTTTTTTTATTATGATTTATTTTTCATCCGATTATTTTTTGTTTCATTTCGAATCTCAAATTCTCGCTTTTAAATGAGAATGCATTCAAATATGATATAATCTTTTGTTGTTGTTTGAAAATAGGATAAGATTAAATGGTAAAGGAAGCCTAGAGATTCCATAAGATAATAATATAAAAAAGCTTTAAAATATCCTACATAAATATATGGTCTTATTAATATCTTTAAATAATAATTACTATATATTTCCAATGTTTCACATAGTAATGTGTTAAAGAGAAAAAAATATTTTAAATTCTATTATGTTTTAAGCTTTTAATAAAATATCAATTTTTTTATTATTTTAACTATTTGTATCCTGTAAATAGTTTTACCATGGTTGTATTACCACCGTACACAAGGTTTCATTTTAGAATGCGTTGTAGGTAATTCCCTTTGGCTTTAACTTTCACAATGACCATCAACAAAAGTTAAGGACAATAGCTATATCAATTTTCTCTCATGAGCACCTATATGTTAGGTTATCTAAAGTTAAGTTTAGATCCGGACTTAAAGTTCTAATCACAAACAAATAAGAGAATGTGCAAAAGAAAACAATGAACGTCGTCTACAAGGAGATGTTTTAAAATCTTGCTAAAATTCTATGCTTTTAATATATTTTATAACAATTAATTATATATTTTATTATCTTTTTCGGTTACTATAATGTTATCATCTTTATGTTTTTCATCTTACATTTTCTATCATCAACTTGTATTTAAATCTTTTATGATTTACATTTAAACAATAGTTATTTTTAACTATCAATTTTCCATACAACATCATTACTTACACCATAATTCATTGTATGCAAACGCTCATAAATCAATAGATAATATTATTTATATATTTAATATATAAAATATTTTATAGTCCGCGGGGTGAGGACCGATCACCTAGTAATTAAATAAATCTGGACAAACGAGGAATCAACCGTGGCTTAGGACACAAGCAACAACATCACGTCACAACTCATACGTGAACAACAACGATAACACAACGAGATCACTCTTAAGCAACAAAACCACGTGGAGGAAAAGAAGCTTGCGGCTTAAGCAACAACAACAATGGTGGATCAACTTTAATAACTCTCGGGAAAATGAACGTAACGGAGGAAGCTCGGATCTGCTTACCACTGTATGATTCACTGACGGTGGTGGCGGCTCGGAGCAGCAGAACGGCGAAGACGGCGAGCAGTGGCGGTGGAGTCGAAACGACGACTCGGGTTAGACTCACGGCGGCTTCTCCTCGCGTCTACGGCTTCACGTCTAGCTCCGACTTGGTCCGAAACGGTGGCGGCAGAGCTCTCAGGATTCGGGCAGAGCTTCGGTGCGATCGATGGAGCTTGCGGCTCGTGAAAGTCTCGGTGCAGCTTTTTAAAGGAGGGAGGAAGAAGATGACGTCAATAGGGTTTCCCTCCTATTGGGCCAAACAAATCAATTTGGGCCTTTTCTTTATTTGATGGGCCACGGATGTCACAAAGATCGCAGAAACAAATAAACAACAGAACAAAATAAATTTTGTTTTTTTAATTTATGGTAACGAAAACGACAATAACAAAACAGATCAAGCATAACAGAAAAAACTATATTTTTGAGTTTTTTTTTGGGTTTATGAAGAACAAAACAAAACAAATAAAAATTACAGAAATAAAATAATGATAGATTAACCTGATTCGGAGCTTAAGCTCTGATACCAGGTGATATAAGATCAAGGGGGTATGATCTTATAAGTGTGGTGAATCGATGGAACCAAACAGTTGGCTGTGCAACTCTCTCTATTTGATCAGTTTATGGATCAAAATGGATAGATTATGGAACCCAATCTGCTGGCGGTGTAACTCTCTCAGATTGAATCAGTTTATGAGATGAAACAATGGGGGGGGGGGAAGGTGATAGACGCCACAAAGTTTTATGACATAAACCTTGATAAGTCTAGAATTCAAGAGCAAGTTAATCACACACAGACTCTAAGAACTCGGTTTTGTTTTGCTATTCTCTCAAGAACACAAAAGAGGATTTTTATTTCATCAAAAGGTCTAAAGATTACAAGGCTGCAAGGAGACCTTATAAACTGGTCCTATCAGCTAACGACCTAATATGTTCGACCAAATAAAACAGCAAAAGACTCAACAGGACTTGTAAAACAAAACTACAAAGCGTTTAAAATACAAGAAAAGGAAAGTTTTTTAAAATAAAAGAAAAAATATCTAAACTATTTTCGTGCTCTATGAGGTTTGAACCGTGGTTCCTCTCAGCTTTAAATACCACTGTGGTTTACCTGCACAATTTCATAATAAATAAAACTTACATGGTTTGGGCTCATATAGGCTGGTTTCAAAGCTGGAGTGTTCAAGGCTGATATTGGTCCTTCTAGCTTAAAGTTTTTGATGAATTCTTCCTCTTGAAGTCCATTGAAGTCGAAATAGTTGAGATCTTCAAGTGGTTCCACGTGGTTAGCTTCAAACTTGTGTTTTTGTTTGATTTGCTCTATCTTGGCCAAATGACTTGTTTTGGATGTAACTTGCAGTTCCGATGTGATCTCAATGAGGTTCTTGATGTTTTGAACTACATTTCCTGTCAAGTAAATAGACTTACCTTGTTTGATTCGAGGATGAGCTTTCTTGATGCTTAAACACGCAGAATCCTCCATTATGTCTAAACCGGGTGCATTGGAGCACTCTTGAAGGTTGCTTGATTATGGGTTGGTTCTAAACGTGTCTCCAGGCTCCATTGTGTTTAAGAGGGTCTCTATTACTGTGTTAAACATTTCTTGCAGCTTGCTGTTCTTAGAACGTGACAGTTGAGCCTCCTTGACTTTGGGTATATGATATAGGTTTAAGCTCGGTTTGATGTCCACATCAGGGACCAATCACGACCATGAAACCGATACAGGCAAGAGCGATGACGAACCTCGAAGCAAGGCAACGACTTGTCCCAGATAGAGGTTGTCCGAGATGAAGATTCCACAAGGTGTTCCCCAAAGGCAAATTATCGGAGCAGGACAACGGGGAGATCTCGAAACAATCAGCAAGCTACGAGTTTCATAACGATGAGGTCCCGAAACATGTACCCGATATGGAAGTCACTCGAAGAACATGAAGACTCAGCATATCGGCTCGACGCCGTGATGTGATAGAAGACAACGGACTTTGCTTTTTGCCTTGGATCCGTGCCACCTAGGTTTTTGGGACCACCTATAAAAGCTCCCTTTGCACGCTTTTGGCAAAGGATCAACATTTTTTCCATCTTGTTCTTCTTTTAGTTTCTCCCTTTTTGGTCATTTTCTCCAAGAGAGAAAGAAGCCATTTTAGATCCTTTAAGCTTGTGTTTTTGTAAGGAATCTTGCTTCTTCTTGTTTTAATCATGTTGGTCGTTCTTTCCATCATGGGATTAACAGTTTTCATGATGATTAGCGAGTAGATTCATTTCAGTTTTTGGGATGAGGTTAGGACAAATGAGTTAAAAGTTCAATCTTTGATGCTTATCTATGCTTAAAACATCTTAATCCTTGCTTATTTGATGCTCTTAGTGCTTAATCATCTTCGCTATTTGATTTATGCCTTCAAACTTTCCCAAACAAACACCATGTTTAAAGAAATGCAAGAACCAATCTCATAAGAGATTCGCTCTTCCTAGCCTAAGACATTAGTTGGCTAGGGAGCGTTTTGACATTAATAGAGTTGTTTATTCATGCTTGCTATTCTCATGGATCACTATGCGAGAGCTAGGTTAGATTGTGTGTTAGCAAAGTGATCTATACCACGACGGTGAATTTATCTTATTTTTGAACTCTATGCTAAAGGATTAGCCTTAAAGGTAGTTGATTTATGCATCAAGGATCAACCTTTATCATTTTTGTCTCTGGACACCTTGTCCCTCGAACCGATCTTTATTATTTCTTTCAAACTTGCTATTTTATTCTTATTTACCTTTCTCACTTGTTAGATCTGGTTTATGTACTTAGCTTTTCATTATTGTGGCATTTAGGTTGATAGATTCTCTCTCATAAACCCTTAGATCATTCTTAGCTTGCATAAGAACCCCGTCAACATAATTTCTTGAATCTAACCCATCAGATTGATAAGACCTATGACCTATACTACATTTGGTTATAAGTAGTGGGTCATTGACCAAGTAGCATAAAAACCTACTTACCACCTTCACATGGCGTCGAGCCTTCACATGGCCTCGGGACAATTGTGGCTATCGAGCCTAACATGGCTACTAACCTTATCACTATTATTAGCAGACCATAGAATAATAATAGTAATCAATGACTTATTGAATCTGTGCAAGAGAACAACTCTAAACATGTAACCGACCATTCATAGTCACAAGTACATCTGAGAAGTGTTTTGATCCTCAGACAAGTATTTGGCGAGAACACTTGACTTCCAATCTGTTGCTCTGTCCGATCTTAACTCTCAAACTCCACTTATACCACGTAATCTTACTTAGCCATACTGCAATTTAGACTATTCACACTTTTCATTAACATCATTCACGCTTATATCATCCTTGACGAGCCTAATCCAAGCTAGACTCTATCCTAGAATCAACAACGCTCTAATACCAAACTGAAACACCCCAACCCGATTTTCCTAACCAGCAGCCGAACCTCGAGAAACTTTTGCCTTTCTAATCGATATCCTAGATGAGGTTTAATACATTTCCTCCATCTAACAACTTAACTGAGTTGATTTCATTGACTATTCAAAAACCTACGCAGCCTGAATAGTCATTACAAGTTTCAGCTTAGTAAGTACATTGGCCATTTGCAGTGGATGCACTGACTGAAGTCGATCTGATATGCATGGTTCCGCGTCTGTCTTTCACTGCCACTACCATCGTCCCGGCTACTGATCTAGCATAACACATCTGCCCTCGTTACTTAGTCAATCAACCAACCATCCCCACATGACCAAGTAACGAAGAGAGGCGGCTTGGATCCTTAATACTTAGCACGCCAGTCACGGCCTATTTGAATGTAGTCACGTTTCTCCCGACCAGAGTCATGTTCCTCCTGACTATTCTCACGGCTGTATACTTTCTCTCGGTTGTTCACTCAGTAGAATCATCCCACTCGGCGATTCTCTCGGTAATCCTTCTTTCCCTCGGTGATTCTCCAGACAATCATCTCGGGATCTCTTTCCTCAGTGATTCTCTCGGCCTGAATCCAATTGTCGTGTATTATCCCGACCAATATTAATCATACGCACTGTAACCGCTCATGGTCATGAATTTCTCCCGAATATCCATGTTTCTTTCGAATATAGTCACGCGTCTCGCGAGTGGTTCTTTTTCTCATTGACTGTAATCACGTCACCGTCGGCTATTTACCAATCTGATCGACTATTTCCGCCAATCTCTCAATTAGAAACTCAAGCGTATCTTTTCTCTCGGTAATTCATTCTTCTCGATGATTTTTGCATGAAATCGCGATATAACCGTTTTCTCTCAATCATAGTCACGCTTCTCGCGACTGGTTTCTCCGCGCATCGAACGACTAGTTCTATCAATCTCTCGACTGGAAATCCCGTCATACCCTTTTCACTCGTTTCTCTGTAGGTTTTTTTTCCAAGAACATATGCAGAATTTATGATTATCCCCAGAAACCAATAACTCACGTGATAAATAACCCCACTTATTTTTACTTATATAACTCTCACGGGCCTCGGATAATAACCGACCCCTTTATTTTATCCGACCATATTTCATTTTATTCTACCATAATTATTATAGTCGAGCCAATAACCGTTTTCTGACTTCGGACCAAGTGCTCCAAAAACACGGATTGTCTGAAAACACTTGTCTAAGCCATTATGTCCAGCTCAAACCCGATCCCAGCCGACCAAGTCTGATTTTCACGGCTAGTTCCATTCTCTTCCGGTTATTCTTATTTTTACACGACTATCTTCCATTTTTCTCGGCTAAAACCACTTATCCCCCTCAAACACTCGATTAAAACCGTTCCAGCTAACTTCCTGACATTTTCTTAATCCTGCCCTAACATCCGGATTCCCATGAACCAAGCCTCTACAACGGTAGTACACTCTCACACATACCATTCTCGTACCACGCTCGCGTACTATGCTCGTACTGCGGCCGTACCACGCTTGTACTAGGTTGATTCGAAGATCACGGGCGTTACACACTCTCATTGTATCTTTTTAAAAGTAATAAAAAATAAATAATAGTATAATATTATATAAACATATTTTTAATAGTATAAAAAAGTGGGTCTGTCAAAACTCTTTACAAAGTCTCTGATATGAGAAACTTTGAAGAAACAAACTTTTAATTTTATATTATTATTTATTTTTATTATATTTTGAGAGATTTAATGAGAGATCCATTGTTGATGCTCTCGTCTCTCGCAATTATAGCATCTGCAAAAGAAATTTCAAATCTTCAAATTTGAGGTTTTGTTCACTGCAAAAGAAATTTCAATAGTGACACCTCAAATTTGAGGTTCCACTGTTCAAAATCTCAAATTTGAGATTATATATTTTTATTTGCATTTTAGTCCTTCTAATTAGTTATTTCATAAAATATCTTCATAGTTTTACTGTTTATCATTTTTACCTTATAATTATATGTTTCATTAATATTTAACATGTATGCTTATAAATTTAACTTTTTGTATACAATTAAAATAAATAGCTTAAAATTACAAAACAAATATTACACAACAACAATATTACACTAAGAAAATTTAATACAAAAATAAAATTGGGTGATTTTGGTGAATAACAAAAAAAACAATAACCTATAAACTAACCAAATTCTTAGAGAGAGATAGGAAGAGATAGAGAGAGAAATTAGTTAGTTGATAGGTTATAGTTTTTTTTTGGTTATTTACGAAATTTTCTCAATAAAATTTATGTAATGTTTTTTAAAGTTTATATAATATCATATTATAGTGTAATATTTTAATAATATAATTATTTATAAATTTAGATAATTACATAAAATAGCATATTTTCAAAGTGTAATTACATAAAAGAGCACTTTGTGTAACTAGATATAAAAAAGCACATTTTCAAAGTATAATTACATAAAAGAGCACTTTGTGCAACTAGATATAAAAGAGCACATTTTCAAAGTGTAATTACATGAAAGAGTACTTTAAGCTATTGAAAAGACAATATTAACATTTTTCTCTTTCTCTGTCTTTTTCTCTTTTTTTTTCTCTTTCTCTTTCTCTTTATATTTCTCTTTATATTTCTCTCTATATTTCTCTCTCTTTAACAACCAAAAAATAAATATTTATCAAGATTCAATATAACATAGGTTTGTATTTGAATAAAATGGTATTTGTAAGGTTCTAATTCGTGGATGATTCGAACTGGATGGACATAACTTATATTCATGTGTCATGTGGATTTCTGTGTATAGATATAGTATAACTTAGTTTTAGACATGTCTGATGGTTGTACATGTGGATACTCGCATATGGAATGGTAGAAATTGATGAACAAATTTGTGTGTTTTGCAAGATATATATGCCCACAATTACCTTTCTCAATTACTCATCTGCTAAGACTATCCATGATATAATATCCACGGATTACCATCCATGCCAATATAATACATGTCAAATTCAGACATTCAACTAAGCTTAGTTTCAGGTGGGAACCATATGTTTCAGATGTATGGGTATTACTGTGTACACATGGATATGTATCAATAAACATATATTCGTGGATGGTGGTTTGTCTGAGAAATGACTAAATTCTTCTAGAAATTGTATCTAAGTATTTGAGTTGAAAAAGTGTATATACATACATATTTTGACTTTGAAGAAAAGTGATACGCGTATGTAATACATTCTCTCTTTCTTTTGCTAACTCTCTAACATAGTGGTACTCAAGATTCTATGGTCCATTTTCGTGGACGACCTAAAACATAATATGTAAATTGTTACATAAATCTATCATAATTTCAATCCATGGACGCCGTTTTATGGAATTCTTACGGTGGATCTACATGGATGTTGTTTTATGGATACCTTATGACAAAATCTGTCTCTATACTCCTCTAATTCACTAATCTTCTTATATTATCCACCCATCTACAACACAAAATAAAAATAAATCCACTATTAGTCTTTACACATGGACATAGATCTGTGGATGGTCACTAGTCTCGAAAATGACTACAGACGCATCCATACCCAACCCATATCATTCTACATCACTATTTCAAATGTTGCAACTTATCTATTACATCTCCTCCCAACATCCAAACATATAATACATCCACATCTTATACATCCATCCGCTTTCGTCCACGGATTTAAACTTATTAAGGGTAAAAAAGACATTGTGTACCCCAAAAAGCATAGAAAAATATAGAAAAGTACCCTAGTTGATCAAAATGCTCTTTTATGTAAGAGAAATTGAAAAAATGCTCTTTTATACAAGAGAAATTGAAAAAGTGCTCTTTTATGTAAATGACTCTTATAAATTTTATATTATAAATTTAGTTATTGCTGTTTATATTATTTCTTTTGTGTATGTTTTATATTTATTTATAAAGTTATATGATCTTATTTAATTATAATAAATAATAAGGATTAAAATACAAAATATAATAATACTAAAGTTATATTTGAGATTATGTTTTGAAGATAAATAACTCCAAACCTCAAATTTAAAGTTTGGCTAAGCTCAAATTTGAAGTCCTAAAGATGCTCTTAGTGTGACATTTGAGGCATTGATCCGATTGTCTATAGTTTTCTCTCACTCCAATCGCTTTTCTGAGACGTTAGTTTCAACAAACTAACACACACTTTTTGTATGTTTTGTTTCCCTTTGGATTCACTCTTCCTTTCAAAAATCAGAAATCTCGGAAACACACAACAAATCCTTTCACCAGTTTCTGACTACTAACATCTCACCCAAATCTCAAGGATCTAAAATCTCTCTCCCAGATTCCCTTTTCTCCTCCGATGTTCTTCTTCTCCAATTCTCACTTCTAATCCAATAAAAAAATGGTGGAACCCCTTCCCAGGCGTTTTCTCTCTTCCCACAAGTCTCTCGTCACTGTTTTCTGGATCGCCACTTTCGCTTCCCTATTCATCTGGCAATTCGGCGGCGTTACCGGCCGTGGAGGCTCTCTCTACCGCGTAGGAGGTGGGCTCTCCGTTTTTTGGTGGACAACAACCGCCGCAGCCGCCGTTTCTTCCGGCGGATTCCCCCGGCTTAGACCCGTTGCCTTCAATCTGACGGATTTCGGCGCTGTGGGCGATGGCGTCACGATGAACACTGAAGCGTTCGAGAGAGCTATCTTTGCGATCTCAAAGCTTGGGAAGAAAGGAGGAGGGCAGCTTAATGTGCCTCCTGGTAGGTGGCTCACGGCGCCGTTTAACCTCACTAGTTACATGACGCTTTTCCTCGCCGAGAACGCTGAGATTCTTGCCGTGCAGGTTAGTTTTGCGACTGTTGTTCTGATTTAGATGAAGATGGTATGTAGATGGAACTGTGGAAGAGATCCATTGAGAATTGGTCAAAAGTTCAGATTTTTTTTTGGGGCAAAGATGTGAGATTTGATCGAGAACTGGCTACCCTGATTCATTTCTTCAATTTTTTTTTGGGGTGCAAATCATTGAAGCTTTTGCTGACTTAACACTCAGAGAAATTCTACTTTTGTTGGATAAGGCAATTTTACTTTATGGTTTCTGGAATGATTTCTTTCTATTGATTTTGGTTGGGGGGTTTAAGTTGTCATTTGAGTAGAGAGAAGAGCTTGAAGTTGCTCGTTTCGTGGTTGATAAATCGAGAGCTACATCCAGAAATTTTATGAGTGGTTTTTAATTGATATTGAATTGGTCTTATAGATTCCAAGAAGCATAATTTGAAGCGGTTTTTGTCTACTATGTATATATATATATATTAACATTGGTTTTCATGTTAACATTCCTAGGATGAAAAGTTATGGCCTCTGCTCCCTCCTTTACCTTCATATGGCTATGGAAGAGAGCATCCTGGACCTCGCTATGGAAGTTTCATTCACGGACAGAATCTCAGAGATGTCGTCGTGACAGGTCAGTCAGTTGATTTGTAAATATTGCTTGTCGGGACTGTTTTCTTTCAAGAGAACTGAGTTTCAAAATGGAACTTTTTTCTTAATTCGATCATTGTAAGAATGCTCTCGCGTGGTTAAGTTATTTAGGTAGGAACTGAATTTTGAGGGCTTTTCTCATATCAAGGCTATGTAAAAGTAAAACTACAGCTCTACCGTTTAAGATAAACCAGATCGTTTGGTGTTCTCAAATAAGAAATATCGACCTGATCACTACTTTTTAAGCTCTAGTTGACTGAGACGAGACATGTCCAGGCAAAAGGGAAATCCATCTATGATATCTCTATAAGCTGGTTGAAACTTGTTATGTCCTTCTGTTAGCTGGACAAAAGCTTATAAGAGTAGTCTCGGGACAAGAATCGCCTAAGTTCCTCTGTTAGATAATGAAAGCCTTATGTGGCTAATAGTCTTTTCTATTTCTGCCAAACCTTGGCGTTTAGTGGCTAATATATGATGGAAAACAGGAAATAACGGTAGCATCAACGGGCAGGGACAAACTTGGTGGAAGAAGTATCGCCAAAAGCTGCTCAACCACACAAGAGGACCACTGGTGCAGATAATGTGGTCAAGTGACGTTGTTTTTGCCAATATCACTTTGCGTGATTCTCCATTTTGGACACTTCACCCATACGACTGCAAAAATGTCACAATCACAAATATGACTATTTTGGCACCTGTGTTCGAAGCCCCAAACACTGACGGTATCGATCCTGGTAAGTATCTTCCATTTTTCGCATGCAACTCAGATATGTTGCAAAGAAAATGAATCCATGATTGCAACGTGACACCTATAATAACCAAAATGAAACATTCAAGATGACAAGAGCACAATATGGCTTTTATTAGAGTGATAAAATCATAAAACTAGGCCTCTAAGCTGGAATATCAATGAAACAAAAAGGAGAAACATCCTGAATTCCTAACTGGCAATGCAACTAGGATGCTAGCAACTAAATTATGTGTAATTTTCAGGAATTTCAGATGCCTAAGAGCGACTCATCTCCTTTCATTGTATCCCAGTGTTGCTTATAAGCATATAGTACCTAACATATGATCTTATTGATACAAATCAGATCAGAGCATGGGCTTGGGCGTTCTGTGTACACTATTTGGCTTTAATGGTGGCTAATATCTTCTCATTGTGCATCAGATTCGTGTGAGGACATGATAATCGAGAACTCTTACATCAGTGTTGGGGATGATGGAATTGCAATAAAGAGTGGTTGGGACCAGTATGGAACTACCTATGGACGACCGTCAAAGAACATACTAATCCGCAACCTCATCATCCGCTCCATGGTTAGGTAAGAGAGAATTGGATTTCCAAATCGATGTTCTAATAATCTGACACGTATCTAAAGCCTCTGTGCAAAACAGTGCTGGTATATCAATAGGAAGCGAGATGTCTGGTGGTGTCTCGAATGTCACGGTGGAGAACATTCTGATTTGGAGCTCCAGGCGTGGAGTTAGGATAAAAACCGCACCAGGAAGAGGCGGGTATGTCCGTGATATAACATTCCGGAATGTCACATTGGATGAACTGAGAGTTGGCATTGTGATCAAAACCGACTACAACGAACACCCAGATGGTGGATTCAATCCCCAAGCGTTCCCGGTCCTCGAGAACATAAACTACACAGGGATATACGGTCAAGGAGTGCGTGTACCAGTGCGTATCCAAGGAAGCAAAGAGATTCCGGTAAAAAATGTAACCTTCAGGGACATGTCAGTAGGGATAACGTACAAGAAAAAGCACATATTCCAGTGTGCGTACTTGCAAGGGCGTGTGATAGGCACCATCTTCCCGGCTCCGTGTGTGAACCTTGATCGGTATGACGAACATGAACAGTTAGTGAAGCAATCTGATTCCAAGAATGCAACAGATATAGACTACGAAATCTGAGTCTGACCAAGAACAAACATGGGTTTGGTTGGCCTCTTGCAACAAATTTGTTTTGTTGGAGTTTGTACATATACAGAGCAAATCCGGAAACCAAAGCACAAGTCACAATCGGTCACAGACTAGATTGTATTTGTGGCACTCACGAAGAGGAGTTTTTCCATTGATCATTTATCTTTCTATTGGGTTCCCCCTCTCTTACTTTGTTATACATATTCATAAATGGTGAAATTTGAAATTATTGCACTTCCAGCAAATTGAGATATTGCTTTTGTATAGACAGACTATATTTGTTGTACTCATGGATGGGAATGGTTAATTTTAGAGTTATGAACTTAATTGCAGCACACTCTTTATTCTCTTTATCTGAACTGGAGCAGAGTTAAAGTCACATTCTTTTAACTCAAGTCATACATATGATTAACAATGTAACAGGTTAGTTGACTACACAAAAGAATGTTACTAGAGTTTCCTAACCGAACCTAGATTTTCGGTTTTTGGTTTTAGTTCGGTTACTTGGGTAGAACTGATCAACAACATTTCAAAATTGATTTAGTTATCGGTTCGCTCGATTAATCATTCTAAAGCTTATACCCAACTATGAATTATACAAAACTTAATTTCAAAAATATATTAAAATTTTGAAAAAAAAAAACTGAACTAACCAAACTAAATTTAACCGAATTTTTTTTAAAAAACCTAAGACTTTGGTTAGTTTGGATAAAAAGATTTAGTACCCAAACTACCCAATACTTGATCTGAAGTGCCCGATATTTTCGGTTGATTTTTTCGAACCAAACTACTCGATTAACTCAACTACCCGAACCGAAATACCGGAACTAACCGAACTCTTAAATCATTAGTTTCAACATTAACTCTTAAATCATAAGAACAAAGAGGAATACTTGGTTTTCGTTTTTGGTGATTAGAGAAAGATTTTTCTAAAAGTAGCTAGAAAATATTTATTTAATAGTTACATATACGAGTTTAAAAAAGATTGACAATAAAGCAATTTAGATTAAAAAAGGAACGACAAAGGAAAATAAAATTCTCCAAGTTCCCATACAATCACAAAAAGCGAAAACTAGTTGTAGATAAATTTCATGGTACTAGTGGCAGACGTGTAACCACCATCAACAACCAGGTTATGTCCGGTAATGAACCCTGACGATTCTTGGCTTGCAAGGAACAAAGCTGCTTGAGCCACATCCTCCACAGTACCGGCCCTTCCGGTCAGCAAACTCCCTTTCTCAGCCACAATCTCGGTGACCTCAGCCACATCAACTTTGTCATTGTTTAGGTACTTACGGTACGCATTGACCAAGATGTCAGTGGGAACTCCATGAGGAGCGATGCTGTTCACACGGATTCCGTGAGATCCGAGCTCGCAAGCCGTTGTCCTCACCAGACCGTTGATGGCTCCTTTCGAAAGTGTATACGCATGACCTCCAAGTCCCCCCATTACCCCTGATGAGCTCGATGTGCATATTATCGACCCTCCTCCTCCCCCTTTGGATTTTAGATGCATCAGAATTAAGTTTAGTTGTCTGATAATTAAAATTAGGGCTACACAGTCTCGTTTAACTGATCTAAATGATACCGATCAAAACTCATAACTAGAAAACTATGAATTCAGTAACCAATGCCAAACCAAAAAAGGGTATAGAACGATCGAAACATAAGTATCTTTTAGGATCCGTCACATATTTTTTAGAAACCGAGGGATAGTATTCAATTTCCATTAGTTTCTAGAGAAAAAAAATACTAAAAAGCCAAATTCTACACATTTATTTTCAACTAGAGACGAAAAATAACATGGATTTCATGCAGGTCGTTAACATATATCATGATGTTTATAACTGATAATAACATGCTAGTTTGCATGATATATCATGTTATTTTGTCAAATTATACACGAAGAAATACACTTGTGATTTACTTTTTTGCTACCAAGTGTTTTTTAGTTTCAAATTAGACCAAAATTTTGGCTATCTAGCAAAGAAGCCTTAGTTTTTTTAGTTTTTTTTTAAATTATATAAACTGAAAATCTGATTGGACGTACCCCCTAACTAAAACACTCCAAAGATATTAAATGTAGTAATAACACATCTATACCTTTGATCATGGCCTTAGCAGCATGCTTGATGCCATGCAAGACACCATTCACATTGACGGATACAAGTTTGTTAACCATCTCAACGTCCATCTCCATGATGCTACCTTCGTTCACAGCCATCCCGGCGTTGTTGAACATCACGTCCAGCCTTCCTTTACGCCTCATGGCTAGCTCCACCGCGGCCTCCACATCAGCCTCTTTCGACACGTCACAATGGACGTAGAACCCACCAATGGAATCTGCCACGTGGACCCCTTCTTTCTCCAGGATATCCGCGACTATGACATATGCGCCGTTCTCCGAGAACAGCCTCGCCGTGGCCGCTCCGATCCCTCTTGCTCCTCCGGTTATTATAGCTACCTTCTTGTTTAATAGTTTGCTTGAGTCGGCCATTCGAGGTTTCTTCTTTCTCTTGAGAAATATTGTTATTGGATCTTAGTATTATTTTATTTTTTGGTTCAACTTACTGTATCTTGTTCTTATAACGCATTATTGTGTTTCTTTTTCTTAGGCATGCTCTTTACCTTTCCAAGTCAACTACTTTAATTTCTTTCACATGTTAGTTCATTCATCTTCTTTGCGTTAATGCAAGTTTGATGAATATAAAAAAGAAAGCGAGAGATAAATATATAATTATAAATCATGCACGAAATGTCACATCAATATTGTTGAAGTGTGTGATTTAACCTAACATAGCTGATTAATTTTTTTTTCTTTCTATTTGTCCTTTTTTCTTTGGTAGAATGCTAAGATTGTAGAAAATATTTGGATATTATTTATACATTTTTTTTACTGCAAAATGAAACTTATATAATATAGAAAGAATTTACAAAGTCTGAATGCAAATGGGTACAAAACCTATGATGGGGATACGATTTGGACGAGTAAATCCCGCATCAAAATACATTTAGAAGGTGTTCAAACTTCAATCACGGATTTTAATATAATTCATATTTCATGTTGATTTACAATCCAATGTTATTCAACTAATGATTCTAAATTATGTCTTAAAATCCAGTGTTATTAGATCTTTTATTTGTAAATCATGCTTAAAAGATTTTTATTGGAGATAAATTGGATATAGATGTGTATCTTGTGAATTGTGAAACCTGTAAAACCCGTAAAACCCAAAAATACTAATAGAAAGACTTGAAGAGCAATACGTTATATTGCATTTATGTGTTATATTTGAGTTATGAAAGTTTACATTATATGGTGTTAGCAATATGTTAATGTTAGTATAAATATATATACATATATATATATATATATATATATCTTATTATCTTGTATAATCAACATAATCATTCAATAATATATTTCTCTTATATAATTTTACATGATATCAAAGCCTTCGATTCTGATTCTTTAAATTCCGTATTAGAGTTTTGATCATCATAATGATCACCGTAGGAGATGACGTTGAAGATGATGGAGATGATGATCAAACGATGCCGTAGTTTGTGTTCACGTTAGGTTTTAATTAAAAAAAAAAATTTAGGTTTTTGGTTTTTATTCTTAATCTATGTTTTGATTTTGAAGTTCTACTTTTTATAGCTTACGAGCTTTGTTTTTCTTTTATATTAAGTGGTTTTCTATTCGTTTTTTGTTATTTGTTCGATGCAAGAATTGAGAGTTATTGAGAGAATCTTTTGGGTAAGGGTTATGGCTTTTCATGAGTTATGGCTTTTCACGAGTTATGGCTTTGTTTTATTTTCTGAGATTTATTATACAGTTTAGAATTTCTCAAGATTTTTGATTTGTTCTATTACGGGGGAGCTTGGTTATGGTTTTAGGGAGTTTTAGTTAGAACGGTCATGTTCTTTAGATAATTTTTTAGTCCGATTTATGGACTGTCCAAAATAAAGAAAATTGTTTGCGGAATTGTCGTTGCACCCGCGGGATGTTATTTTTCCTCTATTATCAAGACCAAAGAGGAGTTGAAGTTTCATCCCTATGAAGAATGAAGTTTAATCTGGAGGAGTCAGTTGACATGTTTTGCCTGTCCTAGACAAGTGTCCACGACAAAGGTGTTTTGCTTTGCAATTGTAGATTTTATGTTTTGCATCCCACATTTGTCGTGCGGGAGAGTATTGGAGATAAATTGGGTAACAAGATGTGTATCTTGCGAACCAAAATTGTTAAGACCATAAAACCCGTAAAGACTAAATGGAAAAACTCGAAGAGAAAGATGTTATATTACATTTATGTGTTAGATTTAGATTAGGAAATTTTACATTATATGGTGTTAGCAATATGTTAATGTTAGCCACTATATAATCTTGTATATTTAATAATATATTACTATTCTATAATATTCTACAATTTTATAGTTTGGTGTTATTCAAATAAGATTTTAAAATAATTCACTATAACTCAGTATTATTCAAAACTAAATGACTTTAAAATCTTTGTATATTGAATCATATGAAATGAATTTTAATTGAGTTTCATAAATAAATCATTAGAAAAAAAATTCAAAATACATTGTAGAGATTTTAGAATCCACACACATAGATTCTTAAAAACAATATTTAAATTTCAAAATTTTAAGATTATAAAAATTATAGAATTAACTTTAAATCTCTGATTAAATAACATCCCGGGCCCTTATATCTATCAACTTCTGGTCGTTGTCATGAAGATTGCTGAGTAATACGGTTAGTTATAAAATTATCGCAATTTGTAGGTGTTGTAGCTGTTTCGTTAACCTCAAAGGTAGTCGATCTCAACCACTCATCAACATCTGCATTATCCATCTACTGACAGAGTTTTAGCAAGAATGCATGTTTGACACTTAAACTCATCGACGTACAAATGTTTGTAGAGAGAAAGAAAGATGTGCTTCATATAACTAAAAGCAAGCGCTGCTTGGAGAAATGTAAATGATGCTGAAAAATGAGATAACCACAGTCTATGAGAGACTAGAAGAGGTGCGAGTTGAGGCACGACAGAGGCAAGATGTGCCTGCTGTAAGAGAAAGAGATCAATCTAGACCAGTGAGGATCAAAGTAGATGATGACTATGATGTATACATATTTTACACTATTTTAGCATCCATTTAGCATAGGTTTTGCATCCATTCTCTCTATCATTTGATAGTTTTGCATTAGTTCACTCACTTTAGGTATTAGATGCATCTAGCATAGACTTTTACATATTTTGTCTCATTTTACATTCTATTAGGTGATTTGGAGCTTAAAATGGAGAATACAGTTTGGAGACCATCCTGGGCGAAGGTTTGAGGAAGGTAAGGATCAAAACTAAGGAGTTTATGCAAGCAAAGAGGCTGAATGGATGTTGAAGGGGTTCACGCGACCAGAAGACGCAACCAAGATTGCCCGCGTTGGAGTTTACTAGATGACGTCTGCCAGATGAGGACAAAAGACGTACGGACAAGACTTACAGATAAGGACGAGTGACGTATCACGTACCACGCGACCAAAAGACGCGATCCAGATTGCTCGCATCAAACCTCCTTCCTTTCATCTTTTGTCTTTTTCCTCTTTACTATAAATACTCTAAGGACCACATGTTGTGGTCACGCTTTATTTTCATTTGTCAGCTATTTTATTTTATGCTTTAGTACCTTTTGTCTTCTTCTTTCTTTAAAGATTCAAGCCACCATTTTTAGTGTTCTTGAAACTTGAAGATCGAACATTTTAGCTTATATATTGCAATTTATTTTCCTGTTTTTAATTTCTTGCACTTTAATATTCTGTTTTTAGTTTATTGCATTTTCGATTCATAGCTTTTACATCCTCAAACTTTTAATCATGTTTTCTCATCTCTTTCTCATGGATTTGATGGGATCGAATATGGTTAGCGAGTAGTTCTTTTAGTGGATTTGAGGATGGGTTAGATTATGACGTTTTCAAATGTTAATCTTTGGTGTTTAAGAGCAAAGCTTGAAACTTTCTTTCACCCTTAGCGATTTGATGCTAGAATAGCATACACCATGCTTTCAATGATGTAAAGAAACTCACCATCCCTTGGATGTTCTTGGTGTTTCTCGTTAAGGGTTAAATATGGAATCTTTAACTTTTGTTTGGCGAATGAAACGCTTGAGCGTATACACATGTGTTCATGGATCTTAGGGAATCCTCCATCCCTTAGATGTTCTTGAATTTCTTGAAACCCCAAAGATAAAGACTTTCCTTCCCCTTTGGCGTATTAAATGCTTGGATCGTATACACCATGCAAACCATGATCTTAAGGGATCCTCCAGTACACCAATGTTCTTGGATCCCTTGAAAGTGCTAAAGGAGGAGACTTCTCAGCAAGGCGCACACTTAGTGGCGGACCTATGGGGCTTGTTACGTCAAGGTTAAGGCTGGATTTCTTTGCTTGGAAAGCTTCTTGTCACTAACGAGAGTTATGTTGGATTTTAAGTGATCCAAAAGGGTCTTCACCACGAGAGTGGGCTGATCTATTTCCGAGCCTTAGATTTTGGATTGTATAGACTTCATGCATAAAGAATATCAAAGATTGATGCTTGATTTGTCCCAAATCAATAAACCCATCCAACGACCCATCTTTTATATCATAGTTTCAAACCGTCCACTATTCACTCTTATTAAAGTGTGGTCATTTCATATCTTAATTTATTTCTTGCATTGTTCACTATCTCATAGTTTAATTCTTGAATTTTATATTTAAAGTTTCGGTATTTACACTTTTGAATTCAAGATTGCATTTTATGCTCTCTTGGGTTTAAAGGTTAGACCTTTACCATAACCACTCGATTCCACCTAGCTTAACATAAGTCTCCTGCAATCCTATTGTTACTAAACATCCCAGATTGGATTGATCCTTAAGTATGCCAATGACATGAGAAAGCTTGAGTAATTGCTTACAAGAAGTATAAAAACGCTTGTATCAATTTGGCGGCGTTGCCGATTTGGGATAGTTTTAGTCATTAGGATTTGGTTTCTAGTTGAGACTAGGTCTTTATTTACATTTTGGTTACTGATTTTACAGTTCTCTCCGATTACATTTCAGGTACGCTAGCAGTCGACGCGGCCAGTTGTGATCGTGTTGATGAACTTGCGATCACAAGGCAACACCAATATGCTTGAAGCTCAAGATAACGTGAACTTGTTGGGTTCTGCAAGGCTGAGACGAACAAGGGAATGGTTAAAAAAGACATTGAGCAGTTGGGTATGGAATACATTAAAGAACAATGGGGTGCTCATCACGCGCAAGGGGTTAATCATGAAAGAAACGATGTTCATGGACCACACCGGGTCATTGGAGCTGTGGATTCACCACAGACACACCAAAACCGTTATAGTTTAATCTCTATGGTCCAAAACGACAAGTTTCACGACTTACCATTGGAAGATCCTCTAGACCATCTAGATAACTTTCATAGAGTTTGTGGGCTCGCCAAGGTCAATGGTGGGAGTGAAGATAACTTCAAGCTTCTCCTTTTTCCCTTCTCACTTGGGGACCAAGCTAAGCAATAGGAGAAGAACTTACTGATATACTCATATATTTCATACATTTAGCTTGCATTTAGGACATAATTGCATTCATATTGCATTCTTACTTAGAGTAATTGTAGCTTTTGTCCCATTTTAGGTTTTAAGACATGATTGCATAAGCATTTGCATAGTTCTTGCAAATTTGCATCATTCTCAGGTTATATGGTGTACATGGAGCTATCTTGGATGCTGAGCTAGGATAAGAACATGGAAGAAGAGCTTAGGAATCACTTGGATTCAAGAGGAAAGAAGGTGTTCACAGATGAGCTGTTTTCGCACAAACCCGCCTGTTTGCAACACCCGCCAGGCTGCTCAAGGTGCTCCAAACCGGCCTTCTCTCGCAGAAA
>JAHZTW010000004.1:39288348-39302464 GCA_020283515.1 Alliaria petiolata | reverse complement strand
CTCGCTTGCTTAACTTTTGTGTGTTTGATTTCTAGTTAGAACCCCATAGATTTCCCGAGAAGATTCCCAACGTGTTCGTCCCATCTGCTTTTACATCGAGATTTACGCACTTCAATATTTACTTTTCCTGCACTGCTTGCCTGATTTCCTTTTTATAAGTCTTTAAGTTTATTTTCCTTTTCCCGTTGGTTATAGAATAGATTGACAACCTTCTCTATATAAGGCGTGATACTGCTTTCTTTATTTTCTGCAAAAACCGTGACACTTATCTCAAAACCCTAGTTCCCTGCGTCTTTGGTTGCCCTGATTCTTCTGTTTTGCAGTTTACCTCCTCCCTGTGGATCGATACCCTAAGTACTACAACACACGCTGTGCACTTGCAGCTTAGGGTCCTACAAATTCAAAGCTCGACGAGTCCCCAAAGAAATCCTCCAAACTCGGACGACTATTTAAACCCCATCAAGCTTTTGGCACCGTTGCCGGGGAGGTTGCGTTTCGCTGTCCAAAGCAAAGGTCAGGATCAAAGACATTCCTTTTCTCTAACTTCTAGATTTCTCTCTATGAGTTTCAGAAACCCTAAAACCGTGGAGGATCCCACGAACCAAGAACAACACGAGCCTGGACCCCCATAAGCTGATATCGCTCCCGAAGCTCGCGTCCCACGCGACCCGCGACTTGCTGGCCAAAGAAAAGACCCGAGGGTCGATCACCTGTACGCAGAGGTCGAGCAAACCCGCCAGCTTGCCGAACTCATAGACTCGATCAATGACATGGTAGTATATCAGGCGGAATGCACTGAAGCTGTCTATGGGCATATAGACGAAATTCAAGCCGAACTTCTCGCCAAGATGGAAGCTCTATCCGAGGAGATGAGGCTGCATAAGGAGCAAGCAGCCAGCAATGCCGTCCTGCTGAAGAAGATCTCTGATGCACTCGAATATCGCAGGCCTATCCTCGAGCAGAGCATGGAAGACATCCGCGCCTTAAATGAAAAGCTTGAAAGCATCTTCAACTGCCTGAAAAGGAAGACGGCGGCAATAGGGATCGAGCCGAAGCTGGCATCCTTCAACTCATAGAAGACCAAAGACGACCTGAGGACAAAGCAGAGGAGACCGACGATAGGCTTGAAAGCATCTTCAACTGCCTGAAAAGGAAGACGGCGGCAATAAAGAGGCTGACCAAGGAACAACAGAGATTTAGCGAGGCAGTCTATGCAATGAACATTGGCAGAACCAGGGAAACAACCCGGAGAGGCACGCCAAGAACACCGGACCGGAGCCCGAAGCCAGCCGCGTTTTCACCATGCAATGCAGTCGAACCCATTACCGAAACGAGGTTCTCAAGCCCTGAAACGAGCTTCACTGCCAGCTGCTCGAGTGATCCAAACTACGAGTTCGAAGAGACATATTCGACCGGATCGTCGAGGTATTCGTCTCAAGAACTTCTCAAAGGAGAGACCTCCGTCCGATCTACTGCTGGGAACAATGTCAGCCACTCAAGACCAATCATAACGCACATTCGGAGGGAGAAGCTTATGGAGTTCTATGCGAAAGTTAAATAACTCCTTGCGGAAACGTCGTTCGAGGACGCCTGGAAAGATCAGGGCTTGGCCGACTTCTTTCAGGATAGCTTGGAAAACAAGGTCGATATTGAAGTCTACTTTAATCAAGCGAGACATTCAGCCGCCAAGGACGCTATCAGAATGCCTCCAACGAAGAAGTATGAGTGGCACCAGAGCCGAATCGAGCCGTTGGCACTCGAAGAATTCAACAAGGTGGTGCGAGAACTCCCTCCTGAAATGGATTTCGTGGAAGCCTGGAGAGATCACCTGATCGAACATTTCTTCTGCGAAAGCAGAGAGACAGTGTCTGACATCCAAAGCCTTTTCAATCTCGCCAGAACCGGAAGGCACATTAGAAACCTCCACAAGATCCGAGGCCACGAACACTTCCTTAAACTCGGCGTGTCTGACACTCTTTGTGATCCAGGGTCTTGCATAAACATCATGCCGGCCAGTGTAGCGCGGAAACTCGGCGTGAAATGCGTCTTCCCAACTGAGATCAAGATTGGATTGGCGGACCAATCCTTTACAACCCCGAAAGGAGTCATTTATGATCTCCCGGTCATCATTGATGATTGTAGAATCCCGGTAGACTTCTACATAGTCAAAACTCGCCAAGAAGAAGCGAGGCATCATGGATTGGCCGAACAGGCGAGTCTCATTCGCCAATATCGATGGGAAGAAGTTTTATCCCGCGGTACCTTACACCATGGAGAAACATCTTCTTGAGAAGGATGAAGATGCTATCATGGAGAGAATCGAGGAGCCCTTATCAGAAGAGGCCGCGCAGAAGGCAAAGAGACTTTGCCTTAGGTCGAACTCCACCTCCAACGAAGCTCCCAAACTACCAAAGTCTAGCTAAAAGACTCTAAACAAGAGCGGCTCAATGGGAGACAACCCATTTTAGGCATTCTCTTTCTCATCTCTTTAACCATACTAATTTTAGTTTTGGTTTCTTCTTAGTTTACAGCATTTTCATAAAACCCAAAAGCAAAAAAAAAAATCAGAAAACCAAGAAAAGCACAAAAATCAGAAAAACCAGAAAAGACCAAAAATATGAAGAAGGAGCTTCGAAGAACACTCACCGGGCGACGAGCTGCCCGTGGGCCGGCCAGAAGGAGCATGGCCGCGCCACGAGCCAACGATGGGCCGGAGAAGACACCCCTGGCCGTGGCCGGCCTTCTTCTGCAACGTTTTCCATCCCGAACTTCACCAAACCGGATCTCCTTCAACCTGTTTCAAGCCTTTCAAGCTTCCTCCTTGATTCAATGGCCTGAACACGTCCTAAAGACCGCAAAGACAACTTCTACAACCGTGGCACACTGCTGTTGCATTCATGACGGCGAGACAAGACAAGACTCCATCCAAGTCAGGTTAAGTCGATGATCCATCTCTCTACTTACTTCGTCCAGCACGTTCAACGGACCTGTATCCACGAAGACGAAGAAGAACACCACGGTTCTAGAGGAAGAAAACCGTAGTGCAAGCTCCAGAAGGAAGAAGATGAGACTTCCTTCACCAAACCACGAAGAGAAAAGTTCCCGAAGACTAGCTTCTCTCTTCCGCGACCAAGACCTTTACCGAAGCCAAGTAAGGATTTCATATGGCATTGAAGTTCTAACTAGCAACACTCGTCTTACGGGATCCCGAACAGATCACTGGATAGGCCAGCATAGACCCAAACTTCAAGTCAAGTTTCTGAGGTGACGTAATCTTCAAGACGCAAGGACAGAAGATTTTCCATCTCTCATTCACGGTGTTATCAAAGGTCAAGGAATAAAGACAAGTACTCAACAACCGGAGTACCTGTTCCTCACAACAAAGGCAAGCCAATCACCACCACCAAACGCCTACCACCATCCTCATCCTTCACACCATCACGACCACCACCACCATCCGAAGCAAGGAAGCTCAACCGCGCAATACATTTCCTTTCGAGCTAAGTTTTCGATTTCTTTTGTTCAATTAAACCGATTCTAAGCAGGGACATAAGGAGAATGATCAAGTCCTTAGCTCAATCATACCACACGCCCATCCATCCATACCAAACCAAACGCCACTTTCAAGTAAGTCTTCACAAGCTTGTACTTGAATTTACCTATCTTTTTCACCTCAACTCGATTTAAACAAACTGGGGACAGTTTGATTTAAGTCTGGGAGGGGTTTCTTATATTACTAACTTTACTTTTATTTAATGAGTCTTATGCATACTTGAATCATTTATTGAGTCGTTTTATAGAGTCAAAATTTTTTTTTTCCTTTTAGTCGGAAACTATGAACTTTGCTAGGTACAAGTCGTTTCGAAACAAGGAACCTTAATGACCATTCTCACGGTTTTAGAAGCAAGGTTTACTAAGTTGAACACTGCAAGTGGATCGTTCCGACGGAGAAATTTCTAATCCCTAGAGTACTCGAAGGATCTTGCGTTGACTCCGCACCTAATGAATCAGAACCTCTCGTCAAGGGGATTGAGGTACTTCGAACTTTACTCCTCTTTTAGACTCTAGCATGACTAAGTAGATGCAATGCAACCTCTCCTTGATCTTCCCTTGTTATAGAAAAAAAAAAAACAGAACGAAAAGCTTTAGTTTGAGAATGGCAACCCGAGTTCCCCAAAGGACAATGACGGTTCGCAGACATCATAAAAGCTTCGAAGAAGTGATCATTCTCAGGCTAAGAAGAAAAGAAAAAAATAGAACAAGAAAGTCGATAGAAAAAATAAAATGATACCCTAGAAAAGTAGGGAGAAATCGACTAAGGGAAGAGAAAATAGGAGAGTTGTGTCTGAAATGTCTTTGTCTAGATGATTGGAAGAAGAAGAGTATAATGTCTCGTCGACCAATACTCCCTCGATAGAGACCGCACGCCTAAATGAATAAAGGGGTCAACAAGAGAAAGCTCAGAATACTCAAAGGGACCATGAAGAGTATCCGGGAAGGATGAAAAGCTCAAGGTAACTAGACCCAAACGCCTTGAAGCTGAATTCCGAGTTACGTGGCTCAAACAGGTCGATTGTTAGACTTGGCGAGTTCCCAAGTATTGGTGACTTTCCACATTTTCAAACCTCTTTTCCTTACTTGGATTTCTGTTTTGTTTGAGGACAATACAAGTTTAAGTGTTGGGGAGTTGATAACATGCATATTTTACCCGTTTTTACTATCATAAGTGAGTGCTTTAACAAGCATTTCACTAAGGTTTTGATGCATAAACACTAGATTTCGAGTATTTGGTTGTTCAAGACTCTTTTCAGGTAAACTTAGCAAAAGACGCATATTTTGGAGCAAAATGAACAATTCCGGAAACAGTGCTTGAGGACAGAAGTTCAACATCAAACAAAGGCATTCCCACCACAAGATCAAGCTCATATTTGGAGCCAAGGAAGCCTTATCAGCTGTCTTTCAACACGAAGTGATTTGAGGACAATCCCACGGTTGGATCTCAAGTTATGGAAGAAGCAAGAAGGTCCGTCAAGCACCCGGAAGGACAAGCTGGCCGCGCCACGGGCGAACCAGACGACCAGTGGCCGCGCCACGGCCAGTCGCTCGCGCGGCCAGGCCATTCACATTTCCTGAGCCCATTTGAAGCCCAACTTAAACCCGCAGCCGTCTTATGCAAGCCAAGACCTAATCCACGACCTAGGGCACTTGATGACCTATATATACTCGACCTTTAGGGTTTTTTAAGGCGAACCGAAGAATCACCACTTAGCATCACGAAATTCTCTTGTTACAAACTTCTCTTGGCGGCCGCGAATCTTTGATTCGTGGTTTCCACTTTGTTCTTTGAGGGAGATTGATTTGTTCTTGAACCCTCTTTTATTTTAATCGATTTATACAAGTTATGCATTCATCAATCACGTTTTCTACTTCTTCTTTTATGTCTGAGTAGTTTACTTTCGTTGGGTGTTCTTTAAGGGGATCTATGGGGAATTTCATTAACTGTTGTTGAACCGATTGTTTAGGCCGAAGATTAGGATTTTCTGTCTCACCTTATTCGTTCTTATTGCATGAGTCTGGCGTCATGAACTATATTCTGATCGCAGGGTCTTGAGAACGACGAATGTCCTGAATCTCAGATCTAGACCAAAATAGGGTAGAGAGCATCCTTTAAAAGATGTCTGAATGTTTATTGTCCCGATCCTATTGCGTGTTCGTCTAGGACGCAGGATATGAAAGTATACCTGTGGAATGGAAGTTCGCAGATCGACCTAGTTTGATAAAGTTAGGTTGTTAAAACCAGTGAATCAGTTTGGGGAAAATCGCCTAGTCTCGCTTGCTTAACTTTTGTGTGTTTGATTTCTAGTTAGAACCCCATAGATTTCCCGAGAAGATTCCCAACGTGTTCGCCCCATCTGCTTTTACATCGAGATTTACGCACTTCAATATTTACTTTTCCTGCACTGCTTGCTTGATTTCCTTTTTACAAGTTCTTAAGTTTGATTTCCTTTTCCCGTTGGTCATAGAAGAGATTGACAACCTCCTCTATATAAGACGTGATACTGCTTTCTTTATTTTCTGCAAAAACCGTGACACTTACCCCCAAACCCCAATTCTCTGCGTCTTTGGTTGCCCTGATTCTTCTGTTTTGCAGTTGACCTCCTCCCTGTGGATCGATACCCTAAGTACTACAACGCACGCTGTGCACTTGCAGCTTAGGGTCCTACAAATTCAAAGCCTGACGAGTCCCCAAAGAAATCCTCCAAACTCGGACGACTATTTAGACCCCATCACAAACACACACACAAACCGCTTTGGCATCACTCCACCACCAGTCCAAAACAACAACTTTGAGATCAAGCCTGGCTTTGTCTCTATGGTTCAGAGTAGCAAGTTCCATGACCTAGCAATGGAAGATCCTCTTGAGCATCTTGACAACTTTGAGCAAGTTTGTGGAATGATCAAGATAAATGGTATCTCGGAGGATAGCTTCAAGCTAAGGTTGTTCCCATTTTCTCTTGGGGACAAGACTAGGCATTGGGAGAAGACACTCCCTCAGGGCAGCATCACATCATGGGCTGATTGCAAGAAGTCTTTCTGGTCAAAATTCTTCTCAAGTACAAGGACAGCTCGCCTAAGAAGTGAGATAAGCGATTTTACTCAAAGGCAAAATGAGACCTTTAGTGAAGCAATGGAGAGGTTCAAGGACTACACCATTGCATGTCCTCATCATGGTTTCATTGAGGAGACACTCTTGAGCACCATATACAGAGGAGCTTTGCCAAAGATTCGCATGGTATTAGATACCGCAAGCAAAGGAAACTTCCTTGGACAAGAGGTTCAAGAGGGTATGGAGTTGATTGAGAATTTGGCCTTGAGTGATGGTAATTATTCTGAGGAGTATGATAGAGCACCAAGGGGTAATGAGCTTGAAGCACACAAGAAAGAGCTGAAATCACTCCATGAGAAAATAGACAAGATGATGCTTGCAAGTCAAAAACAAGTACACTTTGTTGGGGAAGCTTCAGATTTGCTTCAAGAGGGAAATCAAGAAGAGTTTAAGGAAGCCAATTGGGTTGATGGCCAAGATTATCCTAAGCCACCAGGCTAAGTTCAAAGATATCAAGGTAACAACAACTTGTCATATAGAAGCACCAATGTGGAAAATCCAAAGGACCAAGTGTATACTCCACAACAAAGAAAACCTTTTGTTCCTTACAACCAAGGTGGGTTTGCACAAAACAGTGGGTATCAAGGGCAAAGACAAATCAGAAATTTGTTGATATGAACAGTAGGCTGGACTCTTCTCTTACTGAGGTCTCTACACAGATCAGTAACATGAACAACAAGATTCGCCAGCTAGAGAAAGGCAAGGCTAGTTCAAGCGGTCAAGGTAGCTTACCCGGAAAGTGTGAAACCAACCCAAAGGAGTATGCAAATGTGATCACTCTACGGAGTGGGAAAGAGCTACCAACACGGTCTACACTTGAGGACAATGAGGACATTGTGAATCAAGAGGGGGAGAGTAATCTTTCAAATGATGAAGAGATCACATTTGACAATGTCTACATTGTAAGGCCAAAGAAAGGCAAGGAAGCGGTTTTGGAGAAAAAAGTGGAGGGAGCTAGCAAAGAGAAAGAAGTTTTCGTGCCTCCACCTGACAAACCAAAGCTCCCATTCCCTGGACGTTTCAAGAAGCAGCAGGTTGAGAAGCATAGAGCTTTGTTTGAGAAGCACTTGTGGAATGTTGAGGTAAAACTGCCTTTGCTTGATTGTTTGGCTATGGTACCAAAGTATGCCAAGTTTTTGAAGGAAACACTTGCTAAGAGGGTCAAAAAGGGTGAAGAGGTCATGGTATTGAGTCAAGAGTTCAGTGCCATCATCCACAAAGAGATAGCACCAAAGAAGCTAGGAGATCCGGCATCATTCACCATACCTTGTGCGCTAGGTCCATTGAGGTTTAACAATTGCTTGTGTGATCTTGGAGCAAGTATAAACCTCATGCCTCACTCTATTGCCAAGAAGCTGGGCTTTACAAAGTTTGAGGAGTGTAGGATATCTCTCATCCTAGCTGATTGATAGTAAGATTTTTCCACTTCAATTAATCTCTACTACTCATGTCATTGTAGTATTTGAGATGTCAATCCATATGGGGTTAAGATTAACAACACTAGGAATACATGAAACTATTTAATCTAAGCCAAATTCGAAATTCAAGTGACAAAGGGCTATTAAAAGCAAGCTACAACCTAAGAGAGATACTACAAGACTAATTATATGAGCTAAAACCTTAATTATCACTAATCAAGCACTAATCAAGCGATTAACTACTAATCAAGATTAACAAATTACTAAAAACGAAACCTAGGGATGGAATCATTGATTTGGGCAATCAAATGGACAACCTTACCTAGCGTTTCGTCTCCTGAATCTAAATCGTTTAATTGCTTTCTGTCTTTTAATTCCATATTGTTTCTTAGCTTAATTCGAAATTAGAAAACTGCTGTGTGACTATCCCTTCTCTGTGGATTCGATCCCTAAGTACTACAACTGATCTCTTAATTTGAGAGAGTTGCTTAGGGTAAATTTAACCCATATCAGTAAGATTTCTTCCACTCTCATCCTTGAAAGATGATCCGCTACACCATTCTCTATGCCTTTCTTATCTTTGATCTCCATATCGAATTCTTGCAAGAGAAGGATCCACCTCAGGAGCCTTGGCTTGGTGTCCTTCTTAGAGTAGATGTACCTCAGTGCTGCATGGTCAGTGTATACTATCACCTTAGAACCCACCAGGTATGACCGGAATTTTTCAAACGCAAAGACCACCGCTAGGAGCTCCTTCTTGGTAGTTGCATATTTCACTTGTGTATCGTCCAAGGTGCGACTGGCATAATAGATAACATGCAACCTCTTGTCTTTCATCTGCCCTAAGACAGCTCCTACAGCATAGTCACTAGCGTCGCACATGATCTCAAAGGGAAAGTCCCAATCTGGAGCTTGGACTATTGGTGCGGTTACTAGCGCGCCTTTAATGGTTTTGAACTCTTGGTGGCATTCTTCATCGAAGTTGAACTCAGCCTCCTTGCATAGTAGTCTTGTTAGAGGACGTGCTAGTTTGGAGAAATCTTTGATAAACCTCCTGTAGAAGCCGGCATGCCCCAAGAAATTTCTTATGCCTTTCACGTTAGCCGGAGGCGCCAAAGTGAGCATCACTTCCACCTTTACTCTATCCACTTCAATGCCTTTTCCTGAGATCTTGTGACCAAGGACAATCCCCTCTGTTACCATGAAGTGGCATTTCTCCCAATTGAGCACGAGATTGGTCTCCTCACACCTCTTGAGTACCCTGCACAAATTAGACAAACAAACACCAAATGAAGAGCCATACACGGAGAAATCATCCATGAATACCTCAACCATCTCCTCAATCAAATCAGAAAATATAGACATCATGCATCTTTGAAATGTAGCAGGAGCATTACATAAACCAAAAGGCATTCTCCTATATGCATATGTTCCATAAGGACAAGTGAATGTTGTCTTTTCTTGGTCACTGGGGTGAATCGGGATTTGAAAGAAGCCACTATAACCGTCTAGAAAACAGTAATAGGGGTGGTTGGCTAATCTTTCTAGCATTTGATCAATGAATGGCAGTGAAAAGTGGTCTTTCCTAGTGGCTTTGTTGAGTTTCCTATAGTCAATACACATCATATGGCCGATTATAGCTCTAGTAGGAATTAACTCATATTTTTTCGGTTTTTATAACCGTGATGCCCCCTTTCTTAGGTACCACATGGACTGGAGAGACCCACGTGCTATCACTGATAGGGTATATCACACCAGCCTCTAAGAGTTTTAGGATTTCTTTTTTAACCACTTCTTTCAAGTTAGGATTCAAGCGCCTTTGGTGTTCTATTGAAGAAGTGTTCTCATCATCTAAATGAATCCTATGAGTACAGAGTAATGGTGAAAGGCCTTTGATGTCACTTAGAGAATACCCAATGGTTTTCCTATACTTTCTCAATTCCCTAAGGAGAGTGTCTAACTCATCATCATTCAGATTTTCATTAACAATGACCGGGTATGTGTCATTTGTACCTAAGAAAGCATACCTTAGCCCATTTGGAAGTTGCTTGAGGTCTACCTTTGGAGCAAGCAGCTCGCTCCACTCCTCTCCTTGGCTTGTGTTGAGGTTACTGTCCTCTTCGTTCTCTCTTAAGCCAGCATCAATTCCAAAAGCAGGACGTTCCATATCCAGCTCCAAGTAGGTGTCTTCCTCTTCTTTCAAAACCTTGCGTGAGTCTAGTAGTTTGGCATACTCTTGTGTCTCCTCATTAAGATACCCAAACTCTCCACATTCTGTGGTCAAGGCTAGCAGAAGGTTGTCCTCTTGGCTTAGTTCTTCAAGGAGCTCATCAGCTAGAGCATCCATTGCCTCAATGTAAAACACTTGGCCACCAATGGTTGGTTTCTTCAAAACTTCATTGATATCGAAGTTAAGCTTGATGTCTTTGCCCAAGTGCAACGAAATTTTGCCATTCTCTCTTAAGCCAGCATCAATTCCAAAAGCAGGACGTTCCATATCCAGCTCCAAGTAGGTGTCTTCCTCTTCTTTCAAAACCTTGCGTGAGTCTAGTAGTTTGGCATACTCTTGTGTCTCCTCATTAAGATACCCAAACTCTCCACATTCTGTGGTCAAGGCTAGCAGAAGGTTGTGCTCTTGGCTTATTTCTTCAAGGAGCTCATCAGCTAGAGCATCCATTGCCTCAATGTAAAACACTTGGCCACCAATGGTTGGTTTCTTCAAAACTTCATTGATATCGAAGTTAAGCTTGATGTCTTTGCCCAAGTGCAACGAAATTTTGCCATTCTTGGCGTCTATTATGGCTCCAGCAGTTGCCAAAAACGGTCTTCCAAGGATTAGAGGATCCTTGGGTTCTTCATCCATCTCAAGAACAACAAAATCTGTGGGGACATTCACATTGCTTATCCTCACGGGTAGGTCTTCAAGCATTCCTACCGGGAGCCTTACACTTTTGTCAGCCAAGATCAATGAGATCCTGCATTCCTTAAACTTGGTGAAGCCTAGCTTCTTTGCAATGGAGTGAGGCATGAGGTTTATGCTTGCCCCTAAGTCGCACAAACAGTTGTTAAACTTCAATGGCCCTAGCGCACAAGGTATGGTGAATGAGCCTGGATCTCCTAGCTTCTTTGGTGCTATCTCTTTGTGGATGATTGCACTGCACTCTTGACTCAACACCATGACCTCTTGACAACCTTTAGCTGTCTTGGCAAGCGTGTCCTTCAGGAACTTTGCATATTTCGGCACCATGGCTAAGCAATCAAGCAACGGCAATTTGAGCTCAACATTTCTCAAATGTTTTTCAAACAAGACTCTGTGCTTCTCAATCAGCTGCTTCTTGAAGCGTCCAGGGAATGGGAGCTTTGGTTTGTAAGGTGGAGGCACGAAAATATTTTTTTCTTTGCTTGTTTCCCCCACTTCTTTTTCCAAAACCACTTCTTTGCCTTTTCTTGCCCTAGACATTGTCAAAGTTGATGTCTTGATCATTTGAAATATCACTCCCCTCTTCTTGAATGACAATGTCCTCATTGTCTTTAGTTGTTTACCGTGGTGCTACCTCCTTTCCACTCCTTAGATTGATCACATGTGCATACTCCTTTGGATTTGCCTCACATTGCCCGGGTAAAGTACATTGGCTGCTTGTACTAGCTTTTCCTTTCTCCAGCTGTCGAATTTTGTTGTTGATGTTGCTGATCTGTGTAGAGACCTCACTGAGGGATGAGTCCAGCTGGTTGTTCATAGCAACAAATTTTTGATCGTTAGACGCTTGGCCTTGGAGAAGTTGTTGGAACATCGCTTGGACCGAATCTTGAGTTGGCGCTGGAGTTTGTTGCTGCTGAGGCATGAAACCAGGAGGGTACGGTTTGTTCCCTTGCTGTTGATGTCCTTGGTAGGCTCCCTGTCTTTGCCCTTGATACCCACCGTTTTGTTGGAATCCACCTTTGTTGTATGGTACAAACGGTTTGCCTTGATTTGCTTGTTGTGGAGGGTACACTTGGTCCTTTGGATTGTCCACGTTTGTGCTTCTATAAGACAAGTTGTTGCTGTTGTTGTTGTTGCCTTGATACCTTGGTGCATATCCCTGTGGCTTAGGATAGTCTTGGCCACCAACCCAATTCGCTTCCTCAAAGTCCTCTTCACGTCGGTCTTTGAACAATTCAGCGGCTTCACCAACGAAGTGGACATGTTTTTGGCCAGCAAGCATCAGCTTGTCAATCTTCTCATGGAGTGACTTTATTTCCTTCTTGTGTGCCTCCAGGTCATGACATCTTGGTGCACGGTCATAGTCCTCAGAATAATTACCGTCACTCAAAGCCAAGTTTTCTATCAGCTCCATGCCGTCTTGCACATCTTGTCCAAAGAAGTTTCCTTTGCTTGCCGTGTCTAGTAACATGCGAATTTTTGGCAAGGCTCCAAGGTATATTGTGCTCAGGAGTGTCTCCTCAGTGAAGCCATGGTGAGGACACTGAATGGTATAGTCTTTGAACCGCTCCATTGCTTCACTAAATGTCTCATTGTGCCTTTGTGTGAAACCGTTTATTTCACTTCTTAGCCGAGTCGTTCTTGTGCTTGAGAAGAACTTTGACAGGAAGGCTTTCTTGCATTCAACCCAGGACGTGATGGTGCCTTGAGGTAAGGTCTTCTCCCAATGTCTGGCTTTGTCCCCAAGAGAAAATGGGAATAGCCGTAGTTTGAAGCTATCCTCTGAGATGCCGTTTATCTTTATCATTCCACACACTTGTTCGAAGTTGTCCAAGTGCTCCAGTGGGTCTTCCATTGCCAGGCCATGGAACTTGCTGTTCTGGACCATAGAGATAAATCCAGGCTTGATCTCGAAGTTGTTGTTTTGCACCGGTGGTGGCGTGATGCCAAAGCGATTTGTGTGGGTGTTTGGTGCATCACCCGCACCAATGATTCGTGGTGCTCTTTGGAGGTGGTGAGGGTGTCTAATGCCTCTGCCAGGTGCAGCATGTTGAGGCGGGTCCTCCACTTGGTCGTGGTCAGCCATCACCTCTTGATGGTACTCGTCAATTTCGAGTAGTAGTCTTTCCCTCCTATGCCTTGTGCTTCCAAGTTGTTGGATATTGTCTAGTGGCGTGAGCAGGTTGTTGTCACCTCTAGACCTCAGGTTCATGTACCTGAAAACACAAGCACAATAGTAGCAAAATTAGTAACCAAATGTAAAATAAGAACTTAGACTCCACTAATCTCCAAATCCTAATACTTTTACTTAAGACCCAAGTTTGGCAACGGCGCCATTTGATAAACAGGTTTTTGACCGGTTTCTTATCAAAACCTAAAGCCTATTTTTGCAGTTGTAGTACTTTAGGTGTCAATCCAACTTTGGGGTGAAAGATACTAGGAATACAAGAGTTCTATGAAGCTAAGCAGAAATCGAGTTAGTTGGTGATCAATACTAAGAAAATTACTAGCGGTGATTATACATAAACGAAAACTATTTTAAAATCCCCACTAAAGGGTTATACAACTATCAGAAGACTTCTAAACAATTAAACAATCGATCTACTAATTTTATAAAATAGAAATCTAAAACCGGGTAATACTAGACAATTATTAGCTAAGAGACAAGATTTGATAAAACTATTTATAAAAATCTAATGACCACAAACTCAAAACCAGACAGTAAAATAGGACTCTAGACAATTTCTAAAATACTAAAAATAGCAAGAACACGATTTTACAAATTAAGAAGACTCTTTTGCATAATTAAGCTATCTAAGAGATTTTTAGGGAAAATAATTAGATACAAAACTAGAGGAAAAAGGTTTTAAGTTTTCAAAGATTAAAAATGGATTCAAGGTTGGGATTCATTCTTAGGTAGGTTGAAGATTCGAACTTGGGGTTTTGAAAACATAATTTTACCTTTTTAGTTATATCTCTAAACCTTAAGAAACCATACTAGATTTATCCATGATGTGTGGTATAAATCCTTTCTTCACCCTTTCCTCCTAACCCATGATGTGTGGTGGAAAGATAAGGTGAAGAACATTAAGCTTGGATCTTAAAAGATGG
>JAHZTW010000004.1:39276546-39286854 GCA_020283515.1 Alliaria petiolata | reverse complement strand
CGATCTACTAATTTTATAAAATAGAAATCTAAAACCGGGTAATACTAGACAATTATTAGCTAAGAGACAAGATTTGATAAAACTATTTATAAAAATCTAATGACCACAAACTCAAAACCAGACAGTAAAATAGGACTCTAGACAATTTCTAAAATACTAAAAATAGCAAGAACACGATTTTACAAATTAAGAAGACTCTTTTGCATAATTAAGCTATCTAAGAGATTTTTAGGGAAAATAATTAGATACAAAACTAGAAGAAAAAGGTTTTAAGTTTTCAAAGATTAAAAACAGATTCAAGGTTGGGATTCATTCTTAGGGAGGTTGAAGATTCGAACTTGGGGTTTTGAAAACATATTTTTACTCTTTTTAGTTATATCTCTAAACCTTAAGAAACCATACTAGATTTATCCATGATGTGTGGTATAAATCCTTTCTTCACCCTTTCCTCCTAACCCATGATGTGTGGTGGAAAGATAAGGTGAAGAACATTAAGCTTGGATCTTAAAAGATGGCCTAACTAGCTCCCTAAGCATCCATGATGTTTGGGAAAGGATGAGCTAGTCTCTTTGATTTGGTTTTAAAGGATTTCCTAAGTCTTGTTAGGATAAGGAAATCCCTAGATTAAAGAGATCTCCATGGAGAATCTCTAGACCTTAAAACCCCCAAATCCAAGATGAGAATTAAATGAAGAACAAGATAAAAACGAAACCAAGATTTTAATCTTCAACCCTCTTAATCATCCCAACCCCAAACCTTGGTGGTTTACTCACAAATCATGTTCTTACCTCTTTTAAACATAAGTTTAGAGTTACTGAACATGATCGATGGGATTAAGAAGAAAGATTTGACATTAGAAATACTTAAATACTTGATATATAATAGAAATATAAGAGTTTTTCACAAAGGATTAAACAAGAAGCAAACTATAAAATTCAAGAACACTCCAGAACACTCAAGAACAAGAGAAAGCTTACAAGATAAAAAGACTTGATTAAAAATTGAATGATTATTACAAGCACACACACACTCCTTATATAGAGTTTTAGACATGGCTTTTGGCCTTAAAATAGGGGTCAAGGGGCAAGGGACAAGGGGCAAGGGACAAGGGACCTATCTAATCCCACTTTTACTAAAGCATAAACACTTTTTTTGGAGCAACTTGCAAATGGTATCTTTTGGTTCAGGTACATGGATTGATCGATCTGTATCTTTTGCACTACTGCACCGTTTGACTTGGAATCACCACCAAATTAAAGCTAACACAATTTCCTAAGACTCTCATGAAGACTGTCGAGGCTAAATCGCAATGAAAAACCCTTCATCCGAGCTGATCGTTCAGTTAACGAAATTGGTCGCCAAACTTCCAGACGGTCTTGTTGTTACTTAAATAGCCGTATCTTCTGAACCACTGACCATAATGACTTGAAATAACCTCTGAACGAATGTTAACTCAATTTTCTATGAGTTTTATGAAGATTACGGAGGCTGAATCGGAATGGAAATTCTTTGTAGGGTCTGATCTTTAAGTTGCTTTAGGTGGCATGGACTTGAATCGGTTGCAACATCTCGGTACAGCAAGTCAGATGACATCAGTTTGCTTCTTACTCTTCTCTACTTGTTCCTAGCTCATCATCTTATGTTTTCAGCTTCCACATTGTCGCCAAATCCATAGAATAACCTGAAATGATGCATATATACAAAAGAAAATGCAAATGCTAATGCAAATGTTCTAAATCCTATAAATGAGCAAATACTATGATTATACTTAGCTATAAATGAAATATGGATTAAAACTTATTCTAAATGCATGATAAATATGTGAAATATATGAGTATATCAATCGTGCAACTTCAATCCGACTTCAAAACTTCGTGACTTCATTCCATTAAGCTCCAAAATATATCCAAATCTCCATTTTAGCTCCAATTGTACCTGAACCTGTAAAGACTCTAATAGGACTCTAAAAAGACCAAAAGACTCTATAAAAGCACTTATATCATGATCCAAAAAGGGGTAAAAACCATGATATATCAAGTGTAAGCTGGATTAGGTGAATCAACACCATTGATGGTTATCACTTGTGGTGGTGCTGCTTTTGAATCATCGAGGAAGACGGCAAGGTCATAGCCATCAAGAAGAGCATGAACCTGACGATTCCACATGAGGTAGTTGGAAGCATTTAGCTTAGAGATGTTGGAGGTGTTGATGTTGAGCAAAGATCCCATAGTTGTAGTGAGAGATTATGTGGATGTAGTGACAACAGGGGAAGTGTTGTCAGAAGACATTGTGAAAGAAAGAAGAGGAGGCTGACAAAAGAAGAAGAAAAGGGCGTAGAGGAAAAAAAGAATTAAGTTTGAATCAAAAGCTCTGATACCATAAGAACGTATGAGAATTGATTGTTTATTGATGTTATGAAAGTATATATATAGAGAGCAATGCACACGAATAGATATTTACAGTAAATGCAAATAATGTGATGGAGACAAAGTTTCCTTAATATATGGTGAGTGATTTCGGTAAGTGCTTTGACTAAATTAAAGTTTCCTTAATTTATGGTAAGTGCACTAATAGCTTCTAGCTAAGGTCTTTTCTATGGCGAAATATTTCACATAGTGGCTGATCCTCTCCGGCATTTATGGGATTCGGTGGTGTCTCTCACGAACCCGATCGGATCCGTCGTGGACAAAGGGCTTATCGCGTTGACGAGTGCTAAAGATCAGTCTTTGCTTGGGTTCTCTGTTAGGAATTAGCCAAAGAGAATTTTAAGTTTCTGTAGGAGCAGGAACTGTAAAAAGTCATCATTATTTGCACTTCAGATTCATTGCAACGCAAGATGTCAGTTAACCTTGTAAGATTCTCTCGTTTTCCATTTGACAGAGTCACAAAGTTGTTATGATTCGTGCAGGCTAACATCTATATCTTGCCCATTTGTTTTATCTTCTTTAAGGAGACATCAAATTAATAGTTACGTAATGGTATGACCAACTTGATTTGAAACAGATACATATTCGTCTTCCCTGTTACAATCTCTAGTTCCAAAAAAAAAAAGCAGAAATCAGAAGTTGAACTATTAACCCGAAATCAGAAGTTGAACTATTAACCCAAAATCAGATCTCAGCCACACGATGTGAATCCAGCTGCAACCAAATATCTAAGGTGGTAAGACAACTCAAGGAAGAAGATGCATGGTTTCTTCCCTTTATCAATTTTTTATTATAAATTTTATCTAAGAATTTTAAATTTTCATTAATTTGTTTTTTTCTGCTCCAATGGTAAAATCTTTGATGAGGTTCTTAATAAAAAAACTTATCAAAATTATTTTATTTTAAGAAGAATTTATTTTCTTGAATAAAACATAAAATATATTGCATTGAAGGAAATTTAAAACATATATCACATAAAAGTATTTTAAACATATATTTTTTTTTAAAAGTTAAGAATTTTTTTAAGAGTTGAACATATAATTTTTTTTTAAAGTTAATTTTTTTTAAATTAAAGTTAAGAAAATTTATAAAAAAAATCCAGCGAATTAGACATCGACACGTGGCACTAAGAACCATCTCTGAAAGTTCTTAATTAAGAATTGGTTCTTAGTATTAAAATTATTTTTCATTTAATTTTAATCCTTTTTACATTAAGAACCCTACTAAGAACTCCCCATTGATCATGCTCTTATATTCATTAGAAATCTTCTGAGTCTCTAAAAAAATAAAAATATTAATATTTTAATTATATAATTATATTTCAATTTTTTTTAAAACATTAAAATGCTAGTTAAGTGACATGTGGAAGGGAAGAGGTTAGAACCGGTTCTGAAACTTTTGTTTAAAAACTTTTTTCATTTTCTTTCGTATTTTTAATTTATTTTTATTTATTTTAATAGTAGGGTTTTTGTTTAAGAATTTCATGCTTTAAAGGTACCATCTTTGGAAAGATACTGTTCACAATGAAGAATTCAAAGATGACTAATAATTGCCGATATCATTGCTCCATAATTTCAAGGAAGAAGCTGTAGTATTTCATTTTTGACTTGTCTCCAAAGACTATTTTAATTGAGAAATCCAAAATAGTCTGAATTACACTTGCTACTTGTAAACGGAAGCATCTCTTACGTCTCTGCCTTACAAAAGCCATCTGCGCAGTATAGTAATGAAATGTACTCAGAGAAAAAAAAAAAAAAAAAAAACATGATGAGCTCTAATAGTAGGTTTTTCCTTTTGCTTCTCTTCTCTTTGCTACTTTTGCTCAACCTTGATTCTGCATATCTTTCCAATTCCGGCTCTTGTTCTAGGTATTGTGGAGGAATCAATATCCCATTCCCATTTGGAATCGGAAAGGGTTGCTATCGCGAGAAGTGGTACGAAATTGAATGTCGTAATAGCTCTATTTCGGGGAAGCTGGAACCTTTTCTTTCCGTAATTCGGAAGCAAGTTTTGAGTATCTCTCTTCCAGATAGCTTCAGCAATACGTCCCTGCCATACGGGTCAGTTCTCATATATAACCCAATAACTTCAAAGGGATGCTCCAACGATGAAGAAAAACCTGAATCACTTTTGAATTTGACGGGTACCCCTTTTTATGTGGGCTTCCGTAATACATTGATGGCGTCTGGTTGCAACCACACGGCATCATTAACGAATGTCGAGCCAAACAAGGTGGGATGCAGGTCGAGCTGCAGCACAGCAAACCCTACGTCTTCAGAAGATTATTTTGCAAGAATCAGTTGTTATAACAAGGCGTTGATGAATGTCCACGACCAGAATTGCGATGCACTAAATGAATCAAGTTGCAACGGTACTGGATGTTGCAAGGCAAGCATGCCTGACGGTGTTCAACAGGTTGTTGGTGTCAAAATAGAAGATAACAGCACGACAACTGGAGGGTGCAAAGTTGCTTTCTTAACAGCCCAATCATACAATCTGATAAATATACTCAGTTCACAACAGATTCATGATCTACGATATTCTACCGTTGAGTTAGGGTGGTTCATTGATACGAAGAATCATTCTTTCGTAGACTCTTTAGGATGCCAGAATCTAACAGAGTACAATAACATGGTATTTTTTGATCCAACAATAAGTTGTGTATGCGATTATAATGTTGATTTAGACTATGCAAGTTGTGCATGCACTAGAGGTTACAGTGGCAGCCCATACACCGGATGCAAAGGTTAGTAATTCATAGATTTCTTTTTTTTTTTAATTAATTCATATTACAGATACGAGAGCATCAGTTTTTATAAGAATTATATTTTTTTTCATTTTCTAGATATCGATGAATGCCCCATAAACAAAGGCTACTGTGACAAGGGAAGAACTTGTGTCAATAAGCAGGGAGGCTATGATTGTGTGTACCTAAAGACTCGAGTAATTGGTATAGGTAAGTCGTGCATTTTTTTATAAGCAATGCCCCATCCACAAAGGCTACTGTGAAAATGTAAGATTTTTCAATTCAATTTTCTTTTGTGAATTTGCAGGGATCGGTGCAGGTTTCGGCTCATTGATTTTTATTGGTGGAATATATTGGTTTTACAAATTTATTAGAAAACAAATCAGGTTAAACCAAAAAAGAAAGTTCTTCAAACGTAATGGAGGTCTATTGTTGCAACAACAATTAACTTCAACAGAAGGCAATATCGAGAATACAAGAGTGTTCAGCTCGAGAGAGTTGGAAAAAGCCACCGAAAACTTCAGCTTAGACAGAATACTTGGCCAAGGTGGTCAAGGTACTGTATACAAAGGAATGCTTGTCGATGGTAGAATTGTAGCAATAAAGAAATCCAAAGTTGTAGACGAAGACAAGCTAGAAGAATTCATCAATGAAGTTGTTATTCTCTCGCAGATCAACCACAGGAACATCGTGAAGCTCTTGGGGTGTTGCCTTGAGACAGATGTTCCAGTCCTCGTCTACGAGTTTATTCCCAATGGCAACCTTTTCGAATATCTTCATGAAGATTTTGATGATAACACGATGACTACTTGGGAAGTGCGTCTCCGCATTGCTGTAGATATTGCAGGAGCTCTTTCATATTTGCACTCGGCTGCATCATCTCCAATCTATCACAGAGACGTCAAGTCTACAAACATAATGCTGGATGAGAAATATCGAGCCAAAGTGTCTGACTTTGGAACTTCAAGATCGGTAACAGTGGATCATACCCACCTAACGACGGTAGTTTCAGGTACAATGGGATATATGGATCCTGAGTACTTCCAGTCTAGCCAATTCACAGACAAGAGTGACGTCTATAGCTTTGGAGTCGTGCTAGCAGAGTTAATCACGGGAGAAAAGTCGATTTCGTTCTTGCGGCCTCGAGAAAACAGGACACTTGCAACTTATTTCATTCTTGCGGTGAAGGAGAACAAACTTTTTGACATTATCGATGCACGAATCAAGTATGGCTGCAAGTTGGATCAAGTTACTGCAGTTGCAAAAATTGCAAGGAGGTGTCTAAATATGAAGGGAAAGAAACGGCCAAATATGAGAGAGGTTTCGATGGAATTAGAGAGGATTCATTCATCTTTTGGAGATATGCAACCACATGAGTATATTAGCGAAGACGAGGAAGAGAAAGAAGGAGTTGTGGAATGTAACATAAGGGTAGAATCATGGAACAACAACATGGCTGTTACAGCTCCGGCTTCTCAAAACAACAACCCTGCGTCGTCTTCGTCATGCTCGGATGTTGAACCCTTGTTTCCTCTTCAAACTCTCTAGATTTTAAACCTCATAAACCACCATATAATCACATATTTTTGTTTTGACGTTTTTGTGTGTGAAGGTAACACTTTCTATTATTGTCTCCAAGTGTGTAATAACGAACCTCTTTTGTATCCACTTCACTCTATAAACTTTATAAAAATATTTTATAAATTTACGATATACGCATGGATTCTCTCATATATGTAAATCGTTGATAATTTTCTTTCTTTTCTTAAAATCAAAAGCTTGACATTCTATTAAAACCCAGAAAACAGAGTACCACAAAAGGAAAGTCTAAAAACAGAGTGCAAAATCGTATATGAAAACAGAGTGCAAAAACAGAGCACCACAAAGCATAAAAATAACCAGAGTCAAAAGCCTGTTCCAGCCACCTTGGAGCTTCAGTCGGCAGTCGCAACTTAGATTGTCATCGATCTCTCTTCGTTTTTGTTGATACGACCCATTAATCCATTCATACTTGTCTCCCCATATCAGAATAGAGTGTAGAGCAGAGCTATAACCACAGCAGAGATCATCTCCATAGTTAAAACTTAAAAGCAGGGGATTTGCCCATCTCGAAGATCTCGGATGTGCCTCAATGGAAAAACACAACGTGGTCATTTTTGTGGTGTTTACGAATTTGATTTTTGAAAGTCATTATGGAATCTTTTCGTGTGGTGTCAGCATGGTTGGGACCTCTTTATCTTCTGATTTTATTAATTGGTTGAGTATTAAATAGTAAGGAACATGACCGGGTGTCTAAAATTACCAACCTTGGTTAGCAAAATGTAAGTATACAATGTTTTCTTGTGCTCAGTGTTTAAGAAACTGTTTCAAACAGCTTGGAAAACCCAACAACTATAAAGAGAAATAGTTTAATATGCTCGAATTTTTGTTGAGTTTCAACTTCTCTTATCTTGCGTAGACGTTAGTCAATACTTCTTTTATGTTATTTAAAATGATTATTATACGTTTTAATTTGTCTCTTACAAAGAGATTCTACTAATCCTTCTCAACATCATTTTCACCCACTACTCGCAGACAAAGATGTTAATATGGGCGGACCCACCCCATTTAGACCCACCCCATTTAGATCCATTCCATTTAGACCCAAATACTTTAAACCCTATTTAGTTTTTAAGGTCTATTAGGACTGCCCATTTAAATCTGCCAGAAATAATCTTACCCATTTAGACCCATTTAGACCCATTTAAACTCATTTAAGACTTTCTCCTAAAAACAGAGTGTCTCCTTCAAGTTCCTAACGCAAGTTCCGTTTACCAATCTTACAAAACCCAGAAATCTCTAAGACCTCAAATGCCCAAAACCAAAACAATTGCCCAATTTCGAAAGTACCCATCCTTGATTTGTTATTAATGAACCCAATTTCAGAATAGAATTAGAAGAAAAAGCTTGATGTCAGAATAGTAACTTACATGTCGAAGATGTTGATGGCTCTATTTTTGTGGATGAGAAGATGATGTGGGAATCGAGAAGATGATGTGAGAATCAAGAAGAAGCTTGATCTCTCTCGATGTGAAGCTAATGGAAAAGCTTTAGCTATATCAAATGAATCGGGAAGAAGAGGGCGTGTATATTAAAAAATCCTACACTAAAAACGACGTCGTTTCTGGTTTGATGAATAAAAAAAAAAATAAACGGGTTTAGTTGGGCCCCCATTTATTTGTGTTCTGAACCCATTTAGTAAATGGGGTTTAACCGGGTCCCTATTTAAACTCATTTAACCAAAATTCTGTAAATGGGTCTAAATGGGCATTTATTTATATCATATGCCCATTTAGACCCGCGAGTTTTGAGCCCATATTAACATCTATACTCGCAGATATGTTGTTTGACTATAACCATCTCATCTAAATAGATAGATATAATAAGCCGTTAACCCTAAGTAAATCAAATTCCACTTTTTTTTTTAAATTGTTTCCTCTCATCTAATAAACTTTAACTATTATGAATTTTCTGTGCATATATGGATTCTATAAGACTGAATGATAGTATATGACTCTCTGAGAATTTTAAGATTCTGTAGGAGCAGGAACTGTAAATAGTCATCATTATTTGACAGAGTCACAAAGTTGTTATGATTCGTGCAGGCTAATATCTCATTTGTTTGATCTTCTTTAAGTAGACAACAAATTAATAGTTACGTAATGGTATGACCAACTGGATTTGAAACAGATACAGATTTGTCTTCCTTGTTACAATATAAATGCTGTTGGTTTTGTAAATGAAACGAAAGTTTGTGATGGTTTTGTAAATGAAACGAAAGTTTCACAACATGTCAAAGTGTTTAGCGGAAGATGTTTTATTGATATGAGAATCCTCTTCCTATTATCCTCTTCCTGTTAATTGACAATCCATTTTAATGAAAAAGCTGATGTGTCAGCTGTAGAATCAAAGTTAGTTCATTTTATTAATGACATGTAAATGTGACGTGAACAACTTCAGTTAAAAAAGGAAATGTCTAAATTTTTTTTTAGAACAAACTCGCGAAGAGGATATGGCTCTCAAGTCTGAACCCTAAAATTTCTTCGTCTCTCTATGGATTTCAATCCAAATCTCGTCTCTCATCATCCCTACTCGGCCGTCATCATCATCGTCATCATGTGGAGAAGAATCGTCTCTTCGCATCTCAAAACGCTAGCAGCTTCCGATTTACCTGCTGCTTCGCCTTCGTCCTCCTTCTCCTCTTCCTCTCCTTCACCAACCCCAAGGGATTTCCTTGCCCATTTCAGCTCCGAATCAGGTAAAAGAAAGCATTTGCTGTATTTTTTTCTCTAATTTTGTGTTTCAGATCTTACATTTAATACTTTACATGTGTGTTTTGGGGTTGATTTTGCTTCTGCTTCGCCTCGCCGATTGGACATCTGCAAGCCCGTTGGTCTTCATTTTGCTCTCAATTGACCAGCCAATTCCGGTTCTTCGTCTGTTTTCCCTCGCAATTTCGGCCCCGAATCAGGTGAAAATAACACTAACATGCTTAAGCTGCTTTCATGAGTCACATAGATTTTGTTCTCTTTATTAAAGAGAGGAGCCATTACTTGTATATCTTGCTGCTGAGACCCCTGTAAAGAAGACTGTGGAGGAGGTTATGCCTGTCTCAACCGGAAATGAGAGAGAGGAGCTTGAGGTGATTGCTTATATTTTATATGCATTTTTAAGACCTAGAGCATGACTGAAACCTCTTTTTTTGTGGCATTCTGGTGTGATCATAATTTTATAAGAATTCAATGAAGAAAGTGTGTGTTTTTAACAAAACCGAGTTCTCTTATCACTCCACTGTGCATCTTGCTTTGTTTTTTGGATCGATTTGTTGATTGATGACATGTAAGAGTTGAGGCTGTAATGAATATAATTCCGCTCATCATCTTTTATGTTCTTTACTTTCATCTTCGGAGTAATCAAATCATTGTTTTTTTCTCTGATTGTCAATGAATGTTCTTTGAATTTTGTTTGTGTTACTCTATATTTTTTTCTTATGTAGGTTTATTTGGTGCTTGTGCCTAAGCGATACCCCCTAATAGTTTCTTATCAGATTGGTGTTCATGTTTGTGCCACAATAAATAGTTTCTCCAATTGTCTACT
>JAHZTW010000004.1:39220753-39272388 GCA_020283515.1 Alliaria petiolata | reverse complement strand
ATCATAAACGAACCGAACCAAACCGGTTACGCTTGGTGTGAAGCATAACCGAAGCGTTTATGGGCTAAGCGAAGACGAAGCCCAAAAACCGATCCCGAGTTCAAGGCTTTTCGATGGCGAGCCCAAGCCCACAAAGAGGTCCGAGGAGACATCTACCCTAGAGGAAGTCATGTGGGAAGGAGCGCCGTCAAGAGAAGCGAAGATAGAGAAGAATCTACGAGAATATTCCCAAGATCTTCGCTTAGTCGGTTTAGAAAGTTGTATAAATAGAATCGTTAATTCACTTGTAAAGGGATCGGCTTTTTACCTTAGCAAAAATCTGAGCAAAATACTTGTACCAAAAGCTTATCTAAGCACCACGAATAAACGGGCAATCTTTGGATCTTTATTCTCTCGCATTTAACTTAGAATCTTACGTCCTCTTTCGTTTTTAAATTGACAATTTCTATTGTGTGAGATCCAGCACGCACAGAGGGCAGCTTAACTATCACAGTAGAAAGAAACAGGACCAGATTATGGAGCTCCCAAAAATGCAAGCAGCGAACACAACCATTTGGATTCACGAACTGCCAATGCCATGGATCGATACTCGGCTTCAGCCAAAGAAGCAGAGACAACGTCTTGTTTCTTAGTCTTCCAATAGATAGGAGAAGACCCAAGAAACGCAATGTGACTGGAGAGAGAGCGACGTGTAAGAGGACATGCAGCCTAGTCTGAATCAGTATATATCGAGAGGTGAACAATGTGATCTGACCAAAGTAATATGCCTTGTCCCGGAGAACCTTTGAGATACCGAACAACACGCGTCGCAGCATCCCAATGTGAGACCCGTGGTTTCTGCATGAATTGCGAGAGCAAATGAACAGCATAAGCAAGTTCTGGCCGTGTGATCGTTAAGTAAATAATCCGTTCAACAACCCGACGATACCGTTCTGGTTCGGGGAACAAATCATCATTAGCTATAGCAAGTCGGTGATTTTGTTCGATCGGAATTGGAGAAGGTCGTGCTCCAAGTAGTCCACATTCAGAGATAATATCCAAGCAATACTTGCGTTGACAAAGAAACAAATCTTCTGGATTGCGAGCAATTTCAATTCCCAGAAAATAACGAAGTGAACCGAGATCCTTCATATGAAAGCAACTGTGAAGATACTCTTTGAAACGCGAAATAAGAGATGCATCATCACCAGCGATACAAGATCATCCACATAGACTAGGACATAGAGAGAGAACCCATTCTTACGATATGAGAATAACGAGTGATCCGTAGAATATTGCTGAAACCTATACATAGATAAAGCATTTTTAAGGTTGAAAACCAACAACGAGGAGCCTGTTTTAGACCATACAACAACTTGTGAAGCTTACATACACTGCTCGGATTTGGATGTGAGAAACCTTGAGGAAGTTTCATGTAAACTTCTTCATCCAATGTACCGTGCAGAAACGCATTATGAACATCCATCTGATGTAATGCCCATCCTTTAGAAGCCGCAACAGCCAAGAGTGATCGAATTGTAGTCATCTTCGAAACCGGAGCAAAAATTTCATTAAAATCTTCACCTTCTTCTTGATGATTACAAGAGCAACAAGACGAGCTTTGTAATGCTCAAGAGTACCATCAGCAATAAATTTCAGTTTAAACACCCACTTGCACCTGATAGCTTTCTTGTGAGAAGGAAGATCCATTACAGTCCAATTGCCATTATCGATGAGAGATTAAATTTCCGCAGCCATTGCCGCACACCATTCGGGATATTGTATAGCTTCAGCAAAAGACTTTGGTTCCCTAACAGCCGTTAATGCAGCGAAAAACTCTTTGTAACTAGGAGAGAAACGGGCACAAGAGACATAGTTAGCAATAGGATAAAATGTACCTGCCGAACTGAGAGGAGATTGGAGCGTTGATGAGTGTGATGTATCTATGTCGCGTTTGGTAGAGTATGTGACATAAGGTTTAAGAAGAATTGATGGCTTCTTGTCTCGTTTACCACGACCAAGATCAGATGCAATAACCAACTGAGTATCATTTGAAGTAGCACCAATATCTGATGGAGATTCTATTTCAATCACAGAACCAGACGTGGTCGCAATAATCTGAGAGACTGGAGGTGCGCTAATATCAAGAGTAGAAGGAGAAGCAAGAGAAGCGAGATCGTCTGTAGGTTGATTGTGCTCTGATTGCGAATGTCTCCCCCTGTCCAAGGTAACCGGAGCTCCCCATGTCTCTATAAGTTTCTGCTCATCATCGTCATCAGTAGTAATGCCAACATCTGGAGAAGGTGTTGACGATGAAGATGGCTGAGCAGAAACAAATGGGAAAATCTTTTCTTCAAACACAATGTTACGTGTAACGAAATACTCTTGATGTTCGATATCATAAACACGCCAACCTTTCTGATTATTAGGATATCCAACAAACAAACAACGGATACTACGCTCCTCAAATTTATCTCGAATATGAGTACCTTTATGTGCATAACATAAGCATCCAAACGTACGAATGACATCGTAATTAGGCATTTTTCTAAACAAAACCTCGTAAGGAGTTTTTCCTTCTAAGAGAGTAAACGGAGTGCGATTAAAGAGATACGAAGCCGTAAGTATACAATCTCTCCAAAACTTGATTGGTAGATTAGCTTGAAACCGCAAAGATCTAGCAACATTGAGAATATGTCGATGTTTGCGCTCGACACGACCATTTTGTTGCGGTGTTCCAACACACGAAGTTTGATGAACAATGCCTTGAAAAGCGAAGAAAGACTTTAACCCAATGAACTTAGCACCGTTATCACTACGAATTGTAAGTATAGGCTGATCAAATTGATGTTGAGACAGATAAAAAAATGAGGTAAAATCGTGGCTACTTCACTTTTGGCACGCATTAGAAAGACCCAAACGGCACGAGAGTAGCCATCAACGATTGTGAGAAAATAAGATGAACCACAATTAGACGGTGTGCGGTACGGTCCCCATATATCACAGTGGATTAACTCAAAGTAGCCTTAGCTTTATTATTACTTTCTGAAAACGACAAATGAGGTTGTTTGGCACGAACACAAACATCACACAAATGTGGTGTGTCCTTACTACCACAACTACCAAAATCAATAACGTCAGATAAGTGAGTCAACAACGACGACGACAGATGTCCAAGACGCCTATGCCAAAGCTCATGACCACGACTAGAAGACACCGCGTTAGCTTGAACACCAATAGCTCCGCGAAAATAATAGATACCATCACACTCTTCACCCGCTCCAATCAGCGTCTTCGTAAAACGGTCCTGCAATATACAAAATTTCTCAGTAAAAGTTGCAACACCGGGATTGTAACGAAGTAACTTTCCAACTAAAATCAATGTGGGCTCCAAGTGAGGGACATAGAGAACGTGATTCAAGACTACACAACCACCAATATTAAATTTTCCCTCTTTCGTAGCGATTGCATTGTCCCCATTAGGCAACCGAACTGGACACGGCAGTATCATAATAGTATCGAAAAGGGAGTCTAAATGTCCGGTCATATGATCAAAGGCTTCTGTATCAATGATAGTATGGCCACATATAGGCTTACCAGAGAGACGATCAGATGCGTTTTGAGACGTATTGAAAAGAGAAACAAAACATGTCCACTGCTCATTCGTTAAACCCGGAATACTACCACGATCAGCGTCAGTCAGAACATGATGAGCATTAGCAGTATTCGTAGAGACTTGAACTGCATTAGCACGACCACCAGAACCACGACCTCGACCTGAAGAACTTCTTCCTCTACCACGACCACGACCATTGTCGGTATGCCAAGGAACACCAATGATTTGATAGCAAGCCTGAACATCATGATCGCAGCTTTTAATTCAGAGGATCGTAATTCCGGTTCGATGGCGTTGAGAATCCATGATACGAGCATTGAATTAACAATTCCCCACAGCTTGTAATTCACATCGTCTTTTCTAGGATGTGGTATACTCCCATCGATGAAGCCAAGTTTGTTTTTGGCGTGAAGAGAACGACGCATATTCTTGGCCCATCGCTCAAAATTGTTTTCGTTAAGTAACATGGTGCAGATTAATTGACCCGGATCTGCAGAGGAGTTAAGATAGTACTCCGATAAGATTAACGACTTTATTTTGGAGACATAAGCAGATGCTGACTTTGATAGATTATCATCGTGACCAGTCATGGTTGACTACGATTTGGATGGCAAAGAGATGCGTGACAAAGCACGGACTGATATGAAAGAAATTGATGAAAAACTGAAACTCTGTTTGTTGAAGATATGAAACAGAGATGGTGAGAAGAAGAAGAGAAAAACGATGACGGCTAGAGTTCTCTATTAATATTTTTGTTTTCAGAAAACCCTAAGCTCTGATACTATGTCAAAGTGTTTAGCGAAAGATGTTTTATTGTTTTGAGCATGTACACAATAGAGAGAGCGTCTTAGGTTTTCCATATTCTAGTTAAGGCATATTGCCTATTTACAATATATGATAATATACTCCAATACAACAAAAATCGTTCAGTAGTGTGTTGGAAAAGACAAAACCCGCCACGTTGTATTTGAATGTAATTAAATTAATAATGTGCTGATGAAGCCACCTATTGAGAGTAATATAATAATAAAATAGAGTACATGCAGCTAAAATGTTTTTTAGTTTCATCATTACTGTCGTAACTCTCGACGGTGGCACAGACATAATCCGACCCTTTATGAATGTACTTCAAGAGATATTTGACATAACGTAACTGTATACACCATTTAACATTTATGTGGGATCTATAACGAAGTGTTAGGGCTTTGTTATAAGTGATCACATAACCATTATCACAATTGAAACCCTTTTTGGTAATAAACATGTCATCCTCGCGTCTCTGATATGCTCTCAAATTTACCCTAGAGCTACTCTCTCAAATTAAGAGATCAGTGTAGTATTTAGGGATCGAATCCACAAAGAAGAGATAGTGACACAGCAGGTTTCTAATTTCGAATTAAGCTAAGAATAAAGATTAAAAGTAAAAGCAGAAAGCAATTAAAAACGATGTAAATTCAGGAGACGAAACGCTAGGTTCAGGGAAATTCTCAGGTGATCTAAATTGCAGGTCTAGACAGAATGTTAGGAATTATGAAGAACTGTTCTTGAACTCGAAACACTAATGTAAAATCAACCAACTCTCGCTGCGAAGATTATCTATGTCTAAACCCTAGAATTCCAAATCTCTTTGCAAATCCTATCAATTCAGACAAGCATTAAAGTTCAAGTTCGATTGTTCACAAAATCCTAAACCAAATCTCTTTGCGAATGGGTATTTTGCTCATCTAACATTAGTTCGGGCAATCAATAACACTCTCGTGTCTACCAATTAACCTAAGATCAGATTCTAGGTCATGAAGCTAAAATCAGCATTAAACACAAATCCAGATGAAGAACTCTAATGATTTTATCCTAACAATTTAATTTGACCTAACAATTCATCAATCACCTTTGAAAAACCCTAAACCTAACTAGCAAACTACTCAGACATGATTAATGAAACAGAAATCATAATTTGAATAGAAAGCATGAAAGAAATCAATAGAAGAAATAAAGGGGTTCAAAATCTCTCAAGAACAGAGTATAGGATTTATCTCCCCAAAAGCTCTCTAAAATCTCTTTCTAAAATATTGTGTAGCCTAAACAATGGCTGAAAAACTATATTTATAGGCTAAAACACGAGCTGGAGCACTTTTGTAAATAAGGAAATCTTCTGGGCAAATTTCCTTTTTCTTCAAGACTTGTAAAATCAGGCGGCTTTGGGAATCCACGATTGGTGTCGATCGACACCAATGTAGTGTCGATCGACACTCATTCCAAAATCTGGCTCTCTGACTTCATCACTTTGTAGCTTCTTCCACAATGCTTCCAAAATGTTCCAGAATCTCTCATTAAGCTCCAAATGCTCTCCATCCTGTAAAGACTCTAATAGGACTCTAAAACTAACAAAAGACTCTATAAAAACACTTATATCATGGTCCAAAAATGGGTAAAAACCATGATATATCAACTCCCCCAGACTTGGCTTTTGCTTGCCCTCAAGCAAAACAGAAACAAAGTATAGAGTCGAGGTTTGAAAACAGAAACTTCGAGCTATCTTTTGAATCGCCACAACTCGTTAACACTCTTAAATCCACATGCAGTAGAGCCAACCTTAGGAAAGTTCAGTGTACTTACCACAAGCTTAGCAATCTCTCAGTTTGAATCTAGATCCCTTCCTTGGTAAAATTTCGAATTCTAACAGCGGTATTGCCACAGAACTTTATAGATTCTTTTCCCTTCCTTAGTGCCTGAACAAGATTTTCTTCATACAGCTCTCCTATTTTCTCTTCCCTTAGTCAATTGCTGCCAATTTTCAGGGTGTTCTAAGATCTTTTCATTGACTCTTCTTATTCTTTTGAAGTCTCGGGAAGTAGTGCTACTCTCTACTTGTGTTCCTTGTGAGGAGACAGGTTCAAGAGCACTCACTAATATTGTTCCTTGTGAGGAGACAGGCTCATGAGGTTCTTTGTACTATTCCCAGACTTAGACTCTTTTTATTTTCTCAAGGGAAGATCAAGGAGAGACTGCAATTTTCTATTTGTTCAGACTGAAAGAGGATTCAAGTTCTGCGCATACCTAGTTCTCATAAGGGGACCTGAACTCTCTCTGTTAGATTGATCCACTTGCAGCTTAGTAAGACCTGTAATCAATTAATAAAGCAATGGTTCTTCAAGTGTCAACATTATGTAGTTAGTTCCAAGAAAAACTGAAAGTTTCAACTGATTTTGACTCAATAAAACCAAGTTTTTGACTGACTCAAATGAATAAAAACAAAACACAAAGTGAGTAATCACCTCCCCCAGACTTAAACAACACTGTCCTCAGTGTTATCAAGCCCGAAGTTGGCTAAAAGAAAAATTAGAAACAACACAAAAGACCAGTTAGAAGACTTACCTTCGTTTGCGCGTGGTGTCGATCGACACTATAGTGGTGTCGATCGACACTAGTCTATGTCGAGCCCAATGTCGCCTTTTTCAACTAACTAAAACTAGGACTTAGTAAAACCAAAATGAAATATAAAGAAAAACGTACCTAACAGTGGGTTGCCTCCCACTCAGCGCTTGTTTTCAGTCATTAGCTTGACTGTGTCAAGGTTTAGACGTCTGGTGGATCAGAGGGTGGCATCGAATGCTTCCCAGACGAATGTCTTCTAATCCATGGCGGTGTATAGGCAGTAGATGCATGAGAGCGACCAAGAAATTTAGGAACAGCAGCAGGGTGGGACTTGAGTTCGGGTGCGACATTTCGTTTTCCTGCAGAATCATCAAAAGAGACACCAAGCCTTCTACGAGAATCTCGTGGCTTGCATAAGTGTGCATCATCTTTTGAACCTTTGATATTCTTATTGAGAGGATCAGGAGGTTTGAAATTGATTCCAGGAAATGCATACCTTTGCTTTCTTCGAGGTTTATGGCATGTAGGATGTGGAGGCATCTGTTTGACCAAAGATGATAAACTTACAGCAGTAGAAGCGACTTGTGTCGTGATCTTCGGAGGGTGTCCACCACTCCTAGTGTCGATCGACACCAAACCAGTAGCTCGAATCTCTGCACTTTTTTCTGCAATTCAGCTCTGCAATCCTTGTTTCCATGATGAAAACGTCTTCTTCCATCAACTTGGCGTTGTTTAGACCTTCATTTTTGCCCAAAGTCCTGAAGAGATGATTGTTTCCACTCCAATCTTCTAGCTCTGCAACTTCCTCAGAATTTCCATCCAATGCCTCTTAAACAACCAGTTTGTTCTCTTGCTCTTCAATATCAAGCTCCTTGACATACCCAGCAGTAGTGTCATCCGAACTTTCCATGATTGGTCCTTTATCCGTGGAAACCTCTACTGAAAAAGATTGACTATCGATGTTGGAAGGTCCCCTTAACTTGTCCATGTAAAAATTCATGACAACATCACCCAAGTCAAGCTCTATTTTTCCTTTTCTCACATCAATGATGGCACCAGCTGAAGCCAAGAATGATCTTCCCAGAATAAGAGGATCTGCAGGTTCTTCGTCATATTTCAAAACCACAAAGTCTGTGGGAATTATGCAGCTTTCAATCTTCAGGGGAACATCTTCTAGTACACCTTCTGGAATTCTCTTTGATCGATCAGCTAGGATAAGAGAGATTCTGCTTGGCTTGAAATCAGTCATTCCAAGTCTAACAGCAACTGAGTATGGTATCAAGTTGATACTTGAACCTAAATCACAGAGAGAAGAGGAAACCTTCTTGTTGATATTGAGCAATCTAGCACAAAGTTTCCTGGATCAGGTAACTTTTCTGGAATCCTCCTCTGAATCACATCACTGACTTGTTCAGAAACCAACACCTTCTTCTTCTTCCTTGGAACTATATTCAAGAGAATTACATTCATGTCTCTGGTAAGCAATGCTCCTTCCTCAGCACTCACACCATTGACAACCATTCTCTTGACATATCTTCTTAATGCAGGTGAATGTTTGACTGCATCAACTAGGGGTAGCTCAATCATCAGCTTACTCATCATCTCCTTGCATCTGGCTTCTTCTATCTCCTGTTTTGACTTTCGAGGAGGCAAGAGATATGGTATTTTAGGCTTGTACACTCTTTCCTCTGCATTTGTTGAAGCTTTAGCATGATCCAGCGAGGTCTGGGAATGGTGTCGATCGATACCCTCCTGGTGTCGATCGACACTGGTATCTGATGTCGATGCTTTGGTCGATTTCGGCCCGCCAAAACTCGAAAAATCGGGATTTTTCACTGGTGTCGATCGACACTCAGCAGTGGTGTCTTTCGACACCACTTCTGCAACTCGAGTTTCTTCCTCTTCAGCCTGAAACTCCACGATTTCTTCAGCATTTAGACCCCTTTTTAGCACTGGTTGATGGTTCCCTCCACTCTGGATCGTGATAGCATTCACATGATGCCTTGGATTCACGTCTGTCTTTCCAGGAAGGAATCCCTCTTGTCTCTTCAAAGCTCCAGCAGTTTGAGCAACTTGAACATCCAATTGCTTGACATGAGTACCTAGAGACTCAATTTTCCCATTCAGATTCGTGTACAAGGCATCAATCTTCCCATTGAAGTCTACAGTCATCTTCTGCTGTCCTTCCAGAATTTGCTCTAGCATAGACTCCATCTTATTGTCTGCAGGAGGCTTCTGATAGGAAGAAGAACCATAAGTCATTTGGAAATTGTTGTTCTGGAATGGCTTCTGGTAAGAAGAACTATAGCATGGCTGATTGGTGAATCTTTGACCTTGAAAACCAGCTCCATTGATGTAGTTGACTTCTTGTTCTTCTGGCTCAAAGGTCTGCACTTCTGCAAAGTGAACTTGTTTCTTTCCCACCAAGATGTCCAGCTTCCTGTTAACCTCAGTTATTTGGCCTCTTCCATTTGCACCAGCATGTTGTTTCCTCTCAAAGTCTGCATTCTTGGTGCTGTTGCAAGATGCCAAATTCTTTATAAGTACCATTGCATCTTCTGGATATATGGTGTTGAAGTTGCCATTGCTCGCAGCATCTAAAGCCATCTGGTACCTCCATTCGATTCCTCGGTAGAAGATTCCGAGTAGCTGCGGCTCGCTGAAACCATGGTGTGGACAGTCTCGCTGATAAGCTCTGAACCTTACCCAAGAAGCTTTGAATGCCTCAGTAGGTCCTTGGGAGAACGTAGTGATCTTCATCCTTAAATCTTCAGACCTTGCATCATCAAAGAAATTGCATAAGAATGCATTCTTTGTGTCTTCCCATGTGGTCAAGGATCCTGGATCTAATTGCTTCAGCCAGTATGATGCATCTCCAGCAAGCAAGTAGAGGAAAAGCTTGCAGAAGAGGTAATCATAGGACACTCCATTGGCCTTTATGCTTGATGCCAAGTCTTCAAACCTCTCAATGTGGTCCATGAGATGCTCATTAGGAAGACCATGAAAAGGATGCTGAGCCACTAGAGTGTAGTAAGCAGGCTTCAGCTCAAGTCATTCCTCTGGAATGCAGGAGGACGGATCGCAGCTCTATTAGCATAGAAATGATATGGTCTGTTGTATTCACCAAGTGTTCTTCCGCGTCCAACGTCTGCGTGTGCTCGGTGTCGATCGACACCAAGGTTGTGTCGATCGACACCTATTGGTTCGATGACAGCAACTCCATTCTCATCGAGTCTCTGTCCTTGCGTGTTCCTTCTGTTCCCCTCTGCATCAACCAAATTGCCTTCAGCGTCTCGGATTAGAACCATAAGATCAGCCATCTCTGTCTGCGGAGGGTGTCGATCGATGCTATTGGTGTTGATCGACACTCGTGTGGTCTTGCGGTTCCTACGTTCGAGACGACTGAGCTCCTGGTTGAGTGCGATTAGTTCCTTGTCCTTGTTGCTTATGGTAATGCGATTAAGCATGCACCTTAAAACAAGAATACGAAACTAAAATTAGTAACCAAAAACAAAAATTAAAACCTAGACAAAATTCTAATATTAGAACTCTGTAGGTAACTAATCTCCTTCCCCGGCAACGGCGCCAAAATTTGATATGCTCCCAAATTTACCCTAGAGCTACTCTCTCAAATTAAGAGATTAGTGTAGTATTTAGGGATCGAATCCACAGAGAAGGGATAGTTACACATCAGGTTTCTAATTTCGAATTAAGCTAAGAATAAAGATTAAAAGTAAAAGCAGAAAGCAATTAAAAACGATGTACATTTAGGAGACGAAACGCTAGGTTCAGGAAAATTCTCAGGTGATCTAAATTGCAGGTCTAGACAGAATGTTAGGAATTATGAAGAACTATTCTTGAACTCGAAACACTAATGTAAAATCAACCAACTCTCGCTGCGAAGATTATCTATGTCTAAACCCTAGAATTCCAAATCTCTTTGCAAATTCTAACAATTCAAACAAGCATTAAAGTTCAGGTTCAATTGTTCACAAAACCCTAAACCAAATCTCTTTGCGAATAGGTATTTTGCTCATCTAACATTAGTTCAGGCAATCAATAATACTCTCGCATCTATTAATTAACCTAAGATCAGATTCTAGGTCGCGAAGCTAGAATAAGCATTAAACACAAATCCAGATGAAGAACTCTAATGATTTTATCCTAACAATTTAATTCGACCTAACAATTCATCAATCACCTTTGAAAAACCCTAAACCTAACTAGCAAACTACTCAGACATGATTAATGAAACAGAAATCATAATTTGAATAGAAAGCATGAAAGAAATCAATAGAAGAAATAAAGGGGTTCAAAATCTCTCAAGAACAGAGTATAGGATCTATCTCCCCAAAAGCTCTCTAAAATCTCTCTCTAAAATATTGTGTAGCCTAAACAATGGCTGAAAAACTATATTTATAGGCTAAAACACGAGCTGGAGCACTTTTGTAAATAAGGAAATCTTCTGGGCAAATTTCCTTTTTCTTCAAGACTTGTAAAATCAGGCGGCTTTGGGAATCCACGATTGGTGTCGATCGACACCAATGTAGTGTCGATCGACACTCATTCCAAAATCTGGCTCTCTGACTTCATCACTTTGTAGCTTCTTCCACAATGCTTCCAAAATGTTCCAGAATCTCTCATTAAGATCCTAATGGTCTCCATCCTGTAAAGACTCTAATAGGACTCTAAAACTAACAAAAAACTCTATAAAAACACTTATATCATGGTCCAAAAAAGGGTAAAAACCATGATATAACAGTCTCCTATATATAGGATAATCCACATCATCGATTTTAGTGTATGGACTGAACGATTTTGGAAAGAATTTTGTACATCTTTCTTCGGCCATACAAACACTATCCTCATTGAATGCACCACATGGTCCAAGTATCATTACATTACTAACAACGTTATACAAATGTGGCTCGGTCATCTTATCATGTATTTCTGCACAAATGATATTGTCAATAGCATCGCCAGTGGGTAGCTTGTCACCAGACTTCATAAAAAGACCATATGTGCATGAGGCAATCCTCTCTTCTGAAACTCGATTGTGTATATAGCTATACATACATATATATATATAAGGGTAATCAATAAAAAAAATCATGGTTGTAGCATAAAGTTCCCAATTGAGAATGAACACATTTGAATTAAAAGTTACAAGTAGCCACACATCCCAACACATCCTTCTTTGTCAATTGATAGATGAGGTCGTATAACTTCATTTTGAATATTCGACAACATATGTCTAGTCTATCCTCAACTTTTAAACTGTGTATGTCTAGTGTAGTAATCTCGAGCCAGTTAGGGTTACACGTAAAGGTTATAAAAGCTCAGCGAAACCAAAGTGCTTGCATGTCGTCATTGCATCTAAGTAATGTTGCAATAAATATCTTGTACCACCAGTAAAAGACAATATTATATATATCCGTCGTCCTTGTCCCGAGATATCGGAACCATCCTTCTCAAGAGTTTTTTTGAATCTGATCAAAATTCTCTGACCTCAATTTTTTTTGGTTAAAAAAGAAATATTGAAGCTTGTTTCTTTCAACCATTGTGTATGCGTCCACCAAACACTGCTGCTATAGTCTTCGTGACATAAGAACGATTGGTGATTCAACGAAAAGTTCCTAAATGCGAAAAGCAAAAAAACTCGCGCATTGTTATGCGCTTCCTTTTCCTTCCATCCATGTCTATAAACCCAATGTCTATTCCTAGCCTAAAGCCATCCTCACCATAAGGAAACATCAGTAAATACTGCAGAGCCTGATATGCGAGATGTAATTAATTTATTCTATGTAATTTTCCGGTATTAGTCTGGATAACTATATCATGTGTCTCAGCTCCGATATCGAAATCCCCGGGATTAAAGCAGCTACCTCGTCGGCGGACAGAAGAATAGTAGTTCATGCATCAGACTTCCTATCACATGATAGAGTTAACCTTGAACCGTTCTTAGTATTCGCGAAATCAAGCCGATCCCGTGCACTCTGAAAGGCTTTAACGTGACAGTTGTGTCTGTCCAACATATTTTTAAGTCGAACAACAATCGACTCCCTATTATCGCCAGTGGATGCGCTTTTCCTATATCAAATACAAATCAGGAATCTATAGTGTTAATAAAATCAAAATAATCATACAAATTCGTGAACGCATCAAATACCCGTAAGCCGCAATCCTGTTAGATACTTCATTTGCAGTATCATGGATGTAAAGTTGTAAAAATACTGGAGTTTTTCCAGGCAATGGGAGTAAGTCACATACCCTGTGGTAGTTCTCTCCACACATTTGATATAACAAAGGCCCCTTGTCGTCGTTGATAGAATGGTCAATCTTTCCTTCAAGAGAAATGAAAGAAAACATCAAGTTATACGCTCTCACAAATTCAAGAAAATGATTCCTCTTCTCACCAGTATTGTAGAACAATACTAATAACGTACTCGGGGGAGTTCTTAACAAAGAAAGTACTACTTTCCCCTGACCGCAATACATCAAAAACAAAGGTCTTGACTGTGCTAATATTTTTCCAAGTCTTTCCCCGTAACACATGAAAGACTTACAATTCCGACACACATAATCAAGATCACCATCATCATAGTAACCTACAAACTTATCAACAACTGTTACAATATTCATTGAACACTAATAGTAATACTAAAAACACGAATATACAAACTAAGCCCATTACATTTATTTGTCAAACTTGGAGCAATGCTTGTCTTAAAGTCAGTTTTTATTACCATTTCATCGGAAACTTCCATGGGATCACCAAGCACCTTACCGTTTCTCCGTGTCTTCGCCTTTCTCTTCGTATGCTCTTTCTTACGAGGATAATCTGATATATCATGGTTTTTACCAGTTTTTGACCATGATATAAGTCCGTTTTATAGAGTCTTTTGATATTTTTAGAATCCTATTAGAGTCTTTACAGGATGAAGTGCATTTGGAGCTTAATAGAAGAATTTGGAGCTTATTGAAGCATTTTGGAGAAGCAGCCGAAGTGATGAAGTCGGAGCTGAATTACACGCAGGGTGTCGATCGACACTAACCCTTGGTGTCGATCGACACCAATGAAGGCGGCTGAGTTTCGCGACATTCACCAAGAAAAGGAAATTGTCCTAGGTTTTGAAAAATTACAAGATTGCCCCTGACGAAAATCTTCCTCTATAAATAGTTTTCAGGCATTGTTTAGCCACATACCTTATCATTATTTTCTGTTTTTGAGACTTAGAGAGTGATTGATCCTGAGCTTTTGGGGAGATAATTATGTACTCTTCCGAGAAGTTTTTGAACCCCTGTATCATTCTCTTTTCTTATTTTATGCAATTTATTTCAGTAATGATTTGTGCATTCATCTCCATGTCTGAGTAGTTTGTTAGTTAGGTTAGGGTGATTTAGGGTTGATGATGAGTTTGTAGAATTATTATTTTGTTAGGAAAATCAATTGGATCTTCATCTTGATTTGTGCTTATATTGATTTCTTACTTGATCACTTAGAAATCAAACCCTAGGTTGTTTAATAGATGCGAGAGCATTATTGATAACTTGACATAATCATAGATGAGGAAAATATCTATTCGCAATGAAATTTGGTTTAGGTATTTTGTGAACAATCGAACCTGCTTTTAATGCTTGCCTTAATTGTTTGAATTTGCAAAGGGATTTGGGATTCTGGAATTTAGGCATAGATAACTTCTGCAACGAGAGTTTATTGGTTTTAAATTAGTGTTTCGAGTTCTGGACGGTTCTTAATAATTTCCTGACAATTTAATTTATGCATTCTCTGATTCAACCTGATAATTACCCTTGCCTAGCGCCTTCGTCTCCTGAACTTTAATCACTTTTAATTCTGTTTACTGATTGCTTAGTAGTTTAATTTACTTTTATTGATTGATCTAGCATTATCTGAGCCTAGAAACCATAGTGTAGTATCTACTTCCTTTGGGATTCGATAACCCCTTATACTTCAACAGCATTGCTGTGCACTTGCAGTGTTGATTTATTTGGGTAAAACTTTGACCCTATCATAATCATCTTCAGATTCTGAACCATCGCCATCTTCATCATCCGTATCTGAATCGGTTACATCGAAGCAGACAAATCATTTTTTTTAATAGAAGCGTTCAAAATCCCTAGAATTCAAAAAAGTTAAAAAATAATAATTTATGAGAAAGTCTTTTCGGCTCTTATTACACGCATCATATCAACAAAAAAAGATTTTATAAATAACTTAACTAATAGCTCGGTTCTCTGTCCTTATCCTTCGTATATAAGACATCATTTTCTGTCTTGCAAGACGGCATTCATATTGGTATGAACCAACATCATCAATGGTTTGATTATTCATCGCGTGACGAGTGACATAGTTGGCAATTATATTGGGAGGAGCATACCGATTCATTGTTGTGTTCACACATAACAGTGGAAAACACCGATAAACCATGAAGTTGTGTGGGCCATATTGAGGAACCAATGTTGAGTAATTAGTACAAAAGTGTAGTTGTTAAGGCCCACTTGGTATCTATGTTGAGCAAAATAGATAAACATTGGCCAGATTATATATTATGAGGCACGTTGAGGAAACCACGGCCCAGTAATATCTCGATCTAGGCTTAAATTTGGGCTTAGGGATACCGAGTGAATCTAAACAACCACACTTTTAATAAACAAATTATCCGAGTAATATATAGACCCAACAACAACCTTATTGTGTAAACTTTAGAATATAAAATGTAAAAAATAATACACAGGAAACTCGAGACCAAATCGAAACAATAATGTCAAAAACTATAAGGTAAAACCAAAGCAACATTAATATTATAAATCGATTAAAAAAAACATGAAACGAATAATCAGCCACTCTCATCGACCTTAGGCTTAGTAGCCGATTCTTGATATGTGATTACACCGCCTTCGGGTTCTACTCGCTGCCTTTTGGACACGGGTGTACAAACTGATACCAAACCATAATCATCACCCGAACCTATATCTTACCCCACAATAATAGGTGGCTTTAAAAAACATACAAGCACTACAATAATAAACATACAAATTGACATAGTAATACTTAGTACACACAAGGTAATTACTTGCGAGTTGACCTCATCACGGTACTTATCGATCATATAATCATCCCTTGAAATAATGTCAACAACAAATGATGACTTGACCTTGATCACATTATCGTCAAAAACGGTGACTTTAAAAAGCATTTCCTTATCTATCAGACTCACTAAAGATGTACGTAGAGTCACAATACCACCCTATATTTGTTTTTTTAAAACAATGATTAGTATAAGAACCATAACATTAATCACCCAACTGTAAAAAAAAAAAAAAAACTCACTTCAACGGGTTCATCATACAACTCCTCGGCAGATTTCCCAATAAACCTCTTACTCAATGGATCAAAAACCAAGAAACTCGCCCAATCACCATACCTGTCAGAAACATTCAGCACAATGAAATAACTACACATACATTACAAAGCTTTAGTATAGTACAAAAATCCAACCAAAAGGACGCATGAAGTATACAACAACAACATATCAATAATTCAAAAAATACAATTATAAATACGCGATTACCTCGCAACAACATTAGTTATATCTTTTCTGCATGTTAGACATCTTCAGACAGGTCGATCGAGCTCATCAAATTTATCCGGATAAGGAAAAACTCTCTTGTTGCAGTCCTTACCAGCTATGTAGTACAAGTTGTTGTTATTACCAAGAGACGTCACATTTGCTAGTGTCACAAACTTTCCCGCCTTCACATAAATAAATATACTAGCCTAGAATAGATCACAACAATAAAAACAAAAAGATCTTTAAATTGTGTAATCATACCTTGCCACAATCATGGAGTCCATTAGCACTCTCATATATTTAAAACCTGATTCGTCATCGCTAGGCACCAATTGTATTATATATTTTGGTAGCTTATCAAAAATAATAATATTAGTTTGACCAAGTGCAAGTTAATCCAAAAGTTCAAACATTACACCATAAATAAAAAGAGAAAATTCAACATACTTGGACACAAAATCTTTCGTTTGGAAATCTTTTGGGTTAAGTAAAATCTTAGTGGTATTCAACGAAATTCTAATGTTCACATCCCCTGCAAAAATTTAAAATTTAAGAATAGTTATAAACGATCCAAAACAACAGATAATGGAGGTGTAAATTTTGAAAACAAACTCACCACGATATTCTCTCACACTTGCAAACATAATAACACAGACAACAACCAAAGTGGCATTCTGTTTTGTCTACTCCGAAATTTGTTTGGCATAATCTCCTCAGAAAACACATTCTAATTGCCTACCCCTAAATTACACAAAACAAAACAATGGTTAATAAATTACAATGAATTTGTATACATTACTAATATAATAAGAGGATTGTTTAGACTCACTCGGTATTCCTAAGCCCAAACTTAAGCCTAGATCGAGGTTTTCCTTGGGCCTTGGTTTCCTCGACATGACCCACATATATAATATGACCAATGGTATCTAGTCACACACAAAACCCAAAGAATTTTTGTTCATTATAGCTAAGCAAGACATATTTAGCGTTATAATTATACACGACTCACGTTCACTTAACGACTAAATACCTACGATCAAAATCAGCCAACAAAATCTCCGAAAACCCTATACAAAATCTCTCTGGAATGGCACTACAAGAAAACATCCGATATGCGACGGACAAAACCGTCGCAAGTCCGTCGCAAATCACCTTTACCGACGGAATTACGACGGAAGCAAAATTGTCGCAATTCGTTAGCCGCAAATCAATATCCGTCGCAAAACCGTCGCAAAATTTGCGACGGAACGAAATGCATCGCAAATCCGTCGCAAATTTGCGACGGAAATAAAATGTTGTAAATACGTCGCAAGTTTAGGTCCGTTGCAAATTCGTCGCAAAAAGTTGCGACGGATTTGCGACGGACCTCAAAACGTTCGTCGCAATTCCGTCGCAAATTAATTAATTTTTTATAAAAAAAAATCCCGAAAATTATATTTAATAAATAAATAAATAAATAATATTAACAAAAATATTTCTAAATCTAACAAAACACACTAATGTAATTACTTTTTTAAATTATAGCAATTTAACAATTTGAAAGTATAAAAAATCAATTATAAATCTAATAATTTCTAAATCTAACAAATTCCAAACCTAAATCTAACTAATTCAAAACCTAAATCTAACAATTCCTAATTCTAACAAAATTCCAAACTTAAATCTAAGAATTCATAAATCTAATAATTTCTAAATAACAAATTCCAAACCTAAATCTAACAAATTCCAAACCTAAATCTAACAAATCCTAAATCTAAATATTCCTAAATCTAACAAAACTCCAATCCTAAATCTAAGAATTCATAAATCTAAAAAAATTCAAATCCTATATCTTACAAAATACAAATACTAACAATTTTCAAATCTAACAAATTATAAAAGCTAAATTCAACAAATTATAAATCTAACTAAATATAAATCCTAAATCTAACACTTTACAAATCTCAAATCCTAAAATAAAACAAATCTAACTAATTAATCTAACAAATCTAAATCTAAAAAAGAAAAAGAAAGCTAACCTTGTTAAGAGAGAGGGAGAGAAAGAGAGAGGGAGAGAAAGAGAGAGAGAGAGAAGAGAGGCTTAAGAAAAATGGAAGAGAGAGAGAGATAGACTTGTTAAGAGAAGGAAAAGAGAAGAAAAAAGAGGTAAGGATCGAGAGAGGAAGAGAAGAAAAGAAGGAGAATCAATTTAATAACAGATATTGCGACGGATTTGCGACAGATCCGTCGCAAATCCGTCGCAATATGGGCGGCCCAAAAAATTACGCGCGAACTCATCGAATTTTTAAATAATTCAAATTATTTCGACCAAAATTTCAAAAATTTTCATTTTGCGAGGGATTTGCGACGGACTTGCGACAACCCCTCGCAAATCCGTCGCAAATGTTATATATTTAAAATCTTGTTAAATTTGGTTATGTAAATGTTTTTTTTATCATATTAGATAGTTAAAAAACATTTATGATAGTATAAGATTGTAATAAATCTTAATTTATGCAAAAGTTTACGAATTCTTCTTGTCTAAAGTGAGTTTTATAAATCTCTTATACTTATGAATAAACATTAACTCCTTCTATTCCTCTATATGAAATTTGATTTCATGAAAAGTTTATAAATTCTTTTTTTTTCTTATAATTTGTATATAAACTTAAAATTCATGTAATATTTGCATTTAACTTATATAACTTACTTTACAAATAAAATACCAATTTAGGGTATATGATTTGGAAAATATTCGTCGTTTGCGACGGATTTGTGACGGGCCGTAGCAAGTCCGTCGTTTGCGACGGATTTGCGACGGGCCGTAGCAAGTCCGTCGCAAATATATAAGATTTGCGACAGCGTTGCGACGACCCGTCGCAAATCCGTCGCAAATCTTATATATTTAAAATCTTATTAAATTTGGTTATGTAAATGTTTTTTTATCATATTAAAAAGTTAAAAAACATTTATGATAGTATAAGATTGTAATAAATCTTAATTTATGCAAAAGTTTACAAATTCTTCTTTTCCAAAGTGAGTTTTATAAAACTCTTATACTTATGAATAAACATTAACTCCTTCTATTCCTCTATGAAATTTGATTTCATAAAAAGTTTATAAATTCTTCTTGTTTCTTATAATTTGTATATAAATTTAAAATTCATGTAATATTTTCATTTAACTTATATGACTTATTTTACAAAGAAAATTTCAATTTAGGGTATAGGGTTTGGAAAATATTCGTCGTTTGCGACGGATTTGCGACGGATCGTCGCAAGTCCGTCGCAAATATATAAGATTTGCGACAGCATTGCGACGGTTCGTCGCAAATCCGTCGCAAATCTTATATATTTAAAATCTTATTAAATTTGGCTATGTAAATGTTTTTTATCATATTAGAAAGTTAAAAAACATTTATGATAGTATAAGATTGTAATAAATCTTAATTTATGCAAAAGTTTACGAATTTTTCTTGTCCAATGTAAGTTTTATAAATCTCTTATACTTATGAATAAACATTAACTCCTTCTATTCCTCTATATAAAATTTGATTTCATGAAAAGTTTATAAATTCTTTTTTTTTCTTATAATTTGTATATAAACTTAAAATTCATGTAATATTTGCATTTAACTTATATGACTTACTTTACAAAGAAAATACCAATTTAGGGTATAGGGTTTGGAAAATATTCGTCGTTTGCGACGGATTTGCAACGGGCCGTAGCAAGTCCGTCGCAAATATATAAGATTTGCGACAGCGTTGCGACGACCCGTCGCAAATCCGTCGCAAATCTTATATATTTAAAATCTTATTAAATTTGGTTATGTAAATTTTTTTTATCATATTAAAAAGTTAAAAAACATTTATGATAGTATAAGATTGTAATAAATCTTAATTTATGCAAAAGTTTACAAATTCTTCTTTTCCAAAGTGAGTTTTATAAAACTGTTATACTTATGAATAAACATTAACTCCTTCTATTCCTCTATGAAATTTGATTTCATAAAAAGTTTATAAATTCTTCTTTTTTCTTATAATTTGTATATAAATTTAAAATTCATGTAATATTTGTATTTAACTTATATGACTTAGTTTACAAAGAAAACTAAGTCATATGGTTTGGAAAATATTTCTTCGTTTGCGACGGACTTGCGACGAATCTTATATATTTAAAATCTTATTAAATTTGGTTACGTAAATTTTTTTTATCATATTAGAAAAGTTAAAAAATATTTATGATAGTATAAAATTGTAATAAATTTTACTTTATGCAAAAGTTTACAAATTCTTCTTGTCAAATGTGAGTTTTATAAAACTCTTATACTTATGAATAAACATTAACTCCTTCTACTCCTCTATATGAAATGACTTAATGAAAAGTTTATAAATACTACTTTTTCTTATAATTTGTATATAAACTTAGAAATTCATGTAATATTTGCATTAACTTACAAAGCATATCCCAATTTAGGGTATATGGTTTTGCAAATATTCGTGGTTTGCGATAGATTTGCGACGGACTTGCGACTGTACGGCATGCCATTGCAAATATGTCGCAATACTGTCGCAAATTGCGACGCGTTTGCGACGACCATTCTCGTCGCATATTTGCGATGGATTTGCGACGGTATTTATATATTGTCGCAATTGCGTCGCAAATTTGCGACAGATATTGGACGTCGCAAATTTCCGTCGCAAATTGAGTGTTTTCTTGTAGTGTGGTAGATATAAAATCTAAACACTTTGTAACGCTGGTAGTGGAATAAAAAATTATCTTAAATTGGGACCGACTTGTACGATAATCCCCTTGCTAATCAACAACCTTGAAAGTGTTAATGAACACAACTTGACCTTCCTTTAATTCTTTGACAAATATTTTAGCATGATCCTTTCAACAATTGCATGGATCCTATCACCCTAAAACAAAGTAGAAAAGGTTCAGTAACTAAATTTTTTGAAATAAGTCTTGTTACAAAGGCAATTTATATACAGTATAATCAAACCATCTTCGAGACTACTTCCTCCTTTGCCTTTGAAGCCATCACAAACCCTGAGTACACGAACTCATATCTTGTAATTGTCAGAGGGCGGATGAAGCCCTTTGATGACAACAGAAAGAGAAGGTTTCCTGCTAAAAATAGACATTTCAGAATCCTATGTAGATTTCTTTGAAGAAGAATTATATGATAAATACGTTGATGTCATCGAACAGCTATAAATATATATATATATATACAATACAAGACCGACAATACACATATTCTATATTAGCGACTTATTAAATTCTTTAATATAATATACATATGAAATCTTAAAAATGTATAAATCCCATAAAGATAATGATAAAAATGAAGCTTTAGAAATATTATCGTAAAACCCATGGAGAAGAAAAAAATATGTAAAGTATACATATCTAAAAGGGCTCCAAAATATGTAAATATGGATATATAATATTAGACCGAAAATTTTACATTTCGATATCACAGACGATATATGTAGATATACACACGAAATCACAAAATATATTAACTTTCAGGGATAGAGATAAAAACGTATCTCACCAAAACAAATATCAAAATTGTGTTTATGAAACATACATATCAAGAAAAATGAAACTACTAAAGCGTACTTATTTACTATTCCTCAATTAATTATCTACAAAATACCCAACTGCGTTCTATATAAATCAATTATACAAATCAGTTACACAGTCATTGATCTATTTATAACTTAGGATCATATGAAACTAAGGTCTCGAAGGCTGTAGTTACTCACTTTAATAAAAATATTCAAGTACATGACATAAACTTAACCATCTAATATATTTGATCTGTAAAATATTGATAATCAGCAATAAGAAGAGTACATTATAAGTATTTTATACGAATTCTTATATATTAGAGAATTAGGGATTGTGAATTCCAAATGCCCGAAATCCAATAAAATTCTCCATCGCTTAAATCGACAATCAAATATAAGGTCTTTGTCTTAATCGCGACTAGGTCTGGGTTGCGGGTCAAACCCGCCCCGCCTGCGGGTTCGAGTTAAATTTGACGATCAAAAATGAACCCGCTTAACCCGCGAGTTATAGATCAGTTACCCGCACCCACCCCGCATTAGTCAAGCGGGTTTGGCGGGTAACCCGGAACCCGCCACATATTATGAAAAAAAAACAGCTAAAAACATTCGATTAAAAGTGAAAATTTGAAACAGATTGTTTTTCTCAAGAACATAATTCAAACTTAAACATAAGTTCCTTTTCTCAAAAACAGAATTCAAACTTAAACAAAAAAAAAACAAATTACACAGAGGTGAAAAGGATTCTCTTGTCTTTCTCCTTTCTAGTTCTTCCTTTTCTTGTCTTTTGTTAGAGTTTATCATCTGCATTTGGTATATATACAAAGTATTAAGTAATTTTAAAATAAGCACTAAGTATTCCCATAAAAAAACAGTACATAGTACTTACAAAGTTGAAGCAAACGACTCTGGAGGCAAGTTATCATCTTCCTCATCGGGTTCACCAACCTCTGATTCTTTCCAACATAGCATCAAAATTAGTACTACAATAAGTATTCAATTATAACTGAAATATCATAAATTATGTATTACCATTGTCATATGGTTCGAAACCTCGAAGCCAATTACGAGCACATATCAACGCCTGCACATTTCGTGGGAGTAGATAACTTCTATGCTTATTTAAGACCCGTGATCCAATGCTAAAAGAGGACTCAGATGCTACCGTTGTGATAGGAATGCTTAGAAGATCACAAGCCATCCTAGATAACTCCCCAAAGCGATGAGAGTTGTCTTTCCAATAATCCAAGACACTTAAACTTGCAAACATCTTCATGTCTACTAGAGGTTCTTCCAAGTACGTATCCAATGCAGATTTTCCACTAGCATTTACATTCTTTTTACGAAAGTTGTGAAAATCCTACATCAAAATGCAAACAGGCCATGTGTAAGATATTTTAAGCAAAAATTATCCCACGCAACATCATGAATTCATAGTTAAATATTTACTAAGACACTTACATCATAGTTGATGACACCTTTACCAGCCACTGATTGTTGCAAGGTTTCTTCGGATGATGGGGAGGTTTGGGCTGCTGGCTTAGAATAAGCCTTAAAAAGTTGCTTCAGTTTTTCTTGCACATGCTCCATCTTTTGTTGAGAGGTACTCTCATCGAGATTTGTGAAACAATACTCTAGTAGTGATAACTTAAACCTAGGATCTAAAACAGCTGCCATTGCAAGAATCGGACTATACTCATGCCAATACTTATCAAACTTTTCTTTCATAGCATCAACCATCTCGACAATAACACCTTCTTCACTGTCCTCATGTGCTTTCAGCCAATACTCAATCTTGTACACTTGCATAAAGTACAAGTTCGAGGTCGGATAACTTGAACCTGAAATCAAGTTGGTTATCTGATCAAAAGGTTGCAGCAGCTCACAGATTTGTATCCCTAGTTCCCACTCTCTTTCTGTGGGAAGAAACTTGTAGCTTGGATCAATCCTTTGATAACTATCAAATGCAAAACGGTATTTGATAGCTCTGTCCAACATTTTAAACGTAGAATTCCACCGCGTCGGAACATCTAACGTCAAACCAGCCCTAATATTAATCCCAGCAGAATTCACACAGCTTGAAAACAATTTACCACGAGCCTCTGAAGCTTCAACAAATTTGATACTATCTCTGATTTTTCCTAAAGCATCGCCCATCACCTTTAACCCCTCTTGAACAATCAGATTTAGAATGTGGGCAGAGCATCTTACATGGAAGAACTCTCCACCACATAACATATCATTTTGTATAACCAGCTGCCTCTTCAAAATGTTTTGCATGCTATCGTTATTACTAGCATTATCTAGAGTCAAAGAGAATACTTTTCTCTCTATCCCCCACTCTTTCCACACCTCTACAATCTTCATAGCTAACTCTATTCCAATATGTGGAGGAGGCATCGAACAAAAAGACAAAATCTTATTCCTTAACTTCCAATTTTTGTCTACATAATGTGCTGTTAAGCAGATGTACCCTTCCACGGTTATAGCGGACCAAAGATCAGATGTGAAGGAGATCCTACCAGGAATTTCAGACAATTCTATCTTCAGCTTTGACTTTTCACTTTCATAAAACTTAAACACATCTGCAGCAGCTGTTTTTCTACTTATAAATTTCACATTAGCATTCAAATACTTCCAGATCGACCTAACTCTACCATATTCAACATAGGAAAAGGGGAGATCATGCTCAATTATCGACTTTGCTACCAATTCACGGAAAACACCTTGATCAATCTTTCTAACTTGTAGTTTCCCTTCTCCAGTAACCAACATAGCGCCTACATCACCATCTCTAGGGGTTCTGTTGCACACTAGTGAATGTCGATTATAGTTAGACGTACCTTGCTTGTGTGGTTCATAAGCATAGTCTTTCTTGCAGTGATTGCACTTAGCTCTTAATTCAGAGACACCTTCACCATTGATCTTCGTGATGCCAGTGAAATTATCCCATGCCGGTGAGTTTTTCTTCCTCTTGCTCTTACTTGCTAGAGTGCCATCCGCACTTGGTAAACTTGACCCTTCACTACCAGCACTCTGATTCCTTGGCATATTCCCACCATCAGCTCGGTTTCCCTTGTCGAATTCCATTTTCAGGTTTTGCTAAAATCAAAGAAACATATAACATAAGCAAATTGATGATATAAAGAAGAATAGAGAAATAAAAATGAGAAGATAAAATTGAGAGAGATAGACTCACGCACGAGAAGATAAAGCTTTGCAATCGAAGATGAGAGATTCAAAGAGACAGAGAGACATAGAGATAGAGAATCAAGAATAGAGAGACATGAACAGATTTTACAAAGAGAGAGATTTGCAGATGCGAGAGAGACATGTATAAGTCGACTGGATCAAGTGAAATACAAAGATTTGCAATCGAAGATGGGAGATTCAGAGAGACACAGAGATAAAGACAAGAGTAGAGTGACCGAAACAGATTTTACAAAAAGAATTTTGCAATCGAAGACGATTTAGAGAGATGTGAGAAAAAGATTGAAATCGGTGGTGGCGTCGTGTCTCGTGTGAAGAACAGAAGAAGTGAGAGAATAAGAGTAGATTAGGTTTTCCTCGATCTGTTTTAAAACGACACAAAGTTTAAAACTAAAATATAAAAACAACACATAGTTAAAAATTATAACATAAAAATGACACACACACATTAGGAAACTAAAAACAACACAATTGTCATATACGCGGGTTACCCGCAAAACCGCTTCTGCAAATAACAAGACCCGCACCCGCCACACCCTAACAAACTACGACCCGCACCCGCTCCGCTAGTTTCATATCTTGATTTTAGCCGACCCGCGGCGGATCTAACGGGGCGGGACCCGCGGGTTTTGAACAAATTCCCAGACCTAATTGCGACCTTACTAACATAAAAATAATATGGCACATAATCCATAAAATCTAAAACCCTTGAGAACCCTCGATCCATAAAACAAATGCAAGAAATACCCAAAATACACAACTACAGTGTGAAGCTCGTAACACAATCTCGTCTAATTTTGAGCAACCGGTGCATCAATCATCCCTAACTCAATACATGCTTCATTGGCTCGTGCAAACGTTGGATATAAAACACCATTCACTGTTTGGATGTCTTCGAAAGATGTGGATCCTATAGGAACGGCTAACAAACTTCTTAGGTAGTAGATCTCACCATGTCGTGGTGTCACATATGTAAGTCGCACTTCATCATGTATGTACCTACGACGACGACGGGGGAGCCACTCTTTAGTCGTCCGATGCCAACAAAACTCCATTGGGATTTCCGTGTAGAGAAGGCTCTTGGCTTGTGCACACCGTCTGTTACAATCCGTCCAAGCCAGTAAAGGCGTGAGCAACCGGTCAGAATCCACCAACCACAGGCAAAAGATCAAAACCAGTAAAGAGAACCCAATCACCCTCATTGATTTTCGCAACAAAAATATCACTAATTTGTTCACATAAAGTTGCATGGATCTTATCACGCTTCATAAACAACATAAACAATAACCAACTCAGTACAGGACGCATGAAAAATCCTAAAAACAGAATATTTAGTTGTGAAAATGTCTTACTTTACGATCAACTAATATCAGATTTATCAGTTCATCAACCTCTTTTAAGTGTCTAAATATATGAAGTACTTTGACTCACATGCTCCATCTATAGGAAGTTGGGTTTAGTTCTGATACATCAAAAATTATGCTGCGATATTTCCTATGAATAGCTCTTGAAAGCAAGTGAGCCATTAGACGTTTGTGAACACCAACCGAAGAACATAAAGAGTTAATACAATAATTGGCAAAATCTTAGCATGTATTAAATTTTTTATATAAGTTAATATATATATAACACGATAATTTCAAAATGACATGTTTTCCTACAGATTGGTAATTATCCTTTCTAATTATCCTTCTTAATTTATATTCCAAAAAATAAAACGCAACTCATTTAAAATACCAAAGAAATAATATATAGATAGATTGTGTTTTTCCTAAAGAAGGTAATATCACATATTAAATGTTACATCACATATAAATATAAAACTAGGAAAGTAAATGTAGTCTTTAATAATAAAATTTCATAACACTTTAACCTAAGAAATACATATATGTGATCATGGTCCGGTGTAAATACCACATTTTAAACAATACAATAAACATCACATATATCTTAGACCCAGTATCAATAATGATAATTTAAAAATCAAGGCGAGTATAAAAATGGTAATGGTCGATACGCACGTTACTCTAATCTTTCTCCTTTAACATATACCAATAAAGGCTAGACATCCTCGTAAATACAAATATAAGTTTAACCATCATGATAAATATAAATTTTAAAATTATCTTCATAAGTATTCAATTTTATATATAATCTATCATACTTACAAACGTAACAATATTCGATATGAAAAAAATATTTATTAAAAAAATTTAAAGTCGGATGCGAAAATAACAAATATTACAAAAGATGATGAAATGATACAACGGGTAGGGGATTAATGATGGAAGTTACATCACAACATTTTTTCTCATTATAGTCCTCACAAAGAGATTCCCTGTTTAAATTTACTGATTTTTTTTATATAGGATAAATGTTACCAATCGTTGTGCAATATATTTTGTGGCAAAATAAAGATCAAACCGCTAGTATACCATGTTTTGCAACTTTTTGACTCCACTTTGTTATTATAATTTATTTTTTATCTTACAAGTCACACATATTACAAGATTTTTTTTGTTCAGAGTCAAACCAAAGACAATGTATATATTTTTATCTAAATTAATTGTGCTGACATATATATATCTGATAGTGATATAATGTGATAATAAATATATCATGTACCATAAAGTTAATTACGAAAATGGAAAGAGAAACCAAGTACGAGAGAGAGACCATTACTTTTATTATGGCACAAACCAATTATTGGGTGAGATAAAGTATATTAATGTTGGACTCCGTCTGGACAAGATTCAGATTAATTAAAATAGGAGCAGATTAAATAACAAACATCACATATTCATATAAAGAAAATAAAGCACACATAGCATACTCCAAATTATAAAACTCATAAACGAGAAAATTAAAGAACACACCACGCTACGTTGTTCCTCAAACACATGCGACGTCTCTTTCTTGGTAACCTATCACAGTCGAAACAAAATAATTATCACCAAAAACAATAAACTCAATATCAAGATATCGCATTCAAAACTCTAAACTTAGATATGAGATATTAGACCCACCCAGGCTTAAACTCCTCGACCTCGGGTATGAAAAGATTTACCATCACGCGAGAACAGGTTGTTGTTGAAACAGCTATCACACCTAAACACAAACAACTAAAAAATTAAGACACAAATCCAAAAAGACGTAAAACTCAACCAAAAACAGACCATATTAAAATATCTCGAAAAGAATCCACAAGACCCCATCTTATAACAAACACAACGATGTCACCACAAGCAGCATTCCAATCGTTGTAAATAAGTGAAGCTGTATGTCCAGATAACGAACATTGAAGCATGACATACCTAATACAAAATATTTGATATATCAAAAGTATAAAACGTACAAAGACCAAAATAAAATATCCAAGCCAGGACATCGACTTACCTGTCATCACGAAAATAAAACATGATGATCCATGCAGGATCATCACACGTAGCGAATAATCGTTTTCATCTGAAACGTCGCTTAGTGGATCAAACTCGCCAACACGAACAACTTCACTAACTAAATATGCTAGAAAAACGTAACATGAATCAAAATACGCGATATATTTTATAGAAACGCTCCAATTATGAAACCACAACAACATATTATAACATCCAAGAATTAAAATATAAATTAATACCAACTAAATAATCACTTTCATGAACACGGTCCAGTATCCCGTGAAAATGAACAAAGTAAAAAAACCTCGTGGGTATCTAAAAGTGCTCTCACAAACAAATGTCAATGGTGTAAACTGTATCTTGAAATCATGAGGAGTTGTCCGGAGAGAACTAACTTGTGGTACCACGATAGTCATGTATAGTCACCCACACATCCTGTGTAACTATATACACGAACTTATCATACGGATCACGATCGATAGTCGCCTCGACCTTCACACCCTAGGAATATAAATTTAGTTTTTATAGCCGTTCATTTTCTCCATATCATAAGCACAAAAAAATAAATATAAAACAGAAACTGATGAGAGACTTACATGTTTATCGACCAATATTAAGCCTAAACTCCTCAAATCGCTCACAGAGGCGTGAGCATAGACTCGGAGAGCCTTCACGCAAACACTACCACTGAAATTAGTAGGGTCAAGACTCGACAGAGGAATGTCTACGGTAGACTGGCGATAGGGAAACAATATCGATGCGCCAACAATGTCATCATCACGCTCATCATCACCACCATCATCATCACACCCATCATCATCACACATATCATCACACTCATCATCATCGTCATCATCATCATCAAACTCATCATCATCGTACTCAACAACATCATCCTCAACAAGGGAAGTAACAGATGAAACATCGCTATCTGCACCGCTACTACCACAAAAATTAGACTCTTCAGAAACATCATCAGGCTCATATTCTGATACAGAAAGCGATGGCCTAGACAAAAATGAATCATCAACGGATCCATCTTTGAAACTTTCATCATAGCTTTCAATATTTTCCGTGTCGCTAAAACCATAGACACCAATACCATCCATGCGACACCCTATACGATATGAATTCATGCAACGATTAGATTTATAAATCGAATCAACAACAGGCATACCCATCAAAATCATAAATCTCACCAACACAAAAATAAGATACCATGAACTCTTGAAAAAAACACGTAATCAATAATATAGTTTACATTAAACATCAAATTCTAGGACATGCCCACGTAACATCCAGGCAGAAGCACAATCTTTCCAGTCAAAATAACGACGCACTCGTAACCTCGTACCTATAATGTTTTTAATATTGTATAAAAATGATTAGAACATAGACACACCAAACAATTCCAAATCAAAACAGCAATAATTAACAAAATTTAAATGAACTAAAGCAATATATATTTTAAAATTATCAGAACATAGAAACAAAAACAAACATCAAATCAAAGCATAAAAATCAAATTCTAAATGAAATAAAACAACTATACTCGTACAATTCAGAAACAAAAACTAAAACCGCTGAAAAGACCCCACAACAGATAAACGATGGGTACCTCCAACGTTTATACTCTCCTCGCCTGACAACAAAGTCCTTAAACATGAGAATACAACAAAAAACATTAACCGAAAATTTTGTTAACGCATCGATATCGCTAAATAATACCCTAAAAACAAACCTTATTTCTCTTTCAAATCGACGAGGAGCTAAGGGACATTGTAACACCCATCCTTTCGAACACTGCAATAAGACCTAGCTTCGAAGATGTTAGATTTAAGTTCTGATCAACTGTCGAATCCTCCTCCGTGAAACCTAGAGAATGAGAACATACAAAAATTAGAAACAAAATTGTATATAAGAGTAAACTGGTAAAAAACCGAAGAGTATCGAACTTACACAACGACACGTCAACCATCTCGTAGATCACCACAACTCTAAACGGAATCACAAAACTATATTCAGAAGAGTAAGTAGTTAGATTTGTATATAAGCGAGCAAACATATCGCATCTACCAATTAACCCAAAAACAATAATGTAGCTTCCAATTAACCCTTAAACAACAACGCAACCACGACGATCGATATTCAAATCTATGCAGACAAAACCCTAAATACACGCATAAAAAAACATGCAGCGCTAATAATGTGAGAGGGTGTACAAAGTATTTATACCGAACGAATTCTAGGGTTTCAGCTTCTCTATTTGCAATATATATATATATATATATATATATATATATATATATATTGATAATCACTCGATAATATATTAACAATAACATAAGAAATAGTAATGGGAAAATCGCATTTTAAACAATGAAAGTGGCACAAGTTAGCACTTTAAACCTCGTTAGTATAGCACCAACACTTTAAACCATTAAGATAATTTTGCTAACACATTAAACTTCCAAATTAGCTGTCGAGTTTGCACCGTCAAAAAAGTGAATCTAACCATTCAGTTTCCGGTTAAAAAAATGATGAAGTGTTTGTTACTTTTTTAAATAAAAAAAATATTTTGAATTATTATAATTTTATTTTTCATTTTAATTAATAAATAAAAAATTTTGAAAACCAAAAACTTATGTCATTGCTTCTTTGTGTTAATTTTGATTATTTGTGTTAGTTTTGATTTGTTTTGCTTGTGTAAATCTATTGTTCATCTTGTGTTAAAAATTGTGAAAATTCTATTGGAGCCAATCAAAATTAGGAAGATGAACAAGAATATTTATCATTGCTATACTCTTTCACGGATCAAAGTGAAAGATCTTTGTCTGAGAAGAAGAGAAAAGGCAGAAGAGAGTTTATTTGTATTTTTAATCAAAAATGGAAATAAAATTATAATTATTCAATATTATTTTATATTTTAAAAAACAATTACAGACACCACATCACTTTTTTTACCGGAAACAGAATGATTAGATTCATTATTTTGGCGATGCAAACTCAACAGCTAATTTGAAAGTTTAATGTGTTAGCAAAATTACTATGATTGTTTGAAGTGTTAGTGCTATACTACTCAGGTTTAAAGTGCCCACTTTTGACATTCTCGTAGTTTATAATGCGATTTTTCCAATAGTAATTATCATTTTGAGATAACAATTATCTTTTTCAGTTGAACCATCCCTTTTCGGTTAAACCAAGCAATAGGGAGATAGTACATTTTGTTTTCCGATAAATTAAATACACTATATATCGCATTATCAAATATCGCATTAATGAATTAATAGTTAACCACACCAAGATTATATAGATTAGCAAAATTACGAAATTAAACATTTTTGTCATTCTAATCATTAAGGACAGAAACGTAATTCAAATTTGACCCATTAACTAAATAAATAAAACAATACATAAACACGCGACGATTACATACATTAGCAAAATTACGAAATTAAACACCATAATCTTTGTATTCATTAAGAGCATAAGCGTAATTCAGTTTTGGAGAACCAAATTTACTGCGCATATTATAGTATAGATATAGAATTTAAATAGTTTTCTTTAAATAATTGTAAATTTTTTAATATATATGCGCATGGATTATCATACATGTAAATATGTCCAAATCATAAAATAGTTGATAAATCTTTTATTCATAAAAACCTTTAAAAAATTCTTAATGTTGAAAAATGATTAGTTTTGCGTATTTAAAAGTAATTCAAAAATAATCATAAGCGAAACAAAGAATTCAAAATTAGGTATTAAGAAATTTCAAAAAAAGTACTTTAAGATGTAAATCTATACTATTATTTGGAGATCATTTTTAAAAACTAACCTTTTGTTCATGTATTTATTACAAGAAATGTCATTAGAATTTAAAGTAATTTTATTCATCTTATCAAGAGTTGTGTAGACTTTACACATACTTCAAAGTTGTGGAGTGTAGAAGCCCTTTTTAGTTATGTGGTTGATCAAATGATAATTAATACTTATATATAAGGAAGTTCGAGGTTTGATTTTTAGAGAACATAATTTATACAGATTAATGGAGGTAAACTAATAAAAAAATTATGGTGTGATGCAGACATAACTGTTTATTGTGGTCGTGAATCTTTGTAAAGCAGAAAAAAATCACCCGTTGTAGAATTTTCTAGAACAATTGTTCATATAATTATTCTCATAATTTGTAATAGAAAATATAATAATCCATATGACAAAAAAACCCAAAAAATGTGGAGCATGGTAAATGTCATACACCACCTAATCACATATGACCAATTAGACATTAATTATAAAAAAACATCCCAGCTATATCATATTATTTATTTTTATTCATTATGTTTCCCTTCTCATATTTGTCTCATCTTATTTTTATTAATAAAATAAATAATCAAATCATCCATACAATAACAAAATATATAGATCTTTTTGCATATGTTATGATTCATATTTTTAAATATGAACATAAATTATGAGAAACCGCAAAAGTAGCAAGTCTCACTTAATTCGCGTCTAAGTTTTTTTTTTAATCTTTTTAATTAGAATATTTAGTTGAATCTCATATTTAGACCTGTATCAAGTCTTTAGATTAATACTCGATAAATTAATATTTTTTTTTTAATTTTGAGTTAGATCACCTCAAAATATAACACAATTTAATAAAATAATAAATTAATAATTTTAACAAAATTTCTATATAAATATATAGTCTCATTAATATCATAAATTAATAAAACTTATATAAAATTTATACAAAGATACAATAAAATGATTACTAAAATATGAATTTAGCGTTGTTTTTTTTTTTAAATTGAAATCTTTTTGGTTTTCATGTCTGATTTTTCTTATATATGCATCAAACATTCATAGGATTTAATTGGCGTTAAGGCAGTGGATACTTCGCATATGTTATTTAATTTTTCCAATCATGCTTTTCTGATTGTATTCTTTTTTTAAGCAAATACTTTTTCAGGGTTTATTTTTCAGTTTTTAGTTTTTTTTTCTTTGTTTTTATTTTTTTCTCAAAGTCTCATTGTGAAAACTTTCATTCTCTATCTCTCTCTTCCGGGATAAACTTTTCCTTTTTGTATTTTTAGTTATTATAATTTTTTCTTCTTCTCCAAATAAATCAAAACATATCTTTGTCACTAGATTAATCACAACTAATTAAAAATTAATTTTTTCTTATTCTTCTGAGATCAATTTTCCTAATATTTTAGTTACAAATATTATTTTACTAAATAATTGATGGCGTAAATGTATTTTAAACGCTAAAAATATAATTTAATTAGTAATACTAAGAAAAGTTTATTGAAAAACAAAATTTATTAGCTCTTCATATTTAAAGTCTTGACAACAAAAAAAATCTACAATCTGTACAATATTATTTTGGAAGTACATTTCTAGAGATACTCTAAAAAACCTATTATTTACGAAATATGCCACTGAGTTAATGAATAAAAGGTGTTCGACAACGAGTTTAGCTGGGGTTAAAATAGTATGAAATTACTGAGTCAACTCAGTGATTCGACTAGATCCGACCCGTCAACCTTTTTTAAACACGCGGATCCTAAAAATCATTTAAATCAAACCAAATTTAAAAACGATATTTCATAATTACATTGGTTAAGTGCTTGATTTTGTTACCTGTTTTATTAAAGGAAATAATATAGAAATAATCGAAAATATCCAACCAATAATCATCCTTCCCTTTACCTGCTACAACATAAACGGAAACAATAAAATTTCCATCAGAAATCTCGGACAAATTTAAATCTAAAACGAATATAGGAATATTTGGAACTGAGAAAATCTCGGACAATATCATTAACAATTAACCAACCTAACAAGATTTCATATCTAAACAAATCTAGAATTAAATAATTACTACTAAAATCGTGAAATCTGAAACTTTGGTTGAAAGTTTTTTTGGCAAACAAAGTTAGAATACTTGATAACAATTCGCAAATCTCGGACAATATAAAGATTTATTAAATATTTCAAATTTATTTAACCAACCTGGAAGATTTCATATATAAACAAATCAAGGATTAAATAACTAATACCAAAATCGTGATGAGATTGTAAAATAATTAATTTGTATGAATATTCTCAATTGTTTCTTTTTTGGTTAAACCTAAATTGTTTAACACACTTCCATTCTCTATAAATAAAAGTTAGATTTGTCTCCAAACAGTTTCATGATTGCATTGTCCATTGTCTATAAAATTTCATTGCTTTCGGGTATTTTAATATCGAATACTAATGGTGAATATTGTTTGTTTGCAGCTATAAAGGCAGCAAAGTGGATTGGATCGTGGTGGTAGTGTTGCAAACATGTAGGTATTTTTCTTTTCAATTAATTCGAATTATTATTGTAAAATAGCAAGATCTAGATATATTAGATGAGTCATGTTTGTCTACTCTTGAAGATTTTTGTATTAGCACTACCAAAAATATTTGATATGTTTAATTTCTTAACTATTCTATCAGAACTTCAGAAAGATAATGGTGGTGCAACCATACAAATGGCAGAACGGACAGTCGTGGTGCTGTCGAATCAAGTTTTCATGGGGCTTACAGGTTATGATACGTTATGGTACGTTTTTGATTTCTTAGTTTCAAATTTGGGTAGTTATAAGGTTTATTATTATCCTTATAAATCATCTACTACAAACTTTTGTTTTCATCTTTTAAAAAACCTATGAAGTATAATACTACTAAGAGAGAGATCAAGTTAGTTTTCATCAAGTTAATATTCTTTGTTTGTATCCGAAACCTAAAGCTAAACTATTCCCAACATCATCTAAGAAGAATTACAACTATTATAGTGTAAAGAATTAAGGAGCAGAACTATACCTGATAAGGGGTCAATGAGTGATAAAGAACAACTTGAACAAGATGAAAAAACCCAGCACCACACTTTGAGATGACTGTGCAAAATCAGATCTTCTGCCATAAAAAGGTTCATAAGAGATCAAGCACTTGGTGAAACAAAAAGGATCAGATATGCCATTTACATAAGAGATGACTGTGCAAAATCAGATATTTGCACCAGGTAAGTACACTTGCCAAGCATTCTAGAATGCAAGGTTGATTTGGCAATATGCCATTTACATATACTGTAACAACAATTGAGAAAGGAACTTACCAGTTACAAATACTTTCTGAAGTTGTCCACTAAGACCTGTACGCCAGGGATTCACAGATTTCCCTACCTTACTTCTGAGATAAAACATTCTTTTGGTGAGTTGTCAAAAGAATGTTTAGTAAGTTAAGGATGAAATGAGGAAATCTTTCAAGTGTTGGTTTATAACTAAAAACAGGTTCCGATGAAATCATTTATTTGAAGTCTCACTCAAGTTATGGACTGATTGTGGAAATTATAGTAGATCTACCAAACTCCGAATAATTGCAGATTCCAGACAAAATCACGAATAAATAATTATAAGTTGCAAATCGAATTTCAAGAGTCACTAAGATCTTTAGCAAATAATTGCCAAACCATTGAGAAATTGAAGCAGCAGGAAGAAAAATGTATAAGTTCGAATGGAGGACTTAAATCTGAAAATCAAAGTGATCTAAATCCAAATAGCTATTAAGATTCAAGCTTAAACTTTGTTAACGAACTACAAATCACACTGTACTTACAAAATCGCGGAATCTTCGTCTGACTATAGATCCTTTTCCAATTTATCCTCACTTTTCAGAAAATCTACACCTGATAACGAAAAACGAAACAGGGGAGAAAGGAAAAAACTTGTCAGGAACCTGGATTCTGTTTCTCTGCAACTAAACAAACATGCAAAACGAGAAAAGAGAAACGAATCGAAAACTGCTCTACCTTCATCCTTCAGCGAAGAGCACGAACCGAAGCTAAGAAGGACCACAAAAGCGACAAGAGAACGCATTTTTTGAACATCGATCGACGGTTCTCATTCATCGAAAGAGTAAAAACCCGATAAGACAAGAGTTGAGCAGGAGGATGCAGAAGATGATGGAATCAAAGTTTGGACCGGAAGAAGCTGAAGACAAAAAGAGAAAAGAGAAAAGAGAAGATCGATAGGTTTTTGATTTTCAACAAAAAAATAAAAAAAATTACACAGACACGAGAAGACGCTGGAGCTACACGTGTCTTTAAGAAATATTGTGTGATGCGGATTAGGTTTTTTACCATCAAAATATTGTGTTATACATCAAAAAAGTTATCAAAAAGTTATCAGTCATCTATTTTAACAAAAATGTTAATTCGGATTTCTACAGCAAACTTACCACATAAACTTACTGTTTATACCACATAATTTTACTGTAAGTTACATCGAATTATAACATCAACTGTAACTCAACTCCAAAAATACATATCACCAATCGGAGTCAATACTATTAATATAATACCAGCATAATACAAAACAAACCCAAACAACAAATTTATCAAACAAAACAAATTCAAACGATATAGACAAATAAAATAAACTTAACCATATATTTCAAAAAGAAAATTTAGTGAATAACCCAAAAAAAAAACTACAATCTATCTCATAACTAATTTCTCTCTCTATCTCTTTCTAACAAATTGGTTAGTTTATAAAATATAATTTTTGTTTTGCTTATTCACCAAAACAACCCTATTTTAAATATCTTAAAAAACATAACCCCACACATAGTGGATTGATTATATGATGGCACATCTTATCTCATCCTCCATCCTGTTAAAAAAAAATGTCAAAATTTTCAGCGTATATACAAATTATATAATACCATCATCAACATCAAAATAAAACTATCACAACTCTTAAAAGTTTACTTTTAAGAAATATATTTTTTATATAAAACTAGGATATAGCATGCACGTACGTGCAGGTTACATTTTTATTATAAGAATGTGTAATTATAATTTATGTGTATGAAAAGTACACATTTATATTTTAATAATGTGCAAGTTACATGTTTATTTAAAAAAGTAAAATTGTATGAATTAAGATATATGATTGAATCCGCTTTGCGCATGGGGTAATGGTTTTTATAATGTTTTAATTACGCGATTGTGTGTAAATTTTTTAAATATGTATGACGTTTGAATTTGTTTAGTGCCATATATTAATGTATTGTTTGAGTTTGTTTTGTATGAGAGTATATTATATGTTGATTTTAGTAATATTGTAGTTTTGTTGTTTGAGTTTNTTGAATTTGTTTAGTGCCATATATTAATGTATTGTTTGAGTTTGTTTTGTATGAGAGTATATTATATGTTGATTTTAGTAATATTGTAGTTTTGTTGTTTGAGTTTATGTCGGAATTAGAAGTGATATTATTTGTTGATCGTATTTTGTTTTAATTTAGTAGTTTACGAATTGTATTATTTTACATATTCTGTTTAATTTAGTATTATAAATACTCGAAATAAAATTGTATTTAAATACTCGTAATAAAATTTGATAGATTTATTAAATGTAAGAAATAAAACGAAGCAAATAAAAAATTGTAATTCATCTTCATGGCGGGTTGAAATTTAATAAAGGATATGATACATCTATTTTAATAATATATCTCATACGTAAATGTATTTTTATAAGAAATCGAATTTCAGTATGAGAAATAGAATGTAATGGCATGAATTTGATGGGATATAAATTTTTGGTATAGATTTATCTATAACAATGAGATAACCTAAAAAAAAATATCATTAAATTCAAAAAAAAATTAGTTAAAAATATAACTCACACACAGGCTAAACCCTAAATAGTTTTGCCAAATTATACAATTAGACTAATTGGTAAATTAAACAAAATATTACACGAATATATATTTGAATTAATTAATATTTATTAAAATTTTAGATAAGTTATTCTTTTTTTATATAAACTAAAAATATATTAAAATCCATATTCTGTTTCCTATAATCAAATCTTAAATACATCCCTTCAAAATAATCAAATCCTAATAAAAGAACCAGCTCTATTTTTATTTTTGTTGCTTACAAAAAAACAATATTGTTATGAGGAAAAGCTGAAAATGGGCTTTGTTATTTATAAATTATAACAAATGGCCCATTAATTTTAGGTAAACATAATACCATAATGTCTGAATGGGACAATCATTTTGTAGAATTGGTTTATGGTATTTATTTGTTTTAAAAATGTTCAAATGAACAAAAAAATTTCTGATTTTCTCACTTTAATGAAATAAATTAATTTTATATTAATGTATAAAATACAGTTACATAAAATATAATCAAATAAAAATTATATCAGAAAATCAAACAAAATTAAAATTTCAAATTCATTCATATCGGTAACAATGTAATGTCTATTAGATCAACAGTTTTTAAATTCTCTAATTTTATAATTACACATTAAATTTCAAATCTAAACTACTAAACGTGCAACTACATAATATTAGAAAAAACTACTACACTACTTAAACAAACATATAATATATTCAAATTAAACAAATCCAAACAATAAATAAATTAATCATACCAAAAAAATTCAAACAATAAAAATATTCAAATTAAAATTTACATACATCTAAATTTTTACAATTTTACATTTTACTTCAAATAAGAAATTGTTGGTAAATTATAACTCTATCTAGCTCTAAAAATTTCGGGACTCGAGATAAAAATTTACGGATATGGGACGAGAACGAGAAATTTAGGAATTGAGAAACAACTTCCAAAAAGGAATCCGATAAGAACGTGACGAGAAATTTGGGTAACGGGGGGGGGGGGGGGTTTGGGAAATTCTCTTACCTAAAATCTCTTCCCAAACGGGTAATTATTTTGGGTAATGATCAACTTTAGGACATATATTTTGGATAATTTCGAGAAAATTCCAAAAAAAATTTTAAAAAAAAATAAACGGGTAGTTCGGTTATCCGTTCCCTTTCCGTATCCTTCCCGTATACGTTTGAATAAAATAAATGGTCCCGAATAGGAATTTTTTTGAACGGAAAAAGAAATGGTACGAAAAATTCTGAACGGGTACAGAAAGGAACGGGAAATCTGTCAAGAAAATTTCAGCCTAATTCTATCTATTAGTTTTTCGTTTTATATATTGTTCCGGTAAAAATAAAAACCATTTTTTAAGTTTTGCTTAACAAACAAAAAATACAGTGAGTAATATTAGTAAACGATTATTCATATCGATAATATTGTAGTATCTACTAGATCAACAATATTTACATTCTTCAATTTTACAAGTACTCATTAAATTTTAAATCTAAACTACTAAATGTGCAACTACACACCATAATAAAAAAACTACAACACTGCTTAAGCCAACATATAATGTAATAAAGCTAGACAAACCTAAACAATTAAATAAAATTATCATATAAAAAATATTCAAATTAAAATTGGATCCCTACATCTAAATTTTACAATTTTATAATTTTAAATAAACATGTAATCCGCATGCTGTGCAAATTAAGATACATTATATTCAAACTAAACAAATCTAAACATTAAATAAATTAAACATACAACAATATAAAAAATATAACAATAGTAAACATGTATTTTTCATACATTTAAATTATACTATGTAATTCCGTACGCACGTGCGAGCTATATCCTAGTTCTAGAGAAAACGAAAGTGTTTGGAACGGGAAAGAGTCGGAAAACAGTGGAATAGGTACTTCACGTCATACCGGGTCGAAAGAAAGGATGATTTACAGATTTACTTGTTTGAAAGTGTTTTCTGTAATTTGTTTTATCATTGATTAAATTATGTTTAGGTAGATAATAGATGATGTTTTGTTTAGATATTTTCTATGTACAAAACCTTAATTTTTTTTATAAACAGTATAAATCATTTCTATTTAATTTTTGTTTTTTAATTTTTCAATTTTCTTAATTTTATAATATTATTTTATTTATTTTTAACTATTTTTAATAAATTTAAATCGGATAAATCCGTGAATATTTGCCAATCAAGATCTAAATAATACTAGTTTTTTTGTATCTAACGAATCTAGATATCTTAAAATTCCAAAATATCTTTGATCCGTGTCCATTCCTGAATTTCTCTAATAAAAATATGTCCTTCTTAACCTTTATTTCTATGTTGTCTGGTCAAATTATACAACAATAGTGATGTTCGTTTGACAGACGCAGGCGGCAGCGTCAGCGGCAGCGGCAGAGCAGCGGTAGCGGCAGCGGTAACATTGCCGCAGCTTGCTGTTCGTTTCGCAGACGCTGCCGCCGCCGCTGCCGCCGCCGCAGTAAATTTATTTGTGTTCGTTTACGAGACGCAGCCGCAGCCGCAAGTCCAGCCGCAGGTCGCAGCCGCAGGTCGCAGAATGTTGTTCGTTTTGCAGACTCTGCGACAAGTTTTTAAATAATTCATATTTTATTTTTGTAAATTTGTGTAATTAGATTTTTAATCAATAAAATATGATTTAATTTTATTTACATCCATAAGAAATATCATATTTTGTTAGTAATAATTTTTAAGTTAAATATATAATTATAACAACAGATCAATATATTTAAATATATAATTATAACAACATATTTTGTGATAAATCATATGGTAAACTAAAATAAAAATAATAACCCAATGATATTTAAGTGAAAAAGTCATAAACAAAGTCATAAACAAAGTCATAAAAAAGTCATAAACAAAGTCATAAGCAAAAACTTAATAAGGTAAACGACCTCTACCATATTCATTTGTAATCTTATCACGCAAAATTTCCGTCGCTCTATCACCGGTCGGCTCATATGCAATATGTCCACCATGATCTCCATCACTATGAGCTTCTCCTTCTCCTTCTCCTTCTCCTTCTCCTTCTCCTTCTCCTTCTCCTTCTCCTTCTCCTTCTCCTTCTCCTTCTCCTTCTCCTTCTCCTTCTCCTTCTCCTTCTCCTTCTCCTTCTCCTTCTCCTTCTCCTTCTCCTTCTCCTTCTCCTTCTCCTTCTCCTTCTCCTTCTCCTTCTCCTTCTCCTTCTCCTTCTCCTTCTCCTTCTCCTTCTCCTTCTCCTTCTCCTTCTCCTTCTCCTTCTCCTTCTCCTTCTCCTTCTCCTTCTCCTTCTCCTTCTCCTTCTCCTTCTCCTTCTCCTTCTTCTCCTCCTTCTCCTTCTCCTTCTCCTTCTCCTTCTCGTTCTACAAAATCCCGGTCTTCCCGATGTGAATCACGTATGAAATTGTGTAGTGCCATTGTCGCTGTTACAAGCTTAATCCACTTGGTCAGACCATACTTTGGATGCTTGCGATCTAATATCCTCCATTTTGCTTTCCATACTCCAAATGTCCTCTCAATCACTGATCGCAAACCTGAATGCCTTCGGTTGAACAACTCTCGTGCATTTACCGGTGGTCCTCCTCTAGCAAATTGACCAAGATGATATCGCATCCTACGATGCGGACCAAGATACCCTGTCCTAGTTGGATATCCGGAGTCAACTAGGTAGTACTTTCCACTAGGCGGATGTGGGAAAGAGGGCTCATTCCTCGCACAATGAGTCAAGACTTTGGTATCATGTGCTCTACCAGGAACACCGACATATGCATATATGAACTTCATATCGAAGTTACATATAGCAAGGACATTCATTGTGGGTTCATGCTTTCTACCTTTATATGCTTCTGCGGTTTGACTTGGAGGGCGAACGGGGACATGAGTTCCATCAAGTGCTCCAATGCAGTCTTTAAAAAAAGGCATATATCTATCATCATTCCTCAAAGTAGGGTTTACTCTTGTAAACTCACCTTCTTGTGGTTTTAGTGTATCCGCTGCAAACTTGAGGAGAACACTCAAAACGTCATCAAGCTTCCTTTTCACTGTATCTAATGATCGTTGATACCTGTCAGCTATATCCCGCATAGTCTTGTCTTGACCAACCACCTCAAGAAACATTGCAACAGATTCCTCAACATAGACATTTTCTGACTCTTCTAATCCATATCGCCTAGTTAGCATCTTACATAAAGCTCCAAATGTTCTTTGGTTCATTCGAAGAATGTCATAACACTGCTGATCTGATCCATGCATAAGTTGCTGAACATGACGCCAACCTGCTCCTCGATCTGTTCTATGACTCAATCTCTCAGTAGCAAGTGAATCTAGCAAACCAAGTTCATCATCATCATCATCATCATCATCACCCAAAATCCATCTTCTAACCATCTACAAACACAATATTCATCATCATTATTTTCGGGTTCAAAATATCACATAAAATATCACATAAAATATTTATCAAGGCGTTCTCACATAAAATATCACATAAAATATTTATCAAGGCGTTCTCACATAAAATATTTAAGATAACACACTACATTTCTGGAATCAAATCAAAACCTGAGAAACATCGATTACTAAGCTCCAAAAAAACAAGATCTGGTTCCCTTAAGGTCTATTTCAATCATCAAGTTTTGTTCTAGTCCTAAGTTCCAAAAACTTAATCTTATCTTCAGCCTTAGGAAATGCTATAAACCCTCTCCGGTTCCCTTCACTATCTAGAAGATGGGCAATTGCTGCTTCATGAAATGGAGACCACATTGTCACGCCAGGTAATCCATTAAGTATTTCTAGAACATTCTCCACACTCCAGGCATGCTCACGATCCAACATTTGTTCTGCTATCCTATTCTTCTTATCAAGAACGTCGGTCCGTTTTACAACAGCTTCTACAACCACATCTTTCTCCTTGCGCCTTCTTTTGGCTCTTGAACCGGTTTGTGTCTGAGTTTGTGGCTGAGTTTGTGGCTGAGTTTGTGGCTCGGTTTGTGTCTCGAGAGAATCAGCTTCATCGCCTTCATCTCCATCCACTCTAGAACTTAAACTAGCTTCACCAGTTTGAGCGCTCCATCCTTCAGCTCCAGTTACTACTACAGCACGGAATTCAGCTTCAAAGACATCCATATTAGCAACCAATTTGCCTTTCAATTTTCTAGCTTCAGGCCATTCCTATATAGAAAAAAAACAATGATATATTAGTGCTTATTCAAAGGTACATAAACACAAAATCAGACACGTACAGTTACCAACAAAAGCTAGCAAACAGTTTCCAATAAAATTAGATGCATTAGACATCAAGACTTACACAAACAGTAAGCAATAGAACATCAAGACTTAAGTTGATAAAACAAAACAAAGTAGATTAATCCTACTGCTATATAACACAGAATCCTATTAGAAAAAGAGGTATCACCTTTATGCGTTCCTCCCACCAATCATCTGACATGTCCAGCTTTCCCATATCATCATACCCAATCCCAGTCCTATTGTGAGTTAACATCCTATAGCTGGTGTATTTTTTCTTACACGAGTCATACTTGTTCTTGAAATGGTTCCATTTCTGATATCCTCTCTTAAATCTTTCTTCAAACTTCTTCATGATACAATCTTTCCCGGTTTGATTCATTCCTGTACTAGTCCTATTTCCTTTGCTTCTCTCATCCGCATAAAGTTGAAAAAAATATCTAGTTTCCACATCGGTCCAATTCTAAAAACGATGCATAAAAAACACCAAGATTAAAGCCAAAACTATTCTAAAAACGATGCATAAAACAATTCTAAACGATGCATAAAATTTCATGATACACTTACATCTTTAGCCATCTTCTTTCTCTAAACGCTGGTCAAGTTTTGTCCTCTCCGTGATGACAAGACCCTGAAGAAACACAAGCAAACTGTTGGTTTGTAAATATGCAGGACAACAGGAAAGAAAACACAAGCAAACACAAGCAACAGTTTGTAAATATGCAGGACAACTTGCTTGTAAACACAAGCAAACACAAGCAATAGAAGTAAGAGAAGCCAGACTTTGCAGAGCAAATTCAAGAGTTAAGGCAGATGTAACTATCAACGATACGTTCAGCAGATGTAAACGTCTATGGTGACAAGTGACAAATCCTTTTGAGTATCCAAAAAAACCCATTTGAGTATAGGCTCAGAGACACACAAACACAAACCACATTATTAATAGCCAAATACAGAAACGTATACTTGATGCATCAACCATTACATCACATCAATGCATCAAGGTCCATACCTTGTTGGTCACCGACAAATGCAGTAGCCACAGAGATGGTTCCGTATTTTGCTTCCACTACACAATTCAATGAGAGAGCAGTTAGAACCTCCAAATAATCAAACCAAATAATCCAATGACATTTTTCAGAACCTAATAAAACTCAACTAAAGAGACTAAAACCTGAATGAAATAACAAAGTGCAAGCTCGGCTCTGGTCAAAGATTCAACATATATGCCTCTGCAACTAAACAGTCACTAAACGTGTATTTAAAAATTTATGCAAACATCAAACACTAAAAGAGATGAAACGAGTATTTGGGTCATACAAAAACCAAAATTTTCAAGGTATGAGCAATCATCATTACTGAAACGAAATCAGATTGATGAATCAAAAGCAAAATACAAAACCCACATCACTGAAACGAAATCAGATTGATGAATCACAAAACCCACATCACGAGACAATTGAAACACAGAGAAATCGAGCTTCAAAGGAAGATGGAACTGACGCAAAGAGAGTAATTGAAACATAGAGAAAATGAACAGGCCCAAACCTGAGAAAATCCTATCGGTGAAGAGCAGAGGCGAAGATCGGCGAAGAGAAGAAGAAGAAGAAGAAGAAGAAGAAGAAGAAGAAGAAGAAGATCGGCGAAGAGAAGAGAAGAGAAGAGAAGAGAAGAGGCGAAGATCGGCGAAGAGAAGAGAAAAGAAGAGCAGAGGCGAAGATCGGCGAAGATCGGCGAAGAGAAGAAGAAGAATAAGAAGATCGGCGAAGAGAAGAGAAGAGAAGAAAAATGTCGAGCATTTGATTTTTGTAGGGTTAATGGCATTGTTTTGTAATTAACAAAATTTAACAAGGATATTTTGGTCTTTTACATGTTTAATCGCAGCATTTTAAAACGCAACGCCGAATTTTATCGGCGTCAAAAAAAATCGAACGCGAGACGCTGCGTCTGGTCGCTGCGGTTGGCCGCATGACCTGCGTCTCGTAAACGAACATGATTCCATGCCGCAGCCGCAGCCGCAGACACCCGCGTCTGCTAAATATGTTTCCAAATATTATATTTTTTCTACTTACAAATTTCATTACTATCACAACTTTCCATATAAACTTATACGGACACAAAATTCGCTGTGGCTAGTTTTGATCTCTATCCACAAAGTCTGACCAGAGTCTCTCTTTTGAGTGTGACCAAACAAACAAATATCTCGAACAAACACTTCATGGGATTTCAATGTCGAACTCTCTTCTCCTCCTCCTATTAATCCTTCTCCGATCACCAATCACCGGTCTTCACATCCTCCTCGTCTTTCTCCACTCCCTCTTATAACTCTCTTCCCCTCCTTCGATTCTAGAGATCTTTCATCGTGATGGCTTCGGTTTTCTTGTATCACGTCGTGGGAGATCTAACGGTGGGGAAGCCAGAGATGGTGGAGTTTTACGAGACGGAGACTGTGGAATCTGCGATTCGAGCTATCGGAGAGTCGACGGAGTGTGGGATCCCGGTCTGGAGGAAGAGATCGACGCCGTCGATTCCTGGGTTCGTTGAGAATAGCGAGATGAGGCAACATAGGTTCGTAGGGATCTTGAATTCTCTTGATATCGTTGCTTTCTTGGCTAAGAGCGAGTGTTTGCAAGAGGAGAAAGCTATGAAGATCCCTGTCTCTGAGGTTGTTTGTCCTAACAATACTCTGCTTAAACAAGTCGATCCTGGGACAAGGTTAGATCATAAAGCTCGCAACTTTGAGTTTATGTTTCTCGAATCATTTGAATTTTAGTTGCATATATCTGGGATCTCAACTTTAGTGAAAAGGGTCAAATCTCTAGTCTCAGTTTATGTTGTAAAGCTCGCAAATTTAAGTTTTATGTTACTCGAATAATTTGAATTTAGTTGCAAATATGTAGGATCTCAACTTTAGTTTATCCTTCTCAACTTTGAATTTGAATTTAGTTTATGTCATAAAGCTCGCAACTTTGAGTTTGTGTTTCTCGAATAATTTGAATTTAGTTGCATATGTCTAGGATCTCAACTTTAGTGAAAAGGGTCAAATCTCAAGCTCGGTTTATGTTGTAAAGCTCCCAAATTTGAGTTTTATGTTTCTTGAATGATTCTCGGGTTTGATTCTACTCGATGTGTCTAAGACTAGTTCGATTTTGGTTGCAGAAGTCTAGGATCTCAACATTACTAGAGAGGGTCACAATTTATGTCATAAAGCTCGCAAATTTGAGTTTGTGTTTCTTGAATAGTTCTCAGTTTAGTTCTACTGTGTGTCGGAGACTAGTTTGATTTTTGTTGCATACGTCTAGGATCTCAGCTCTAAATGGCACAGCTTAAGTAAAGTGGCAAGAAAATTTGATGTGTGGTTTGCAAATTTCTACTGTTTTGCTCATTTCCGTTTCTCACTTGTTGAATCATCCAAAGTTGGTGACTTTATTCACGGTTTAGTTCTATTTTGTTCGATTTTAGTTGCATTATTTCTAGGATCTTGCATAGTCATAAAGCTTTCAAGATTAACTTTACTAGAAAGGGTTACAATCTTAAGTGAAATGGAAAGAAAAATTGATCTCTGATTCTTAAAATTCTACTGTTTTGAAACCGGATCTAGTTGAATCCACAGTTGAAAACGAAGTAAGATCCAGTTTTTTCGTTTCATTAGTGTAAGTGATAATTGACTGAATCTCTCAACATGGTTGGATCTGCGCAGAGAAACGTTTACAGATAGTCCATGTGCTTAGATACTCACATTTTTTTATCTGATTTCATTTTAATATGGGGACAAGAAAGTGGGACCTCTTTTGTCTTCTTATTTTATTGATTGATTAGATTAAATAGTAAGGAACATGGCCTCGTGCCTCAAATTAACCAACCTTGGTTAGCAAAATGAAGTATACAATGTTTCCTTGTGCTCAGTGTTTAAGAAAATGTTTCAAACATCTGGGAAAACCCAATTACTGAAAACAGAATAATTAAAAATGCTCGTGTCTTGTTGACTTTTTGTTTTTTTTCAACTTTTCTGATCTTGCTTAGACTTTAGTCAATGCTTCTTTTATGTCTGCAACTTCCTTTGTAATTAAAATGATATAACTTTATGTCATCAACTAACACAAAAATAGGAAAGACCTGATTAGATTCTGTGATTACTTTGTTTTTGACTTTTAGAAAAAGATTCTCTACCTGCTTATCTCTCCTTTATCATTCTCACCCAGTACAAGCAGAATTGTTATTTGACTATAATCATGTCCAACAATGATGTCAAATTTCACCTTTTTCTAATTGGTTTCTTTCATCTAATATACCTAAACTGCTCTCTGGAAAGCTATTCTGAATTTCTCTGGAAGCATGGACTGCATAAGACTAAATGATCATTTATGTTTGTTACTTATTGGCATGGTTCTCTGAGAATAATATGAGTCCGTAGTTCAGGAATTTTAAAAGCCGAAGGATGCATATCCATTGTTTCATAGACTGTACAATATCTATATGTTGCTCGTTTGTTTGATCTTGCACAACCAGTGAATATTTCTGTAATGCTATGACCAACTGGATATCAAAATGCTGTTTAGAAGTTTGTATATCTGCATCTTTGTTCCTCCTTTCTTGTGTATATCGACCATGTTTTCTTGAGCATGCAGAAACTTTTGAGTTGGTAAATAAAAATGCTCTCTTGTCTAAAGGTTATTGATTAAATGGTTGCCTTTTATACTGTGCTAGCTACCTTCATGAACTCTAGTGTCAAAGATTTATAAATCATGTACACAGTACACCCTATTATTTTAGAACATGAGTTTTCCTTGATCCTCGTGTTACTTTATTTTGCTTGCGCCTTGAATATTTCAGATTCCTTTGTTGCAGTGAATTCGATATGTCTTTTGATGGAATTGTAGTATTATACCTTCCTTACTTAATACAATTTTGTGTGGCCACTGGCCAGGAAGATCAAATGTTTGCTAAGATGATCATTTCATTGTGTTCATTGTAATGCAAGGTTGATAGATGCCTTGGAGATGATGAAACAAGGAGTGAGACGCCTTCTGGTTCCGAAAAGCGTTGTTTGGAGAGGTATGAGCAAGAGATTCTCCATTCTTTACAACGGAAAATGGCTGAAAAACAGTGAAAACTCTAGCAGTAGCAGTGGTCTCACTGCTGACTCCACCAACAGGCCTGCTACTTCAAAGGCTTCAAGCCGGGACAAGTTTTGTTGTCTCTCGAGGGAAGACGTGATCCGCTTCCTTATAGGTGTCCTTGGAGCGTTAGCTCCTTTACCGCTCACATCAATCTCCTCTCTTGATATCATCAATCTAAACTACAACTTCATCGAAGCCTCTTCTCCGGCTATTGAAGCCACCCGAAGGCCACCGTGTGACCCCAGTGCGATCGCAGTGTTGGAACCAACCGAAAACGAGCAACAGTTCAAGATAATAGGAGAAATCTCAGCTTCAAAGCTCTGGAAATGCGATTATCTGGCTGCCGCTTGGGCGCTAGCTAATCTATATGCAGGACAGTTTGTGATGGGAGTTGAGGACAACATGTCATCAAGATCATTCAGCGACTTTCTTCAAACTTCATTTGTGGGAGGAGAGCAGAACGGTACAGCGACAACAAAGGCCAAGAAATTCAGTAGCAGGAGCATCGGTTTTAATCCGACAAGCCCGACGAGGTTGAGCATCGGTAGGAGCATGTACAGGGGAAGAAGTGCGCCGTTAACTTGCAAAACATCGAGCTCATTAGCCGCGGTTATGGCTCAGATGCTTTCTCATAGGGCCACTCATGTTTGGGTTACAGAGGCTGATTCTGATGATGATGTTCTTGTTGGAGTTGTGGGCTATGGAGAGATCTTGACTGCTGTTACTAAACAGCCTTCTGCTTTCGTTCCTTCGAACCGGTCTTATGAAGGTTTTGGGAATGAAAATCAAAGCTAAAGACTACAAATCAAAAAGGATTACAATTTCTTTGTCTCTGTTTTCTTGAGAAAAAGGGACAATAGTTAGTTTTGGGTGTGATCAATGTGTACTATTGAATTTTAGTAGCAGAGCTCAAAGCAAAAAATAAATGAGCTATTTTTTTTCTTTGGACAGTCAAAGATGTTTCTCATTCATTACTATGTGAACTGTTGTTGATAGTATAAACAGATTTGTGTTGTTACTATGTAAAGATATATTGCAAATAATACAAGCTGGCTGTTATGGTTAAAGAAAGCAATGTATGGGAGGGAATGGGGTCTATTTGGTTTTGCCATATCATGACGTTTGCTCTAGATATTAAATAGACCACCCAATGTATTTACTAAACCCCTGAAGTTGACCAAACAAATAAATGATTCATACCATCTAAATATACAAATATATGATCATATTATCTGGTGATCTCTCAATCGGAGTTTTAAATCAGTTTTACATTATAATTAAAATGTTTTATATCATATCAACAACAACGGGTTTCGCACACCCCTTCAAAGCGAAGCAATTCTTTGCCACGGATCAACTACCAAGTCGATATGAAACATGAAAAGTGTGATGTTGGTTTTCGTCGATTATATGGCAAGTACAAGATAGATGGACGAAATGACGATGTGTCTGATTGGTAATATAAAAAGGTACAAAGTCTTTTAGCGGTTTGAAAAAACAGTAAATAATTATTCCCTCTGTTTTTTTTTTAATTGTCGTTTTAGATTGTTTCACACAGATTAAGAAAACAACTATTTTTTTTGTTTTACCCCTTAATTAATACACTATTTTGTTTCATATAAATAATTAATAAGATAAAAAAAGTAGGGATAAAACTGGAAAATCTATCATAAATATGCATTGAAAATTGAAAACGACAATTATTTAAAAAAAAAAAAAGTCTAAAACGAAAATTAAAACAAAACAGAGGGAGTATAAAATAGTTAAAAAACTGTAAAAAGTAGCAGTAAGAGAAAACTGTATAAAAAATTGAGTGTAAATTTTTTAATACAAACACTTTTTATACGGTTTTGTGGTTCGTAAGTATTGAAACGTTATATCTTATATCGCAGCTATAAAGTTATCAATAAAATAGTTGGAAATAATAAAAATAAGTAAAAAAAATTAACACATAACTTCTCTGTAAACGTTGTTGTACCATGATAATTATAAGCAAATTCTTATATATTTGTATAACTCTTCCCTTTTCATAAAATATGTTATTCTATCATTTTACATAAAATGAGAAAATCTATAAATGTATATTTTACTTTTTATTAATATATTAAATAATTTTCTTTTTCTAGTTAATTAGCTCAAATAATAGGGATAAGGATAACATTAAGATTTAGTTTACCGATCTAAATTAGAATCACAAAACATCTTTTCTAAAATAAAAATCCCATTTGTTTATGAAATGGATAGAATATTAATTTGATACGATTTCTAGTTATTAGGACAACCCACGATTTTTGTAATTAATCTTCGGACCTGAATGTTCAATCACGAGTTAATATAGAATGAAAATAAAAGAAAACACACACTACAAGAAAACATGACATTTGCCACGATTTTTTGCGAGGAAAGTAAATCGTAGTAAATTAGCATCGAATTAATGAGGAATTTACGAGGAAAAGTAAAAACGTCGGTAATTCGTCGGAAAGACCAACGAAAATAAATCCTCGCAAATTCGTCGTAAAATTCCAACGAATTAACGAGGAATTAACGACGAACATATATTTCGTCGCTAATTCGTCGTAAATTAACGAGGAATTCGCGACGAAACATGTTTGACGTGTATTCCTCGGAAATCCGTCGTTAATTTCCGACGAATTACCGAGAAAGTATTTCGAAGTAAATTAACGACGTATTAGAGAGGAAAAAAAGTTAGATGAAAACGTGTTTTACTGGTTTTTTTGCCACGAAAATATTCCTTGTTAATTCGTTGGCAATTCGTTGGTAATTCGATGTAAAA
>JAHZTW010000004.1:39187746-39216467 GCA_020283515.1 Alliaria petiolata | reverse complement strand
AACAAGTCAAGGCTGAACTTTCGGAGTACGACGCTATCTTCGAGATAATGGCAGTGGGAAATCCCCAGATCGCCGCACTCTTGCAAGAGAAGCGGAGACGACGAGCGGCAACAACACATGCCGGGCCCAGCCATTCGACAGAGGAACACTTGACCGAGCAAGAACGCGAATCACGGCGCGTTGCGGCTGAAGCTACTGAAGAAGCACGACGGCTTATCCCGGATTTTGATTATGGCCTAGAGGAGTAGTTTTATTCTATTTTTCTTAAAAACCAAAAATATTTATTTTTATTTTTATTTTAAATTTTAATTTTAAAATTTTCTTTTTTGTAAATATTTTTTTTTTATTTTAAATTTAAAAGTTTACTAGGTATTTACGACGAAAATAAGTTTGCCACGATTTAAGGACGAACTCTGTTGCAACGGATTTGCGACGATTTTTAAGTTTGCCACGAATTTACTACGACTATTTTCTCCTCAATTTGCCAGGAATTTACGACGATTATTATTTTGCTACGAATTTACTACGATTTTTTTCCTCTCAATTTGCCACGGATTTACGACGAATTATGTGTCTCGCTATTTAACGACGAATTTACGACGACACTATTAACGACGATTTTACGACGAAATCTGGATCTCCCAACATTAACGAGGAATTTGCGACGAATTTGCTTTCGCGACGATCGATTATCGACGATTGAATTTTCGTGGCAAATTCGTTGCGACTGTCGATTTGCCACAAATTTACCACGAATTCGACCCTCGTAAAAAGTATGTTTTCTTGTAGTGACATGCCAATGATGAATTCAGTCATTATTAATCTATAAATTGGGGATTAAATGTGCATCCCCAACTTTCCAACCTACTCATGCATGTGTAGAGCAGCCATACCACTCTCAATAGTCAATTCATTTCAATCTATCTCTTTTGCCTCCCTTTCACATTAAACGACAAAAGTCACTGGTATTTTTTCAATGTGTTGAGCATATTTATAGTTCGCTAATAAGATTTGGAGAGTGAATTGAAATTACTATTATTACTGTCAGTCTTGATTACAAAGCATGAAACCAAATCTTGTGAATCAAGAAACCAAATCTTATGTGGAGTTTGCAGTTTGAATATTTGCCTTGAAAAGTCGTGTTTAAATAAATTTTTCAACTTTGTTTGCTCGTGGTTCTATCCATTTCTTTGTGTGTGGTGTCAGCAATATAATAAGGCCTAATTGTTGGAGATATGTGAATCAAATGTGAAATTTATGGATTAAGGATTGTTATTTATGGTTGGGTTCAAATAAGATGTGATTGATTTTTGGTTAAACAATTGGACCAATTTGAATGTCATTTGAATTTTATGATGGGCTGAATTAAATGACAATAATACAGAACTGGTTCAGTTACGGTTTAATGGTTTGGTTATGGTCCCTAGCTCATGTATGTTTAATTGGATATATATTTGGTTTAATATATATGTCATAAGGTGGGGAAATATATAAGGAGAGATTGAAGACAAGAAAAATGAGTTTTTGACACTTTACCTTGGCAAAACAAAACACTCTCTCTCATAAGGTATACCTCTTTCGATTCTCTACTCAAGCACCCATCTCTTGATAGAAGAATAATTCGGATATAAAGAGTTAGAATATCATTTACGGATCATCTTTTCATAAGATGAGTTCAAGTAAGTTGTTCTAACTTATATAGTTTTATGCAAATATATTCATATAATAATGCTTGGGCCAAAGGAATTAAGGACTAATTCCTATCAAGTTCTATCAAGTGGTATCATAGCCACTTACTATATGCATATGTTGGCATATTTTGTTTTTCATGATTTGGTGGTATCATAGCCACTTACTATATGCATATGTTGGCATATTTTGTTTTTCATGATTTGGTGGTATCATAGCCACTTACTATATGCATATGTTGGCATATTTTGTTTTTCATGATTTGGTGTTTTTTGATTTCATCAAAATTATGATTTTAAAGTTTTGAGATTTATCAAATATTCATAAGTGTCATGATTTAAAGTTTAAAGTTTTAATTTATCATTAATTATGAGGTTTGTTATACATGTTTTCGTATTTAAATCTCAATAAAGCATGTTTTTTTATGTAAAAATGATCTTTTGGCCAAATGTTGAAGACAATGGCATTTTGGTAATTAATTAAAAACGAAGTTATGGAATGAGTAATTAATTATTTAATTTTCATAAGAAGACATGTGTCATTAAGTTTGGATACATGGAAAGTAAATGTTTTAGATGATCCCAATGGTGATCTTTAGGTGTCTAAGTGTTTTTAATAATGAAACTGAATAAAAAATTGGTTAATGGTGTCTTATGTTTTAGACGAGTGTCTAAATTAAGACATTTTTTGGGTTAAGAAAGCACACGTGGCAAACCGGGAGTGGACGATGAAAAATTAACACGGGGGAATGAAAAAAAAAGTCTGCCATTTGTTTTTTCGTCTCTCTCTCTGTTCCTCTCTCTCTCCCGACGGCGAAAACAGATGCGATTCCTCGTCAAATTCCGATTTGAGTCGAGAAAGAAGTCGATTCTCATCGATGAAGTGGTCGATCCTCATCGATGAAAGAATCATGGGAAGAGTCGGCGAATTTGGTTGAGAAACAATCGGAAATCGCCTCACCAGTATTCAATGTCTCCGCATGGTACTAATCCTCTTATTTCTTTAGTAAATTGTCTTCAATTCGTTGATTATAGTGAAATTAGGGTTGTGTGAAATCGGATTTGAGATAAATTGAAATTAGGGTTCTTGTTTTTGAAATTAGGGTTTTCGAATTTGGTATTTCACCAAATTGATTTGGGGGGTTCTTTGAGTAGCATGAAATTAGGGTTACTTGCATATACTAAACGCATGTGTGACAATGATCATATTAAATGCTTGCATATACTAAACGTCTGTGTGATAATGATCAACTCATGTTCAATTGTAAACATATGGTTAGAAACTAAAATAAATGCTTCCAACTGTGATTGAGTTTGTTAGACTTTAGGGTTTGGTTGTTTAGTTTAACTGTGATTAGACTTGTACCTGTAAATAAATGCATCGATTGAATGCTTAATACAAATAGCACAACTACTTGTGCTCTGCTTAAACACAAAACCATTACTTCTATATATTAATGTATATAGCCGTAACTACTTCTTCTCTTTCATTTGTGTTTGAAAACCATTCTTCGTCTCTTTCATTCTTATTTTTCAAACATAAAGTTAGGTTATGGGTTCTAGGAATCCATATAGTCAATCCCAAAATTTTATGGACCTTCTAAAAAGTCAACATGATAGCCACCACCCTCACCCCTTTTCTTATGAGATTTCTTCCCAAACTAGTAAAACCAACACATATTCAACATCTATTTTTTTCCATCTCCCTTTTCCATCTTTGAACACATTCATCTCTTTTTTTTGTTACAAGAAATTATTCAGTTTTCTTTTTTTCCATATTTTCAAATGGCCTCTTCTTCCAGTTATGCGTACGATGAAAATTTTGATCAAATGTTCGATGAATTTTTTTATCAAGCTTTCGATGAATCATTCGAAAATCTCTTTGTGGACCGTCAAAAGCCAACCAAATCAAAGAAAAAGCGAGCCTATATTGAAAGAAATCGCGAAGAAAGCCACATCAAGTTATGGAACGATTATTTTAGTGAAGGTGCGAAATACCCGGGTCATTTATATCGACGCTGTTTTAGAATGAACAAGCCCTTGTTCATGCGTATTGTTGATGGAATCTGGAATGCTCTTCCATTCTTTCAGCAAAGAAGAGATGCTACCATAAGGCTCGGTTTCTCAACACTACAGAAGTGTACAACAGCAATTCGTATGTTGGCATATGGGTGTCCGGCTGATTCGGTTGACGAATACCTCGGGTTCGGAGAAAGTACTACGATTTCATGCTTGAAGAATTTCGTCGAAGGAATAATATATGTGTTCGGGAATGAGTACCTAAGAAGACCCACAACAAAGGATCTTCAACGACTACTGTATATCGAAGAGATACGCGGATTTCCCGAAATGATAGGAAGCATCGATTGTATGCACTGGGAGTTGAAGAACTGCCCCACCGCTTGGAAAGGGCAATATGCATGTGGATCTGGAAAACCAAGAATCGTTTTAGAGGCTGTACCTTCACATGATCTCTGGATATAACATGCGTTTTTTGGACTTCCAAGTAGCTTAAACGATATAATGTTCTTGATCGCCAACCAGTTTTTGATGATGTATTACAAGGTAAAGCTCCAAAAGTGAATTACATTGTCAAAGGACACAAGTATAATTTAAGTTACTGTCTTACAGATGGTATTTATCCGAAATGGGAAACTTTTATCCAATCTATTTTACTTTCAGAAAGTTCGAAAGACTCGTTATTTGCTACACATCAAGAATCTGTCAGAAAAGATGTTGAGCGTGCTTTTAGAGTCTTGCAAGCTCGGTTTAAAATTGTTAAAAACCCAACCCTTTTTGGGATCTTTCGGGCATACGAAAAATTATGAGAGCATGTATCATACTGCATAATATGATAGTAGAAGACGAGCGAGATGGATACAGTCTAATTGATATATCAGATTTCGAACACTGAGAATGAATTTCAGAAGTGGATATGACGTACTCTACCGATATGCTTACAAATCTCGGCAATATGATGAGCGTTCGCAATCAACTTCGTGATAGAACAAGACATTAACAATTAAAAGCTGATTTTGTTGAGCATATATGGCAAAAATTTGGCGGAAGTGAAGATTACAATTAAGCGGTTTTTCTAGTTTCCGAATTGCACTTCTGTAATTTATATGTTTCCATGTATTACATTTTTGAAAATGTATTATGTTTTAAAAGTTGTTAACAAAATTTTTTACTTTTTTGTGGCAACACAAAAGTTTTTTGATCTGCTCAAATTAACCCTGAGCTACTCTCTCAAATTAAGAGATCAATGTAGTACTTAGGGGTCGAATTCTACAGAGAATTGAAGTAACTAGACAAATTTTAATTCAGATTTTAGTCCAAGAGTAAAATAGGAAAGCAGTAAAAAGCAATAAAATAAACAAGACAATTCGATTCAGGTTCTTAAAATCAAGGCAGACTTATTTCGGATAATATTCTGATAGCACATGAAATGTTTCATGGTTTACATACAAAAAAATCATGTAAAAGTGAGTATATGGCGGTTGAAACGGATATGAGCAAAGCTTATGATCGAGTTGAATGACCGTTCATTAAGCACTTGTTACGAAAGTTGGGTTTTTCAGAAAAATGGATAATGTGGATGATGGGGTGCATTACGACGGTTCAATATAAGATTTTGATTAATGGTCAACCAAGGGGCAATATTAAACCAAAATGTGGGTTACGACAAAGAGATCCTTTATCTCCATATCTTTTTATTCTCTGTACGGAAGTACTTATAGCAAACATGGGAAAGCTGAGAGAGAAAAACAGATTACAGGGGTAAAGATAGCAAGGGCAAGTCCAACGGTATCGCATATGCTTTTTGTTTGGTATACTAAAACAATATGAATCAGTCTCAGGCCAACAGATTAATTTTTCGAAATCATCAATAAAATTCGGGCATACAGTGAACCCTGCATATAAGGCTGTAATTCACGAGACATTGGGGATACGGAATATCGGTGGCATGGGAACATATTTGGGGATTCCAGAGAGTATGAGCGGGGCAAAAACAAATTTTTTTAATTTTTTAATTGAACGTCAGCAAAAACGGGTAAATGGATGGACTTCAAGATTACTATCTAAAGGGGGCAAAGAGGTACTAATCAAATAAGTAGCAACTGCTATGTCAACATATGCAATGTCGTGTTTCCAGTTACCAAAAACGATTACATCAAAGCTTACTAGTACGGTGGCACACTTCTGGTGGAGTACAAATGGCCAAACAAGAGGTATGCACTGGATGGAATGGAAGAATATATGTAAACACAAGTCAGAGGGAGGAATGGGTTTCCGAGCTATAGAAGATTTCAATACGGCTTTATTAGCAAAGCAGCTATGGCGCCTCATAGATTATCCGGATTCACTATTTGCAAAGATGTTTAAAGGGCGGTATTTTAGAAATGGGGGACCTCTGGACCCCATTCGCTCTTACTCTCCATCTTATGGGTGGAGAAGTATAATTTCTGCTTGATCTCTAGTACAAAAAGGGCTTATTAAAAGAGTTAGATCGGGTACTTCTATCTCTGTATAGAATAACCCATGGATACCGGCATCTCGCTCGAGATCAGCAATAGCCAAAGGATACAATATGTATCATGAGCTAACAGTCAATCAATTGATTGATCCATTATCATCAACGTGGAATTTGTCACTAATTCGGCAACTGATTGTCAAGACGGATATACCGTTAATCTTAGGTTTTCCAACAATGAGGGAGATAAGACCAGACTTTTTCAACTCGAACTATACAAGATCTAGAAGATATACGGTCAAGTCTGGCTATAATCTCGAGCAGGAATACCCCTCCAATCGAGATATACAGAGATTCTTTGGACCAGATGTGAGTTGTCTACAAAGACAAGCTTGGAAGGTAAAATGTCCGCCTAAGATAAAACATTTCTTATGACAAATAATCTCGGGTTGTATCTCAGTTATGGATCGTTTGTGTAACAGAGGTATTAATTCTGATCAACGATGTGGAAGATGTGGTGCGGACAGGAAAACTATAAATCACACACTATTTGAATGCCCACCGGCTCTTCAAGTGTGGGCTTTATCAGCGATCCCAACACCACAAATGGGATTCCCAAGTGACGCAATCTACTCAAATATGTCTCATCTGTTCAGGGAGCTACCACAACACGATGAAATGAAAATTTATCCATGGATATTATGGTATATTTAGAAAGTAAGGAATGATAAATTACTCTCAAATATAGATCGTGATCCCCGGGAAATACTTAAGGTTGCGCAGGCAGGGGCCATAGCATGGGATTTGGCACAAGTGGAGGATATTCAGTTGGAACTCCAACAAAAGTCCGAAGTATTGGCACCACTAACCCACATTGGTTTGACATGTCAAACAGATGGTTCTTGGAAGGATACGGCCGCGAATGCGGGGCTGGGGTGGTTTTGCCAAGGTTTTAGTACGGATATAACATTAATGGGGACAAAAAATGTAAAATGAAGCCTTTCCCCCATTACACACAGAGCTGGAAGTATTGATTTGGGCTATGCATTGTATGCTCGATGCAAAAGACTCGCGGTGGCTTTCGTCACGGACTGTTCCGAGTTGGTGAAGATGGTGTTTAAACCAGAGGAATGGCCGGCTTTCGCATTACACCTCGAGGAAGATGAGAGAAGCAGAATAGAATTCTCATTCTTTTCAATCTCGCATATCCCACGCGCTCAAAATACAAAGGCGGACAAGTTGACACGAAGTGCTCACGACTACCTTTCTTTTTAGATTATGTAAACTCAACTCCACTGGTTTGGATTTCTGAACCGTTCTAAGAATATGAGGCTGTTAACCAAAAAAAATGTGATTATGGATTTTTAATTTAATTAATTAATAGTATTGATGTTAGAAATAATTGTATGTGTAAGAGTATATTTTTTTCCAATGTTCCACTTGATTTTGACATGATAATATACATAAAATATCTTTAATGAACTTCTATCAAAATCATAAATGTCTAATGACATATTTCATAATCTAACACATGAATAATTGTTAAACAATGAAGTGTTCTTGTTTTAATAGAATAGTTTTTCATATATTTGTTTTTGTAGCAATTCATACCGGTTTATAACAATTTATAAAACTACTTATGAATTTACTTGTCAAGATCTCATGCAAATACTGAAATAAATTAATCTAGAACAGAGAGTTTGAATATATCTGGATATCCTGCAGCGGAACGGTAAACTGATATGGATCTAGGTTGTTTAGCACACCAAGTGTTGTGCCTCTACCGGTATCCACACACACACAAACAGGATCAAGACGGAATGCTAGTGCCATTGAGATCCGATCTCGCATGCTTGACGCTCAAATGTGATTATTGGATTTATTTGCGAGAGAAGTAACCAATTACTTCTTCATGATCTCTTGCTTTTCTCTTGGTAGATTAAAAATTTTTTTGTAAGTCGGCCACTTCACAAAGTCACGAGAACATCCATATATATATATGCATATGTTGCCCACCAAGTTTGATTGGCAAGTAACGCTGGCCACCAAATTTGAATTGCGTTGCCCACCAAGTTTCAATGATGATTAACAATTTGCCCAAGTAATAAACGTGAGCTTTTCCGAATTCCAAATTGAATTGCCTACTAATTATCACATGTATACATATATATATATATATATATATGTTAAGTATATTTTATATATCATTTATATATAAAATACAACTCTAAACCCAAAATTAAATTCGTTCTAATTTATATTAGACCCAATTCTATATTGATCCAATTTGCTTAGGTGTGTGATCTTGTAGGATCGTATAATATTAGTAATAGATTTTCAATCCATAGATTATAAGTGGATTCTAGCAAAACATTATAACCGTCTAATAATATACGATTTTCAACCTCGACAATACCACTTTGTCTCATGGTTTAATTATAAGTGGATTCTATCTTTATAAAGTTTTTATAATGATTATTAAAATTTTGAGATTCCACTGTTATTGGTAGATGAATTCTGACATTCTTACTAAAATCCACTGTTATTGGTGTAAAGATTTTCAAATTCTATATAAAATCCATTGTTATACAAAAAGTTTGGTTTTTAATGATTCTATCAATCTATTAGAATCTTTGTTGTTGGAACACGGATTGTTAACAATTTAACTCATAGAACATGACTTTCAAAATACTATCTATATTCCTTGAATTCTCAAAATCATTATAAAAAAAGATTTTGATAGATTTTTGAAATACACATAACTCTCTATAAATCTAACAAACTCTTTACAAATTTTACAAATCTCTCAACTTTTAAAATCATCACAATTCTTTATAAATCCTACTCCCACTAACCCCCCTTAGTATTTCTTAAATACTTGAGAATGGTCTTGACCGCTGTCCACTGACTTTCACCTGGATCTGATTGGTATCTACTCGCCATGCCTAAAGACCATGCAACATCTGGACGAGTACAAAGCATGGCATACATGATAGATCCTATAGCAGAAGCATATGGGATTCAACTCATGCGCTCTCGCTCATCATGTGTCGAAGGACATTGCATTTTTCTGAGAGTAATGCCATGAGACATTGGTGTAAAAACTTTCTTGGAATTATGCAAATTAAACTTGTGCAAAATCTTTATCTATATAAGTATCTTGGCACAATCCAATAGCATGTTTGGTTTATCCCTATAGATTCTTATTCCACGAATATAAGCAGCTTCACCCATGTCTTTCATTGAAAAACAACTTCCTAGCCAAGTCTTCACAGAATTAAGTAAAGGAACGTCATTCCCAATGAGCAGTATGTCATCTACATACAATAATAAGAAAGTAAGTGTGCTCCCACTAGTCTTCTTGTAAACGCATGGTTCTTCTTCGTTTCTAATGAAATCAAACTCTTTGATTGCCTCATTAAAACGAAGATTCCAAATCCGAGATGCTTGCTTCAACCCATGATTTGCTCAAATTTACCTTAGAGCTACTCTCTTAAATTAAGAGATTACTGTAGTATTTAGGGATCGAATCCACAGAACTGAGATAGTCACACAACAGAGTTTCAATTTCGAATTAAGATAAGAGAAAAGTTGAAAATAAAAAACAGAAAGCAATTTAAAACTTGGTAAATTCAGGAGACGAAACGCTAGGTTCAGGGAAATTCTCAGGTGAATCCTAATTGCAGATCTAGACAGATTGTTATGAATTATTAAGCACTGTTCTTGAACACGAAACACAATTATAAAATTAACCAACTCTCGCTGAGAAGACTTTCTATGTCTAAACCCTAGAATCTCAAATCTCTTTGAAAATTCTATCAATTCAGACAAGCATTAATAACAGGTTCGATTGTTCACAAAATCCCTAAACCAAATCTCTTTGCCAATAGGTATTTTGCTCATCTAATATTAGTTCAGGCAATCAATAATACTCTCGCATCTATTAATTAACCTAAGATCAGATTCTAGGCCGCGACCTAGAATAAGAATTAATCACAAATCCAGATGAAGATCTCTAATGATTTTATCCTAACAATTCAATTCAATCTAACAATTCATCAATCACCTTTGAAAAACTCTAACCTAACAAGCAAGCTACTCAGACATGATCAATGAAACATAAATTATTATTTGAATAGAAAGCATAAAATAAATCAATAAAATAAATAAAAGAGTTCAAAATCTTCTCTAAAGGAGTCTGATTTTTCTCTCCAAAAACTCTCTACAAACCTCTCTTTAAAAATAATGTGTAGCCTTAAACAATGGCTTTGAAATTCTTAAATAAGGGTTAAATCACGAATTGGGGCACTTTTCCAAATAAGAAAATCTTCTGGGCAATTTCATTTTCTTCAAAATCTTGTAAAAGTCGTGTTTCCTTCTTGCCACGATTGGTGTCGATCGACACCAATGGTAGTGTCGATCAACACTCCTTGTAAAATTTGGCTCTTGACTTCATCTCTTCGCAGCTTCTTCCAGAATGCTCCATAATGCTCCATAATCTCCAATTATGCTCCAAACGTAGTTCAACCTGCAAAGACTCTAATAGGACTCTAAAACAACAAAAAGACTCTATAAATAAGACTTATATCATGGTCAAAACCTGTAAAAACCATGATATATCAACCCATAAATGGAACGTTGAAGTTTGCATACCTTCCCAGCACTTCCAGAAACCGTGAAACCTTCAGGTTGTGTCATGTACACATCCTCTTCGAGATTTCCATTAAGCAAAGCCGTTTTCATATCCATCTCTCATATCTCATAATCATAATGAGCGGCAATTGCTAGGAGAATCCGAATGGATTTAAACATTGCTACTAGGGGATAGGTTTCATCATAGTCTATACCATGAATTTGTTTATAACCTTTAGCCACCAATCTAGCTTTGTATATTTGTACATTACCATCCATGTCTGTTTTCTTCTTGAAAATCCATTTACACTTATTGGCTTTAACACTATCAGGTAAATCCGCCAAAGTCCATACTTTGTTTATTGACGTGGAATCCATTTCGGATTTCGAGGCTTCTAGCCATTTTTTGGAATCAGGGCCCATCATTGCTTCCTCAAAAGACGTAGGTTCATCATTCTCTATAATTAATAGATAATGATGATCCGTCACCAAAACCCCATATCTATCAAGTTCGTGACGCGTCCTCTCGGACCTACGCACCTTAGGTTCCACAGGTGTAGATTCTACGACTCTTCGTAAATCTAATTGATCCTCTTCCTCGGAATTCGGAACAATTTCCTGCGTTTCTCGAATTTATTCGAGTTGCACTTTACTCCCATTGTTCTTCTTAGAAATAAAATATCTTTCCAGAAAGACACCGTTACGAGCAACAAACACTTTGTTCTCAGTGTGATTGTAAAAGTAATAACCTTTGGTTTCTTTAGAATAACCAACGAAGTAGCTTTTATCAGATTTGGGTTCAAGCTTATCAGTAATCAACCTTTTGACATAAGCTTCGCAACCCCAAATTTTTAGAGAAGACAAATTAGGAACTTTTCCAGTCCATATCTTATATGATGTCTTTTCAACAGATTTTGATGGACATCTGTTTAGCGTAAACGCATACGTTTTTAGGACATATCCCCAAAAGGATAATGGAAGATCTGTATGACTCATCATTGATCGAACCATATCTAATAAAGTTTGATTTCTCCTTTCATATACACCATTCCATTGTGGAGTTCCTGGAGGAATGAGTTGTGAAACAATTCCACAATCTCTTAGATGATCAATGAAAACTTGGCTTAAATATTCTCCACTTCGATATGATTGAAGGGCTTTAATTCTTTTACCAAGAAGGTTTTGTACTTCATTCTTTGAACTTTTTAAAAGATTCAGATTTATGTTTCATCAAATAAACATAACCATATTTACAGAAATCATCAGTAAATGTGATAAAGTACTGATAGTTTCCTATAGCACTTAAACTCATTGGTCCACATACATCGGTATGTATAAGGCCCAACAAATCCTTAGCTCTTTCACTATGTCCAGTAACAGGAGCCTTAGTCATTTTTCCCATTAAACAAGATTCACATTTCTCATATAATTCATAATCAAATGATTTCAAAAGTCCATCACTATGAAGTTTTTGAATGCGCTTCTCATTTATGTGGCCCAAACGACAATGCCAAAGAAAAGTTGGATTTGAGTCATTCGACTTAAATCTCTTGGTACTAATGTTATAGACAGGCACACTTTGGTTCAGAACATAAAGTCGATTCTCTAGTGGACCTCTACCATAAAAAATATCACCACGATCAAATGAACAACACTTGTCTTTAATCGAATTATGAAATCCTGCCAAATCCAAACATGGAATTGAAATAATATTCATGTTTATAGCATGTGCATAGTAGCAATTCATAAGTTCTAAAACCATGCACGAAGGCAAAGACAAATGAAATGTTCATACGGCTAATGCATCAACTCTTGCTCCATTTCTCACGCGCATGTTCACTTGTCCTTTCTCCAAAGTTCTAGTGTTGCTTAGGCCCTGCATATTTACACAAATATAATCACCACAGCCGGTATCCAATATCCAAGACGTAGAACTAGAAGTAGCAACATTTACTTCTATAACATAAATACATGAAGAAGAAGTCTCAAAAGTCTTCTTGTTTTTCAGATCTTCCAAGTATTTCTTGCAGTTTCTTTTCCAATGTCTAGAAACTTTACAATAATGGCACTTGTCACCATCAAAAGGGCCTGGCTTGAACTTAGAAGAAGGACCAGACTTGCTCGAATTCTCAACCCGGCTTGTCTTAGATTTTCCTTTGTTCTTACTGAGTTTCTTAAACTTATTGCCCCCTTTTACCATAAGGACATGTGGGGTGCCCTTCTTGATGTTTGGCTCAGCATATTTGAGCATACCATGCAGCTCAGTCAAAGTATTTGTCAAGTTAGTCATGTTGTAGTTCATAACAAACTGATCATAACTTGACGGCAACGACTGCAAGATGAGATCAATAGCCAACTCTTGGCTGATAGCACAGTCCAATTTTGCCAAGTTATCAATATAACCTATCATCTTAATGACATGTGGACTAACTGGACTGTCTTTTGGCAGCTTGCACTCAATGAGTGCCATAACGGTTTGGTATCTATCAGTTCGCGCTTGCTCCTGAAACATCCTTTCAAGCTAGTGATCATGTCAATAGGCGAATCCACGTTCTCATATTGCTTTTGCAAGTCTGAGCTCATGGTAGCCAACATAAGACAACACAAATCGACCCTATCACTGACATGCTTATCCCAAGCATTTCTCTATACATGTTGAACATTGGTCTTAGATTTCTCAGGGAGACTCTTCTCGAGGACATAGTCCTTTTTCTCTTGTTTGAGAACAATTCTCAGATTTCGATACCATTCGAGGAAATTCGATCCATTCAACTTTTCTTTCTCAAGGACGGATCGTAGCGAAAACGAGCTGTGAGGGGTTGACAAAGCTGAATCAAAAGAACATGAGATGTTTTATATGATGTTCATGTATTAGAGAAATCTCAACATTTAAGAAAAGTCACATTATATTCAAACAATACAATCCTCAAATTGAATATATTGATCTAATATCCATATTTTACTAGAATTCAATTGAGCTTTGGCTCATCGGCCCGAATGTCTAGTTATTTAGGTAAGTAACAGCATTGCTAATTATATCCAATATAACTCTTGGTTGTTGGATAACATCTTATGTCAAATCCAACATATGCCTCTAAGCTCAAAACCGTTTTGATGGCTTAGTCAAGTAAACCAATTTTGTTTCATATGGCAACCATTACCATCTGCCTCACTTATGTAATTGCGAACACCTTTCTTAACAAGCCCATCACACAATGAAACAACCATTGACAGTTGATAAAATTGGAGAGACATCAAAATACTTGATATTAAATGAAGAATTAAGTTTTAATCCAATTTTAATTTATATTTAAAATTTATATCTGATATATAAAAATAAATATAATTAATACATATCTATATATATTAATTGGATCAAAAATAATTAATCTTATTTTAATTCAAAATTTTAATCAAAATAAAATTTCAGTTAAATAAGAAATTCAAACATATCCAAGACTTAAAGACTTAATTAAACCAATCGTACCGAAACAAACCAAAGATAGATTTGGTACGATGTAACAAGTCACATGATACATATATTATTATTAGAACCATGAAACAAGTATTACCATAATATGTGCTCACTTTCAAATTAAATATGCAACTTTACGTATACACAATATCTTAACTTTTCCAAAAAGTCAATATTCTTTATATGAACAACTATCCATTTATGAGATTATTAATTAAATGATTAAATCTCATTTAGTATTTCTCATATGAACGGCTTAAACAAATAAAATCAAATTATAATGTTTAAGATTTTCTGAATTATTTCGAGCATGCTAGAAGAACAAAATTCATTAATTTCATATACGCTCAAATAATCTAGAAGAACACAATTATATATCAAATATATACACAATTTATATTCAAATTCAACATTATGTATGTAGACTGTAATACCACTGTAGGAATTCATACCGGATATTTTGCAGCGGAACGGTAAACGGATATGGATCTAGATTGTTTAGCACATCAAGTGTTGTGCCTCTACCGGTATCCACATGCACACAAACTAGATCAAGACATGATGTTAGTGAATCCAATCTCACACGCTTGACGTTCAAATGTGATTATTGAAATTATTTGCGTGAGAAGTAACCAATTACTTCTTCACGATCTCTTGCTTTTCTCTTGGTGGATTAAAGAAATTTTAGTTTCTCTCTAAGTCAGCCACCTCACAAAGTCACGAGAGCATTCATATATATATATATATATGCAAATGTTGCCCACCATGTTTGATTGGCAAGTAACGCTGGCCACCAAATTTGAATTGCGTTGCCCACCAAATTTGAATGATGATTAACAATTTGTCCAAGTAATAATGACATGAGCTTTTCTCAATTTCAAATTGAATTGCCCACTAATACATATATAACTTAAGTATATTTTATATATCATTTATATATATAATATAACTCTAAATCCAAAATTAAATTCGGTCTAATTTATATTAGACCCAAATCTATATTGATCTAATTTGCTTAGGTGTGTAATCTTGTAGGATCGTATAACATTAGTAATAGATTCTCAATCCATAGATTATAAGCGGTTTCTAACAAAACATTATAACCACCTAATAATATACGATTGTCAACCTCGACAAAACAATTTTAACTAGAGTAAGTACAAATGATTTCAGGACATTTCCAACAGTTTTTCCGTCAACAACCCTTCTACGATAAAGAGGGAGAGACATTTTCTTTCTTTACTGGAACAAAGGAATATTCCCCGCCACATTGCGGGATGCACCCTAGTTCCAAAGAGGAGAGGTGATCTCACCCCAAGGTGGAAGGAACATTGTTTGTTACAAAACGGTGCGCACCATAGCTTCATAGAAGATAGATTTAGTCCCGTAGTGAAAGGCTCACACACCCATCATGCAGAACAACCTGAAGCCAGGGTCCAGCCTACATGTGCTCTCACCCCACATCCCAAGTCTCACACACTCAGGCTTTGGCTTTCATGGGCTCTCACGCCCGGTCCTCGTATCCCAGGTTTTCAAATTCCGACTACGGCTTTTATGAACCCCGTGTCCCAAGTCTCCGAACTCAGGATTTAGCCTTCATAGACATTGTATCCCAAATCCCACATGCACGACTTCAGTCTTAAATAGTAATAGTTATGATTGAAAAAAGAGTTATATAGTAAAATTTCCCAATTATAAAAGTGTGAATTGACAATTTATATACATAGCAAGTGTTTGTTAACCCAGACAAGATGAGAGTTAAGGGCACAAAACAAGGGAAAAAAGGAAACATGATGCAAGAAGAAACATATAGCATTAAAGAAAAGATGGTAAGTTTGACCAATAATAAGTGATGTTCGTTTTTGTGTTCGAAATTCTTTTGGATGCAAATATTGTAGATGTTGTTCATTTGACAAATTTAGTTTCTGTGTTTGGATGTAAGATATCTCAAAAAAATAGATACCTTGGATGTAAAATGTATATATATATATATATTTTTTTTTTTTTTTAACTCGGGTAAATCCTAGATCTATGGAAGAACCCAGACTAATCCCTAAGGGAGGTGCAACCCACGGATAGACCCTCTCTCCGGATATGCAAATGAGCATTCTTAAAAGATCAAAACACTCTTAAAGTTTTTACTAAGACTTTCCGAAATAGAAACTAGACACCAAAAGGTCCAAACTTATTGAATCAAAATTTGGAATAAACTTTTGCATAATTATGATTTAGCACCGAAATTTAAAATTTGTAATTTGTATGTTTCAATCGCAGAACCATTTTAAATATCGAGTTTAACCCAACATCCCTGTGGATATAACTATATAATGCATTTAAGTTTTAGTTAAACAAGTATCACTTTTTAATTGTTCATAACAGTTTTGTCCTCGCTGAACATATGATCAGTATACATCTAGTCATTCCCCAGAAAAAAGCTAGTTCCATAAACCCGAACACATTCCTTAAGGAAATTTAAAATTAAGTTTTGAAGAAGTGTGTTAGATTGGTAAATTACTGCAGGAAATTATACAATTATTAAAAGCCGATCACGGGGAAACTGAAGTGGTCAACACTCTGAACACCAATACATTGACTAATTTCTTAACTAGAAATAACTTTGTGATATGGCATGTGAGAATAATAATAATGAACAAATTAGTAATTAATTTCAGATCTTGCAGATTAAAAATGCTAACAAGAGATAGGAGAGAGAGAGAGCATGAACTTGGAACAAACATTTGATTCAACATCTCTTACAATAACAATGTTTCTTTGCACTCTCAATAAATAAACATATTCAAAGGTAATGGTAAGATGTTGTCTAGTCCCTTGCACTTGAAGATGAATAATTGTTTCTTACTCAAAAAAAAAAAAAAACTTCTATTTTATATTAAAATAGGCACTTAGATCTTATCAGATAAGAATGGCATAAACAGAGCACTAAACTTGATCCATTTCTTTAAATTCTTAACATATATCACTCATCACAAAGGCTTAACTTTAACAGCTTCAACATCACTACCATCACCATCAACACCATCATCATCATCATATTAATATTCTTCCAATTGCCAACTTAACCCCAAAAAATGACCCTTCCCAAAATATGCTACAAGTACAATCCTAATGATAAAATACTAACCCATGAGAAACAAATTGGAGTACACAGAAGAAAGAAAAAAAGAGACAAATATAGAAATTGATTGAATAGAGAAGAAAAAAAACAAATCTAGGTTGAAGTGTGAACAAGATCCTCCAAAATAAACACTAAAATGATTTATCAGAATGGCAATGCAAAAAGATAATTAATTAATGAGGATGATGATGTTGCTGAGGATAGTAGGTAATGCAATTTAATGAAAGACTGAAAAATAAATTATAAACAAAAAATAAAAATAAGAACCAAACCAAGAACAGATACTCTTTTTTCCTTCCCTTTCACACTTTTAGTTGAATCAAGAAGTTGAGATTTACCATTCTGCGCCCTGAAATTAATCAGGAAAACATCAGAACATGAAGTAAGAAAAACCCAAGAATGGAGAAGAACCCAAGAGGAACAAAATCTAGAAAGCTTACAATGAAAGATCTCAGATATGGCAGCCAAAGCAATTGCAGGTTTTGGGAGTGAAGGAGCAATAACCAAAGGGTCTATTTGGGATGTTGCAGTTAATTGCATAGCAACAAGGTGAAGGCAAGCAAAGACCTTTAGCACCTCCACAACAAGTACAAACTGAACATATCTGGAAACTCCCAAGCTTCCTTCTTGTTTCATTCATCACCATAAACTTCTCATCCATTAATGGCACCATCCTCATCTCTCCTTCTTCTTTAGATGGTGTTAGCTCATTTGCCTTACAAATTCCACATAAATTCCCAATCAGAGCCCAGAACATAATACCCATTTCTTAAAGTGAAAGAAAGCTCAAAATTTTGAAATCAGCTTAGGTTTAACTCAAACAAAGATTCAATTTTTCAGTTGTATCTCGCAAAATCAGAAACACCCAAATGCAAAGAAGGGAAAATTCTAAGTGAAGGGATCTAAGCAAAGATGTCGAATTGAGGAAGGAAACGACAAGGAAATGGTAAGAGATGAGAAGAAACACACTCACCTGGAGACTGAAAGTGATGAAGATGGAGAAGCAAAGAAGCAACAAAACAATAGAGATCCTGGGTTCTTGTAAAGCTCTCATCTTTTCTTCCTTCGAAATTGTTTCTTTCTTTCTGAAAGATTTGTGGGGTTTAGGGATTTTGGTGAAGTACCGAATGCCTTAATTTTCTCCCTTCTTTCACTTTCGTCCTTCTGCTTCTTCTTCTTGTTCCTTCTTCTCCCGAGCTACTTTTTTTCAATTATTTGGTTAAACATTTATTATTTGTAGAAAATATGTTTTGTTTTATGAGGGAATACGTGGGGTCCTTATTTATTATTCTTTATTTTACCACTTCATTATTATTACCTCACCAATATCGAATCAAAAAGATTGAAAAACCCATGCCAATGGTAATAAACCAGCTTCTTCTTTCTTTATTTTCGGAAGCATCAGATTCTTTTGGTGACAAATGACAATTTCTCATAATTATTTGATAGTTTCCCTTAGAGCTTAGAACAGTGCAGTGAAGAAGATACCAAACAGACAACTATATATTATAACCCTTACAGCGTCGTTGGTCAATGACCAACATTTTTTTTTTTTTTGTAACTTAATGACCAACATTTTTATACACAAGTAAATTTATATAAGCCTTTTGAATACATTAGTTCCATATAGGTACAGTTGTCAATAGAGAAATTGTATGAAGTGGCCTTGGACAGCTTCAAAATTAGTCAGATGGCAGTCACATATTTTTTCATGTGGTCAGACGAAAATGCTCCTATGAGGCGTTGAGAACTAGTCATCTTGAGATTCTCTCTTTCCATTACTTCTTTTTTTATTCATGAATTTTCCATTCTATCTTTAATTTTTGTCTGATCATGTTTATTTATAAATATTAAATCCTCTCATCGTCTATATTATTAAAAAAAATAGATAATATTTTGCATTAAGATTTAGATTTTAAAAAGCAGCCATAAATTAAATGATTTGATATTTAAAAGCTAATATAAAAAGTAAAATCATAAAGAAAATAATATAGTTTTACTTTTTAAAATAACATATGTTCTTACAAAGAAATCAACATTTTCTAAAAAAAGTTGACGAGCTTTGGTTTATATCCTAATATTATTTTTATCTTATTGTTCTCGTAAAATTATTTAGATTTTTTTAGTTAATCTTAAAAATTCTATGTTAAAATTTAGACTAATTCTTATAATTTTTGAAAATCTTGAATTTATTGCCACTTAGAGCATCTCCAACCCATAATTGCATTTTTTTATTGCAAAATGCAATAATTGCAAAATTTATTTGGATTTCTCTCCAACCCATAATTGCATTTTCCATGTCAAAAAGAATATTTTTAGTATATTCTTCTTTTTCTATTTTATTATTAATTGTTAATTATACATATTTTTAAAAAAATTTACAAATTGACCCATTTATTTTTTTTTTTTTCAAAATTTCCATAAATTATGATATTTTTGAAATTTATTTATTATAATATAAATAAAAACACATTACATTACATAAAAATGACCAATAATTGATGTACTAAATTTATTTTATGTTATTTGTAATTTCGGTATTTTTTAATTATTTCAAATTTAGTATTATGATTTTATATTTTCTATTAAATAATGTTATTTGAATTTGAATTTTATATATTAGAGTGTTTTCATATTTATAATCATCAAAAAAAAGAAATTATCATCAAAATAATTATTTATAAGTCTAAAAGTAAAAACATCTAAAATTTGAAGGACTACTTCATAAATAAAAAAGTTCAATTGCAAAATGCATTTGAAAATGAGATGGTTTCATTGAAACCAAAAATGGCATTATACCATTTTGCAATTGAAAATGAAATTGGGTTGGAGCAAATTTTATTGTAAAATAGTATTTGGTACTAAATTTGGTATAGGGTTGGAGATTTATAATGGCCAACTATAATTTTTGTGTTTTACATGTAAAAGTATTTAGATTTAAATCTAATAGTTTACAAATATAAATGATAAACAAAACATTAGAGAGTACCATTTATAAACATTAGCATCTTGCCGTATGTCTTAGTTCTATTTTTAGCTTTACAATACTAAAGATATGATATTGAAAAGAAACAAAAAATTGATAATTAAACTACTCCTATAAAAAGGTAATAAAACTTTTGAAATCTGGCATATATGAAATCCGTAGGATTAATGAATCATGGGAGTTGGGAGTATCGAATGATTTGTGTTGTATTATTATGAGGACCAAATGTCTCTTTATATAGTAATTACATAAAGGATAGAAAAGGAAATAGTACTTTTCCTACTTCTACAAGGAAAAGGAAAACATCTACTAATCATAATGAACTTAGGAAAACGTGGTCGCCTATGATCCAATGTGCTGAGCCGGTTATGCAGATCCAAACCTCAATGGATTATAACACTCCCCCTTGATTGACATAACCGGTTGTGATGATGGGATCATAGTAATACGCTTGGGGATGCTGCCTCATTAAAACCTTTCTAAAGAAAACTCAGTGGGACAAAACCTTAGCAAGGAAAAAGAGTACATCACGCATTACTCCCCCTGAAAAGATCATCACTCTAAGTCTCTTAATCGGCGCATGCCGATCTGATGCATTAGCTTCTTCAATGTGGATGTTGGAAGCGACTTAGTGAATAGGTCGGCTGAGTTGTCTCTGGAACGGACTTGGATCACTTTGAGTTCACCGGTCTTCTGTAGGTCTTGAGTGTAAAAGAACTTTGGTAAGATGTGCTTCGTCCGATCTTCTTTGATGTATCCATCCTTCAATTGAGCTATGCATGCTTCTTTGTCCTCGTACATGCTGGTCGGTTCTTCTTTCCCTTCTATCATCCCACAATCTCGTCTAATGTGTTGAGTCATTGACCTCAACCAAACACATTCTCTTCTGGCTTCATGGATCGCCAATATTTCCGCGTGATTGGACGATGTAGCCGTTAGTGTCTGCTTCATGGACCTCCACGAAATGGTTGTTCCTTCGTGAGTGAAGACATATCCCGTCTGGGATCGACCGTTGTGCGGATCCGAAAGGTAACCTGCATCAGCAAAACCAACTAAACCTTCATTGTTAAGGTTAGTGTAAAATAGACCCATATCTTTCGTCCCTTTCAGGTAACGAAGTATGTGTTTGATCCCATTCCAGTGCCTTTGGGTCGGACAAGAACTGAATCTTGAAAGGAGGTTCACGGCAAAGCAAATGTCCGGCCTAGTGTGACTAGCCAAGTACATTAACGCTCCTATGGCACTGAGATATGGCACTTCGGGACCAAGGATTTCTTCATCCTTCTTCTTTGGACCGAATGGATCACTGTCCAGACTAAGGCTTCTCACCATCATTGGGCTACTCAGTGGGTGAGCCTGGTCCATATTAAAACGCTTGAGTACCTTTTCTGTATATGCCATTTGATGCACAAGGATTCCATTATTGACGTACTCAAGTTGTATTCCCAAACAGAACTTAGTCTTTCCTAAGTCTTTCATTTCGAATTCCTTCTTTAGGTATTCAACCGTTTGGGATATTTCCTCAGAGGTTCCTAGGATGTTCAGGTCGTCTACATACACCGCGATGATTACGAATCCCTTGTCAAATTTCTTTATAAATATGCATGGACTTATGGGATCGTTTTTATAGCCCTCTTTCACTAAGTACTCGCTTAGTCTATTATACCACATGCGACCTGATTGTTTTAATCCATAGAGCGATTTATTCAGCTTAATACAATGCTGGTCTCGAGAACTTCTTTTATCTTTCAGCTCTATTCCCTCTGGGACTTTCATATAAATTTCGTTATCCAGTGGACCATATAAGTATGCGGTTACAACATCCATTAACCGCAAATCCAATTTCTCTCTTATGGCCAGACTTATCAGGAATCTAAAAGTCGTTGCATCCACCACAGGGGAGTATGTCTCCTCATAATCGATTCCTGGCCTTTGTGAGAATCCTTGTGCCACAAGCCGTGCTTTGTGTCTAACGATTTCACCTTGTTCGTTTCTCTTCCTCACAAAGACCCATTTATGTCCAACTGGTATAACATCACGAGGTGTCCGAATTATGGGACCAAAAACCTCTCTCTTCCTTAAAGAGTTTAACTCCACGTTTATAGCTTCTTTCCATTTATTCCAGTCTAATCGACGAGTGCACTCTAAAATGGACGTGGGTTCTAGATCCTCATTCATGAGCTCAAGTGCTACATTGCATGCAAATATTTCATCAATGTCGACATTCTTTCTGTTCCATTGGATTCCAGACGAGACATAATTGATCGCGATCTCTTTGTTATCAGGAACTTCAGGCCCATGAAGCTTGGCGTCCCAAGCAACATTTTCCGGCACCTTAGGTTCATTTATGTCTGGAACGTCCACTATCTCCTCGGTCTGAATTTCAGCACCTTTCTTTAATTTCCGAGGAGTCTTATCTTTGGAACCAATTGGTCTTCCACGTTTCAATCGTGGTTTAGACTCAGTAGCCGCTTGACTCGGTCCTTCTTGGACATCAATACGAATTGGTGCATTCACGGCTGGTATATATGATTTCGTTACCCTCTTTGGGTCTGCAAAGGAATCTGGCAATTGTATAGCTAGCTTTTGCAAATGTATTATCTTTTGGACCTCTAAATCACTTTCACGAGTCCGGGGATCTTGCCATTTCAAGGATGTTTGATTCCATGCAATTTCTTTTACCAGCCGGTTTCCATCACCTAATGTTGGAAAAACGGATTCGTCAAAATGACAATCCGCGTACCTGGCCTTAAATAAATCTCCGGTGGTCGGCTCAAGGTACTTTATGATCGTGGGTGAATCATATCCAACATATATCCCCATCCTCCTTTGAGGTCCCATCTTAGTCCTCTGTGGTGGTGCAATCGGCACATAAACTGAGCAACCGAATATCTTAAGATGGGAAATGTCTGGCTCTTGTCCCGATAATAATTGGGATGGGGAATATTTATGGTCACTAGATGGCCTGATGCGAATTAGTTCGGCAGCGTGTAAGACAGCATGTCCCCAAGCGGATACAGGAAGCTTTGACCTCATGAGTAATGGTCTAGCAATCAACTGTATACGTTTTATAAATGACTCGGCCAAGCCGTTTTGTGTATGTACATGTGCCACGGAGTATTCAACACTTACCCCCATGGACATACAATAGTCATTAAACGCTTGGGAAGTAAACTCACCAGCATTATCCATTCGTATGGTCTTTAAAGGAAAGTCTGGAAAGTGAGCCTTTAGGCGTATTATCTGAGCAAGGAGTCTTGCAAATGCCATATTCCGTGATGACAATAAGCATACATGTGACCATCTTGTAGATGCGTCAATGAGGACCATAAAATATCGGAATGTCCCACAAGGTGGGTGTATTGGTCCGCATATGTCTCCTTGAATTCTTTCCAGGAAATTTATTGTTTCCTTAGTCACTTTCACTGGTGATGGCCTTACAATGAGTTTCCCTTGTGAACATGAGGCACAAGTAAGATTCTTTGGGATAACTCTCCTTTCTTTCAAGGCGTGCCCATAAGTATTGGCTATCAATTTTCGCATCATATTCGACCCGGGATGTCCCAGCCGGTCGTGCCATAGGTTGAACCTATCCGTAAACTCTCGGTTTGCGGTGGCATTGGCCTCAATCATATTGACTTTATTGCAATATAAGCCGGTAGCTATAGCAGGTATAGTCTCTAGGACTTTCTTTTGGCCTTGGACGATTTCAATTATTTGGAGGAACTCTCGGTTTCCTTCGTCCATTGTTTCAACATGAAGACCATTCATTCGAATGTCTTTAAAGCTCAATAGGCTTCTCTTTGAGCTGGGGGAAAACAATGCATCCGCAATCTCTAGATGCGTCCCCTTAGGTAATAGGACATTGGCCTGGCCGTAGCCTTCTATTAGGCTGGCCATGCCTGCTATAGTACTTATATTGGCCTTTTTCAACGTAAGATTTATGAAATATCTCTTGTCCTTTAAAATCGTGTGGCTTGACCCACTATCCACCACGAATTCATCCATGTTGCCTTCCTTATCATGCTGGATCATGTGGGCTTCTGGATTCTTCCCTTTAACACTCTCTTGATAAAGTTCCACAAGGTGTTTGGGAGTCCTACATGTCTTGGCCCAATGATTGTCCATAACACATCGATGGCAAACAGACTTGGTCGGGCCGGACTGATGTCCGGTTTGGTTCCCGTGGCCACGCCCTCGGTCACGTCCTTGACCGCGGTTAAAATCAGATCCGCGACCATTCCATCGACCATATGGGTGGTAGCGACCACGCCCTTGTCTCTTTCCATGTCCACGGCCATTAAACTTTTGGTATCTCTGGACATGGTTTGCCTCGGTTTCCATCTTAGTGTCCTCGGCCACATGGGATTCAGGAAGTGGGGTTGATCCAGGAGGTCTCATCTCGCTGTTTCTCATCAGCAATTCATTGTTCTGCTCCACAAGCAATAAACAAGAGATCAAACTTGCATAGGTCGTGAAACCTTTCTCACGATACTGTTGCTGTAGCAACACGTTGCTTGAGTGGAAGGTTGAGAAGGTCTTTTCAAGCATATCCTTCTCTGTCATAATCTCGCCACATAGCTTCAATTTTGAAACTATCTTAAATAGGGCCGAGTTGTATTCATCCACGGACTTAAAGTCCAGAAGCCTTAAGTTAAGCCAATCATATTTGGCCTTAGGCAGTATAACCATCTTCTGATGATCATATCTCGCCTTTAACTCCTTCCAGAGATCAAGAGGATCCTCAAGCGTCAAGTATTGATCTTTGAGACTCTCAACGAGATGGTGGCGTATGATTAAAATCGCCTTATACCTATTTCTCTCGGATTCGTTATTTGCATCATTAATGCATTCACCGAGCCCTTTTGATTTCAGCATGATCTTTGCATCTAAAGCCCATTGAAAGTAATTATCTCCTGAGAGATTAAGGGCTGCGAAGTCCAAATTATTGACTTTCGCCATCTGAGATTAAGCATCGGTTTTTCTCTTAGGATTTTTAGGGTTTCTTTCAACCGATTTTATTTTATCCATTTATCATGCGATTTTAATTCAAGCAAGTTTCCAATTTTAATTCTAACATGCAATTCTAGGTGATAAAAGAAACAGGAAAAACCAAATTCAAAATAAGGCAATTTCCAATTTGCGATTTCTATGTGGTCAAATAAAAAGGAAAAATTCCAAATTCAATCCTAGCAAGCAATATCTATGATTTTCGGTTTGGCCAACAAAATTTTAATGGTCCGATTTTTTTATCATGCAATTCCTAGTTCAATTAGGATTTGGCCAAGCAATAGATCAAACAACCAAATTTGATTTTAATTAAAGCATGCGATTATAGATTAGGGTTTTCAAGCAACCATGCGATTTCAAACAAATAGGATTTTAGGGTTTGATATTATCATGCAAAAGTTCAAGTTCGATTTAGGCCAAACAATCAATCAATCAATTTACAAGCAAATCCGATTTTAGGGTTTTATCTTTTCTTAGGTTCAATTCGATTTTAGGTTCTTAAGAGATCAAACAAGTGGAACAATCAAAATCGGTTTTTAGGGTTTGATATACATTAGGTCCGATTTCGATTTTATGGTGTTCTTGAGTTTTAGGGTTTTGATTATACCTTTGATCCTTCTTTTGGGTTGACTGGAAAAGAACCGGGAGCTAAAGACCTCGGAAAACACTTAGGATCGGATCGCACAACTCCGGCGTAGAACGGCGACGGACGGCGGCTGCGGACGGCGGCTACTTAGGGTTTATCAGAGCAAGCTCGTGCTGATAACGTGTTATGAATCGAATGATTTGTGTTGTATTATTATGAAGACCAAATGTCTCTTTATATAGTAATTACATAAAGGATAGGAAAGTAAATAGTACTTTTCCTACTTCTACAAGGAAAAAGAAAACATCTACTAATCATAATGAACTTAAGAAAACGTGGCCGCTTATGATCCAATGGGCTGGGTCGGTTATGGAGATCCAAACCTCAATTAATTATAACATTTTTTGATTTTATAGACAAATTTAAACAATATGACAAAAAAAAAAGAAAAATGAAAGAATTTTGTTTTTGAAAAACAGAATGCGAAAAAGGAAATAGAAGGCAAAAAAATTATTTGACCGGGGACATTTAAAGATTAATTTATTTAATATTTACCATTGATTTAATAATTTTATAGGGGGCAACTGTCCTTTTACCCAAAGCTTGGCTCCGCCTCTGAGTGCTAATCAAAATTTAATAATTCATGAGAATTTAAAAAATTACGAGTTAAGTCTACTTCAAACACGATCCCTAAGTACAAATACAAAGTTTTACACATGAATTTATTCGGGACACGAATAAGCCGTTTTCCATCTATTATGACTATAAATTTAATCTGTGCCATACTATTTACGCTACTTGATATATTTTTTCAGTTTTATGGCTATTTAATTAGCCAAATTTCCCTACACATCTCTAATCCGTTAATTCCTATGTATCCTGTGTTTTATTTTATTTAATAGAACAAAAGACAAGCCCTTTCTATCATTAAGTCGGTTTACCCAGTTATTATGGACAAGAAAACAAGGTTTGTTTGTTGAAAAAATCCCTTTATAGACCAAAACAGTCACCAAAACAGTAGAACTAGAGGTTCAATGACTTCATAAAGTCACAAGGGTTTCGCATGTCTTAAGGACCCATGTGTTTATCACAAAGGAACTCAACATATATTATTCCATATATCTATCTACTTCTATATGTTGATAGCATGCTTACTGCTACCAAAGACATTCTATATGTTGATAGCATGAAGAAGGTAAAAGCCTTGAACGACAATTTGAAGGCTGAGTTTGAGAAGAAAAAACTTCGGACCTGCGAATAGGATTCTTTGGATGGACATCGTCATGAACAAAGAGAAAGGAACATTAAAGTTGTCTTAGAGCATCTCCAAAAAACACTTCAAATTTGAAGTTTGCCAAACCTCAAATTTGAGGTTTGGAGTTATTTGTCTTCAAAAGTAAAACCTCAAATATAACTTTAATATTATTATATTTTGCATTTTAGTCTTTACTATTGATTATAATTAAGTAAGATCAATAGTTTTGATTATAATACAATTATCATAATATTTATTTTTAATATATTTTTGTTTTTCTAATTTATACAAAGAATGTAACTTGCATATATAGTTGAAGAATGTACCTCGACTATATAGTTGAAGAATGTAGCTCGACTATATAGCTCGATTAATAGTCGATTATACGGCTTGACTATATAACTTGACTATATAGCTTGTTTATTGAAGGGTAGTAAAAAAATTATAGTAGAAAGGACTGATTGGGTTTTTTGTGTCCAAATTTTTGTGTCCATTGTAAATAGCCTAACATAAAATTTATAAATAATAATATAATAAAGCATTACATTATAATATGATATTACATAAACTTAAAATTGTGTATAAATATATACTTCAAGCAATGAAAAAATCACACTTCAACCAACTTTTTCTTTTCTAAACAAAAATATGGAAAAAAGTAGAGGCTCATCATTCACTCAAAATGAAGATGAGTTGTTATGTCGTGTGTATCTAGAAATATCTCAAGATCCAATTAGTAGCAATAATCAAACTTCAGAGAAATTATGGGTAAAAGTAAAAAATAGTTATAATGAAAAAAAAATATGGGTTGGGAAGTTAGAAGCAACAGATCTCTACAAGGTAGGATGAATACTATTATTTATGCGGTTAGGAATTTGAAGAGTTGCATCATCCAAGTGGAGATTATGCATCCAAGTGGTGAAGGTAATAATTCATCTGTCGATACTTTGGTTTCATCAAACGAACAAATCCTTGATTTTTTAAAACAAAGTACAACAACTAGGGACATGGGTTTTGAGATGGCTCAATTGCGTATGCAAAATCAAGCTAAAAAAATTGCTTTAAAAGAAATGCGGGAGGAAAACAAAATATTGTTAACACATTTAGACTCTATCGTTGATCCTAATACCCGTGAGTTTATTCGATCGGAGCAAGTAAGAATCATACAAAAAAGAACTCAAGAACAACAACAACAACAACCTCCAGTTGGACCAAATTTTTATGGACAATATTTTGGTGGTGATGGAGGTTCGAACCCAAATTTACCTGAATATTAGTATTGTTGTATTATTTTAATTTGTGTAATATTTATGTGTTTATGTATTTTTATTTTTGTATTAAATTTGCTTAGTGTAATATTGTTGTTGTGTAATATTAATTTTGAATGGAATGTAATATTTATTTTATATAAATATTTTTGTCATTTTAAATTATTTATTTAACTTTAAGTGTAAAAGTTAAATTTATAATCATATATGT
>JAHZTW010000004.1:39097239-39163368 GCA_020283515.1 Alliaria petiolata | reverse complement strand
GTTTTCAAGCAACCATGCGATTTCAAACAAATAGGATTTTAGGGTTTGATATTATCATGCAAAAGTTCAAGTTCGATTTAGGCCAAACAATCAATCAATCAATTTACAAGCAAATCCGATTTTAGGGTTTTATCTTTTCTTAGGTTCAATTCGATTTTAGGTTCTTAAGAGATCAAACAAGTGGAACAATCAAAATCGGTTTTTAGGGTTTGATATACATTAGGTCCGATTTCGATTTTATGGTGTTCTTGAGTTTTAGGGTTTTGATTATACCTTTGATCCTTCTTTTGGGTTGACTGGAAAAGAACCGGGAGCTAAAGACCTCGGAAAACACTTAGGATCGGATCGCACAACTCCGGCGTAGAACGGCGACGGACGGCGGCTGCGGACGGCGGCTACTTAGGGTTTATCAGAGCAAGCTCGTGCTGATAACGTGTTATGAATCGAATGATTTGTGTTGTATTATTATGAAGACCAAATGTCTCTTTATATAGTAATTACATAAAGGATAGGAAAGTAAATAGTACTTTTCCTACTTCTACAAGGAAAAAGAAAACATCTACTAATCATAATGAACTTAAGAAAACGTGGCCGCTTATGATCCAATGGGCTGGGTCGGTTATGGAGATCCAAACCTCAATTAATTATAACATTTTTTGATTTTATAGACAAATTTAAACAATATGACAAAAAAAAAAGAAAAATGAAAGAATTTTGTTTTTGAAAAACAGAATGCGAAAAAGGAAATAGAAGGCAAAAAAATTATTTGACCGGGGACATTTAAAGATTAATTTATTTAATATTTACCATTGATTTAATAATTTTATAGGGGGCAACTGTCCTTTTACCCAAAGCTTGGCTCCGCCTCTGAGTGCTAATCAAAATTTAATAATTCATGAGAATTTAAAAAATTACGAGTTAAGTCTACTTCAAACACGATCCCTAAGTACAAATACAAAGTTTTACACATGAATTTATTCGGGACACGAATAAGCCGTTTTCCATCTATTATGACTATAAATTTAATCTGTGCCATACTATTTACGCTACTTGATATATTTTTTCAGTTTTATGGCTATTTAATTAGCCAAATTTCCCTACACATCTCTAATCCGTTAATTCCTATGTATCCTGTGTTTTATTTTATTTAATAGAACAAAAGACAAGCCCTTTCTATCATTAAGTCGGTTTACCCAGTTATTATGGACAAGAAAACAAGGTTTGTTTGTTGAAAAAATCCCTTTATAGACCAAAACAGTCACCAAAACAGTAGAACTAGAGGTTCAATGACTTCATAAAGTCACAAGGGTTTCGCATGTCTTAAGGACCCATGTGTTTATCACAAAGGAACTCAACATATATTATTCCATATATCTATCTACTTCTATATGTTGATAGCATGCTTACTGCTACCAAAGACATTCTATATGTTGATAGCATGAAGAAGGTAAAAGCCTTGAACGACAATTTGAAGGCTGAGTTTGAGAAGAAAAAACTTCGGACCTGCGAATAGGATTCTTTGGATGGACATCGTCATGAACAAAGAGAAAGGAACATTAAAGTTGTCTTAGAGCATCTCCAAAAAACACTTCAAATTTGAAGTTTGCCAAACCTCAAATTTGAGGTTTGGAGTTATTTGTCTTCAAAAGTAAAACCTCAAATATAACTTTAATATTATTATATTTTGCATTTTAGTCTTTACTATTGATTATAATTAAGTAAGATCAATAGTTTTGATTATAATACAATTATCATAATATTTATTTTTAATATATTTTTGTTTTTCTAATTTATACAAAGAATGTAACTTGCATATATAGTTGAAGAATGTACCTCGACTATATAGTTGAAGAATGTAGCTCGACTATATAGCTCGATTAATAGTCGATTATACGGCTTGACTATATAACTTGACTATATAGCTTGTTTATTGAAGGGTAGTAAAAAAATTATAGTAGAAAGGACTGATTGGGTTTTTTGTGTCCAAATTTTTGTGTCCATTGTAAATAGCCTAACATAAAATTTATAAATAATAATATAATAAAGCATTACATTATAATATGATATTACATAAACTTAAAATTGTGTATAAATATATACTTCAAGCAATGAAAAAATCACACTTCAACCAACTTTTTCTTTTCTAAACAAAAATATGGAAAAAAGTAGAGGCTCATCATTCACTCAAAATGAAGATGAGTTGTTATGTCGTGTGTATCTAGAAATATCTCAAGATCCAATTAGTAGCAATAATCAAACTTCAGAGAAATTATGGGTAAAAGTAAAAAATAGTTATAATGAAAAAAAAATATGGGTTGGGAAGTTAGAAGCAACAGATCTCTACAAGGTAGGATGAATACTATTATTTATGCGGTTAGGAATTTGAAGAGTTGCATCATCCAAGTGGAGATTATGCATCCAAGTGGTGAAGGTAATAATTCATCTGTCGATACTTTGGTTTCATCAAACGAACAAATCCTTGATTTTTTAAAACAAAGTACAACAACTAGGGACATGGGTATTGAGATGGCTCAATTGCGTATGCAAAATCAAGCTAAAAAAATTGCTTTAAAAGAAATGCGGGAGGAAAACAAAATATTGTTAACACATTTAGACTCTATCGTTGATCCTAATACCCGTGAGTTTATTCGATCGGAGCAAGTAAGAATCATACAAAAAAAAAACTCAAGAACAACAACAACAACAACCTCCAGTTGGACCAAATTTTTATGGACAATATTTTGGTGGTGATGGAGGTTCGAACCCAAATTTACCTGAATATTAGTATTGTTGTATTATTTTAATTTGTGTAATATTTATGTGTTTATGTATTTTTATTTTTGTATTAAATTTGCTTAGTGTAATATTGTTGTTGTGTAATATTAATTTTGAATGGAATGTAATATTTATTTTATATAAATATTTTTGTCATTTTAAATTATTTATTTAACTTTAAGTGTAAAATTTAAATTTATAATCATATATGTCAAATACAAATAATACATATAATTATAAGGTTAAAAATGATAAACAGCAAAATTATTAAGATATTTTTAATAACATAAACTAATTAGAAGGACTAAAAATGCAAAAAAAAAACATAGAAACTCAAATTTGAGGTTTTGAGGTATCTTTTGCGGTGAGCAAAACCTCAAATTTGAAGATTTGAGGTTCATTTTGGAGATGCTCTTATAGAAAGTATTTGAAACCAGGGGCGGACCCACATGCTAAAAGGTGGGTCACCTGATCCAAATTAAATATTAAATATAAAAGTTTTAACTTGAAATAATAGAAGAATAATAGCTTAAATGGTTAAATGCCTTGTATTTGAACCTTCCAACCAGAGTGCAAGTATCCTCTATTGCACAAATGTTAGAATTTTCTGTTTCATTTTATAATAATAATATATTTAAACATTATTTAGTTAATTTATGATCCATGTAAAAATATTTTCTGCGACCCCACTGTTTGAAACAAGTGTTGAGAACGTTCAACATGGATTGTTGCAAGCCATATATTGGTCACTCCGGTGCATGCACAATTTAAGCCGAGAAGTCTAACTAAGGAAGAGTGGATCATAGAGTCAAGTTTGATGGAGTCGTTTCCCTATGCCAGTACAGTAGAGAACTTGATGTATGCCATGATCGGCTTGAGGCGGCCTGACATGATAAAGAAAGGTTAAGGGAGTTTCACTTTGAATTAAGGTTTCAGTCATAATCTCTTAAATTAAATTGCGACTATGAGCAAGGTTTCTGGAGAGTTATTCGGCGATGGAAACAAAAATACTTCCATTGTTTGAGGTGTGATTTTGGCTAGGGTTTGTTGGAGATCTCGAAGAGACAAACAATGACAAAGGTAGAGAGATTTGTAGAGTGTTTTCGTTTTGGCTAAAGGTTTACGAGTTAGATAGTCGTCGAGTCGACACGTAGGTCATTTGTGTTGAACCGGGTCTTGCAACTCAAAACCGGAAAAGGCCTACATTCATATTAATGGTAGAAATTAGTTAATTGGGCCTCAATGATTGAAATGTGGCCCAAATCATTCGAGGTTAAGTTTAGGTTTACAACAAACTCATTCATAATCTTTCTTCATTTTGTTACAACGAAGAAAAGAGAGAAAAAATAGCAAAGAGAGAATCAAGAGAGAAGTCAAAGTGTAGCAGCATAAGGTCTTCCTCTTCGCCGATCTTCGAGAAGACTTCGGCTGATATTTGCGATGACGATTGCTTGCAAAGTCCTCAGCAACTTGATCTCTGTAGAAGTCCCTTCAGCTAACAATCGCAAGCTTATTCATTAAATAGTTCCAACACAAAAAAGTTCGTCTGATTGTGTACTATCTATCATAGTGAAGCATGATAGTTTTGTTTTTCTCCGCAGATACGCAGGGAACTAGGTTAACAAACGTATTGTGTCCTTAGTTTCTTGATTCCGTGATTTCAACAAATTGAAAAAACTAATATATATATTTTATGAAATGATTTTTATGGTTTTCTTTTCTTAGAGTGTAGATTATTAAGATATATAAACTTTAATGTTTTGATTTTTAGATAAAAAGTATTTCTTCATTTGTATATATGTGAAGAAATAAAAAAAAAGGTTTTAATTTTTAGGTTTTAATGTTTATCTGGCAACAAATGAATAATGATGTGTTACACTTACAAGTTGCAACGGTTATATCACACCTCTAATTCGGTCGTTAAGAATAAAAATGTCCCAACAACTACAGAGAATCAGAGATGAAAATGTATGGATTAATTGATAGAAGTTAGAAAATGATAATTAATATGCAGATGTGAGATTAATACTTTTCATTTTGTGAAGGAAGTACATGTTTCAAACTCCTACCATAATGGCTTTAAGAAAAAAAAAAGTTAAGATGAACAAGCAAATAAAACAGGGTAGGACTTGTGAGTTGTAGTTGGAGTTCAACGTATATAGTGTACACATATTTTAACAGAAATTGATTGAGACTTTCTACGGTTTCCAATCATACACACATACATATTATATATAGTTATATATAGTAATAAGGTGCGTACGTAAACCTTAAAAGGAGACGTAACACACAATGTCGAAAATATAACATGCATAACATAATTATGTTTGACACGAAATCGAGTAAAATAATAACAGTTTTGTAAGAGTATATAAGTTCTCTAAACCTTATTCAGCAAAAAGAAAAAAAAGGTTCTCTAAACCTCCAAATCTGGAGAACTTCTTTCTAGGGCAGCAAATTTCATTGCGTGGAGTGCTTCGATGATGAGATCACATAAGTGACGAGGGTCTGGAATCACGTCTAGATCAACTCCAAGATTAATAATAACCTTGTTTACATAACTTTGAATACTGATATTGAGCGCCTTTTCAACAAAACAAAAAAACAATTACATCATAGTTAGTTTCGTCTATTAAGTTTTTGGTTTTGTTCATAGTAGTTTTATTCATATATCTAGTTTTGTCATTTTTATCATTTTTAGATCTGAATTAATAATAAAATAAAAGCTTATAAAATAATTCGTTTTGTAATCTAATTGAAAAGTATAATGATTTTTAGATTTTATAAAAAAAAAATATAAAATAGATAAGAATCTTTTGACACATATCAAAATCTAATTTTAAAAAAAAATTTACATGTATTATAATCTGATCGACTAATAAACATGTATTAGTCATGTATCGTGATTATCTTAATTATAAAATAAACCCATTAAAATTTATATGATATAAAATAGCTTAGTTATAGTTTGAAAGAGTGCTACCAAAAGGAAAATGTTACTTTCGTTCATATAAAGTCTCTGATTGAATTTTCTTACGTATATTTGTTTTCGATCGATAATAAAATTATTGTTCACGTTAAGAAAAACATTTCTTTAATTTTTTTTTGTAATACTTCTTTTTGGAAAATTTCATTTGTATCTATAAATTTTAAATGATGTTTGATTTTTTTCATATAAATAAAAAAATTATAATAAACACAAACGCTAAAAACTAGATTAATAATATTTCCATATTCTGGTATAGTCTATTATTTATATGCATATCAAGTTGTAAAAATAAATTGCTGAGCATAATATAATAAAATAATACAATAAAATAAAAAAGAATAAATAAAAAGTCTAAAAAAGTTAGATATAAAATTAGGTATGTAATAAAATGTGTTGAAAAGAGTTATAAAAAATCTAAGAGAATACATGAATTACAGAAATGTTTTTGATAGTACCTGTGGTGGACCCAAAATATTTGCAGCAACGTATATTATTTGATGGCCGAAAAAGCTAATTTCTTCGGCTGGACCAACCACATTTGAGAATATCATTGTTGTGCTACCAAAAATTCTCAGTACAAGGGTTTTGAGTGCCTGTTTTCCACATACACACATCCAAATTTATGTCGACTAGATGTACAAAATACATAATATTATAATTGGAACTATCAAGATAATGGTTATTTATTGTCTTACATTTAATCCGAAAACCTCCACGGTTAATTTGAACAAACCATAGAAAAATAGAGGCTCGAGAGAAAGTTTTTTGCGATCCATAATAGTTTTGGCTTGTCGTACATATTCAAGAATATCATTCTCTGACTTCATCCACAAAGGAATCATAACATAACCTATTGAGTTTCCCCATCTGCACTTTGAACCTTTTGCCATCATATCAGCCAGGTCCTGTATATAGATTTGTATGTTAGATTTTTAGTAGTTTTAACCATGGAGGTAATTATTTGATAAAGAAAGCAAAGATCGTTAGGGTATGTTGTTCAGCACCTCAATATTTCTATTTGGCCTTAGGTTGAAAAAAACAACCCCATGAAGACATATTTTCTCTAGAGCTTTTCTTGACATTGAAGTTGTCTGAAGATCTGCTCATAAATTCGGAAATAATTGTTAGCAAATGTTAATTTCTGATTGTTATTTCTAGTGACAAAATATGATAAAAAGTCCACAGTACAATTTTGTTTATTGAACTTAGGAAAAAGAAAATTATTTACTAAGTGGGATTAAGAATCGAGTTTGCTGCCTTAGAAATATAAAATCTTAGGGTTGTAATTATTCATTCACACGACTAATAAAGAAACTCATTTACACGACTAATAAAAAAATCCAAAATGGGTGTTTGCCTTAGTTTTGTTTTCTCTCTAAGGTTTATGTTCTTCTTCTTGTTTGATTCGACCTATTTACAACAAGTGGTATCCGAGCTCAAGGTTTTCAATAATTTGAGCGATGTCCAAAAGTTCTCTCAAGTTCGATATTCCTAGGTTCGATGGGAATGAAAATTTTGGCCTATGGCAGGGGCGAGTCAATGATCTGTTCACGCAGCAGGGGATGAAGAAAGCATTGTTAGCGAGAAAATCATAAGCGATCACGGCAGAGATTTGGGAACATATGCAGGATCATGTTGTTTTAATGGTTCGTCTGTGTCTCTTCTACGATATTTCCAACTAGGTAATGAACATCACGACTTGTGTGTCGATATGGGAGAAGTTGGAGAAGATGTATATGTCGAATTCTCTGTTCAGCAAGCTTTATCTGAAACATAAGTTGTACGGGTTGAAGATGTCGGAATCATGAGATCTTATTGTGCACGTCAACAACTTCAGTCAAATCATATGTGATCTGGAACATTTGGATGTAAAAATTGAGGATGAAGATATAGTCATAATCTTATTGTGTTCTCTGCTTCCTTAGTATGAGACTTTGTCGACAACGCTTAGTATTAGACTTTGTCGACAGCAACTATAGGGCTGGAGACAGTTTATTCTTCGTTGCAATCTCATTATGAACAACGAAAAAACACTGGTGTCGGGGATAAGTCTCAAGGTTTATGGGTTGTAACTTGTATGTGAGTTACAATCAGCATAGGGGAAGGAAGAAAGAGAATCAATCGGATGGGAAAAGCATAGACATATCAAAATCTAAGGCTCGAAGGAATTCGATGTAATTTGGTTGTGTCAAGAAGGGTCACTATAGGAGATATTGTCCTACTAAGAAGCATAACGCAGGAAGTTCTGCGAACGTGGTTCTGAAGAAGAAATATTGAGAGGAAGAGGCTGAGAACGACTTGCTTGCAGTGACATCAGGAAGTCACACAGATTCTTGAATTCTAGATACAGGTGCATCATTCCATTTGACTTCTCCAACGAATGGTTTGAGATGTATAAGGTTGGGAACATGGGTTATGTTCAGTTACAAACGCTATGACATGTACTATAGTTGGTATTGGGCAGATCAAATTCCACATGCACGATGGCATTATCAGAACATTGAAAGATGTCAGGCATGTTCCAGCGGTGAAGAATCTGATCCCCTTAGGTTTACTTCATAGGACCGGATTCAAATTTAGAGCTGGTGAAGATGAAGGTGTTGTGAAGGTTTGCAAAGGAGATATGGTCATGGTGACAGCTAGGAGTGTTTGTCGGTGGTTAGAAAGGGTATTTGTAGGCGGAGCTGCAGTTGCGCTGTCTGAATCTGATTGCACATCACTTTGGCATATGCGCATGGGGCATATAGGAGAACATGGCTTGACAAAACTCCAAAAAGGTATTATGGACGGATTAAAGAGCTGCAAGATGTATTTTTGCAGGTTCTGTGTGATGGGAAAACTGTCCACGGTAAGAGTCTTTTAGACTATGTCCATTATGATGTGTGGGGTCCAACTCGAGAATGGTCATGGGAGGATCTAGGTATTTCATCATCTTCATTGATGATTTCTCGAGGAAGATTTGAGTGTACTTCTTGAAGGAGAAATCTGAAATATTCATGAACTTTAAGATTTGGAAGGCTGAAGTAGAAAACCAAGTAGAGATCGGCGAAGGTTTACGAGTTAGATAGTCGTCGAGTCGACACGTAGGTCATTTGTGTTGAACCGGGTCTTGCAACTCAAAACCGGAAAAGGCCTACATTCATATTAATGGTAGAAATTAGTTAATTGGGCCTCAATGATTGAAATGTGGCCCAAATCATTCGAGGTTAAGTTTAGGTTTACAACAAACTCATTCATAATCTTTCTTCATTTTGTTACAACGAAGAAAAGAGAGAAAAAATAGCAAAGAGAGAATCAAGAGAGAAGTCAAAGTGTAGCAGCATAAGGTCTTCCTCTTCGCCGATCTTCGAGAAGACTTCGGCTGATCTTTGCGATGACGATTGCTTGCGAAGTCCTCAGCAACTCGATCTCTGTAGAAGTCCCTTCAGCTAACAATCGCAAGCTTATTCATTAAATAGTTCCAACACAAAAAAGTTCGTCTGATTGTGTACTATCGATCATAGTGAAGCATGATAGTTTTGTTTTTCTCCGCAGATACGCAGGGAACTAGGTTAACAAACGTATTGTGTCCTTAGTTTCTTGATTCCGTGATTTCAACAAATTGAAAAAACTAATATATATATTTTATGAAATGATTTTTATGGTTTTCTTTTCTTAGAGTGTAGATTATTAAGATATATAAACTTTAATGTTTTGATTTTTAGATAAAAAGTATTTCTTCATTTGTATATATGTGAAGAAATAAAAAAAAAGGTTTTAATTTTTAGGTTTTAATGTTTATCTGGCAACAAATGAATAATGATGTGTTACACTTACAAGTTGCAACGGTTATATCACACCTCTAATTCGGTCGTTAAGAATAAAAATGTCCCAACAACTACAGAGAATCAGAGATGAAAATGTATGGATTAATTGATAGAAGTTAGAAAATGATAATTAATATGCAGATGTGAGATTAATACTTTTCATTTTGTGAAGGAAGTACATGTTTCAAACTCCTACCATAATGGCTTTAAGAAAAAAAAAAGTTAAGATGAACAAGCAAATAAAACAGGGTAGGACTTGTGAGTTGTAGTTGGAGTTCAACGTATATAGTGTACACATATTTTAACAGAAATTGATTGAGACTTTCTACGGTTTCCAATCATACACACATACATATTATATATAGTTATATATAGTAATAAGGTGCGTACGTAAACCTTAAAAGGAGACGTAACACACAATGTCGAAAATATAACATGCATAACATAATTATGTTTGACACGAAATCGAGTAAAATAATAACAGTTTTGTAAGAGTATATAAGTTCTCTAAACCTTATTCAGCAAAAAGAAAAAAAAGGTTCTCTAAACCTCCAAATCTGGAGAACTTCTTTCTAGGGCAGCAAATTTCATTGCGTGGAGTGCTTCGATGATGAGATCACATAAGTGACGAGGGTCTGGAATCACGTCTAGATCAACTCCAAGATTAATAATAACCTTGTTTACATAACTTTGAATACTGATATTGAGCGCCTTTTCAACAAAACAAAAAAACAATTACATCATAGTTAGTTTCGTCTATTAAGTTTTTGGTTTTGTTCATAGTAGTTTTATTCATATATCTAGTTTTGTCATTTTTATCATTTTTAGATCTGAATTAATAATAAAATAAAAGCTTATAAAATAATTCGTTTTGTAATCTAATTGAAAAGTATAATGATTTTTAGATTTTATAAAAAAAAAATATAAAATAGATAAGAATCTTTTGACACATATCAAAATCTAATTTTAAAAAAAAATTTACATGTATTATAATCTGATCGACTAATAAACATGTATTAGTCATGTATCGTGATTATCTTAATTATAAAATAAACCCATTAAAATTTATATGATATAAAATAGCTTAGTTATAGTTTGAAAGAGTGCTACCAAAAGGAAAATGTTACTTTCGTTCATATAAAGTCTCTGATTGAATTTTCTTACGTATATTTGTTTTCGATCGATAATAAAATTATTGTTCACGTTAAGAAAAACATTTCTTTAATTTTTTTTTGTAATACTTCTTTTTGGAAAATTTCATTTGTATCTATAAATTTTAAATGATGTTTGATTTTTTTCATATAAATAAAAAAATTATAATAAACACAAACGCTAAAAACTAGATTAATAATATTTCCATATTCTGGTATAGTCTATTATTTATATGCATATCAAGTTGTAAAAATAAATTGCTGAGCATAATATAATAAAATAATACAATAAAATAAAAAAGAATAAATAAAAAGTCTAAAAAAGTTAGATATAAAATTAGGTATGTAATAAAATGTGTTGAAAAGAGTTATAAAAAATCTAAGAGAATACATGAATTACAGAAATGTTTTTGATAGTACCTGTGGTGGACCCAAAATATTTGCAGCAACGTATATTATTTGATGGCCGAAAAAGCTAATTTCTTCGGCTGGACCAACCACATTTGAGAATATCATTGTTGTGCTACCAAAAATTCTCAGTACAAGGGTTTTGAGTGCCTGTTTTCCACATACACACATCCAAATTTATGTCGACTAGATGTACAAAATACATAATATTATAATTGGAACTATCAAGATAATGGTTATTTATTGTCTTACATTTAATCCGAAAACCTCCACGGTTAATTTGAACAAACCATAGAAAAATAGAGGCTCGAGAGAAAGTTTTTTGCGATCCATAATAGTTTTGGCTTGTCGTACATATTCAAGAATATCATTCTCTGACTTCATCCACAAAGGAATCATAACATAACCTATTGAGTTTCCCCATCTGCACTTTGAACCTTTTGCCATCATATCAGCCAGGTCCTGTATATAGATTTGTATGTTAGATTTTTAGTAGTTTTAACCATGGAGGTAATTATTTGATAAAGAAAGCAAAGATCGTTAGGGTATGTTGTTCAGCACCTCAATATTTCTATTTGGCCTTAGGTTGAAAAAAACAACCCCATGAAGACATATTTTCTCTAGAGCTTTTCTTGACATTGAAGTTGTCTGAAGATCTGCTCATAAATTCGGAAATAATTGTTAGCAAATGTTAATTTCTGATTGTTATTTCTAGTGACAAAATATGATAAAAAGTCCACAGTACAATTTTGTTTATTGAACTTAGGAAAAAGAAAATTATTTACTAAGTGGGATTAAGAATCGAGTTTGCTGCCTTAGAAATATAAAATCTTAGGGTTGTAATTATTCATTCACACGACTAATAAAGAAACTCATTTACACGACTAATAAAAAAATCCAAAATGGGTGTTTGCCTTAGTTTTGTTTTCTCTCTAAGGTTTATGTTCTTCTTCTTGTTTGATTCGACCTATTTACAACAAGTGGTATCCGAGCTCAAGGTTTTCAATAATTTGAGCGATGTCCAAAAGTTCTCTCAAGTTCGATATTCCTAGGTTCGATGGGAATGAAAATTTTGGCCTATGGCAGGGGCGAGTCAATGATCTGTTCACGCAGCAGGGGATGAAGAAAGCATTGTTAGCGAGAAAATCATAAGCGATCACGGCAGAGATTTGGGAACATATGCAGGATCATGTTGTTTTAATGGTTCGTCTGTGTCTCTTCTACGATATTTCCAACTAGGTAATGAACATCACGACTTGTGTGTCGATATGGGAGAAGTTGGAGAAGATGTATATGTCGAATTCTCTGTTCAGCAAGCTTTATCTGAAACATAAGTTGTACGGGTTGAAGATGTCGGAATCATGAGATCTTATTGTGCACGTCAACAACTTCAGTCAAATCATATGTGATCTGGAACATTTGGATGTAAAAATTGAGGATGAAGATATAGTCATAATCTTATTGTGTTCTCTGCTTCCTTAGTATGAGACTTTGTCGACAACGCTTAGTATTAGACTTTGTCGACAGCAACTATAGGGCTGGAGACAGTTTATTCTTCGTTGCAATCTCATTATGAACAACGAAAAAACACTGGTGTCGGGGATAAGTCTCAAGGTTTATGGGTTGTAACTTGTATGTGAGTTACAATCAGCATAGGGGAAGGAAGAAAGAGAATCAATCGGATGGGAAAAGCATAGACATATCAAAATCTAAGGCTCGAAGGAATTCGATGTAATTTGGTTGTGTCAAGAAGGGTCACTATAGGAGATATTGTCCTACTAAGAAGCATAACGCAGGAAGTTCTGCGAACGTGGTTCTGAAGAAGAAATATTGAGAGGAAGAGGCTGAGAACGACTTGCTTGCAGTGACATCAGGAAGTCACACAGATTCTTGAATTCTAGATACAGGTGCATCATTCCATTTGACTTCTCCAACGAATGGTTTGAGATGTATAAGGTTGGGAACATGGGTTATGTTCAGTTACAAACGCTATGACATGTACTATAGTTGGTATTGGGCAGATCAAATTCCACATGCACGATGGCATTATCAGAACATTGAAAGATGTCAGGCATGTTCCAGCGGTGAAGAATCTGATCCCCTTAGGTTTACTTCATAGGACCGGATTCAAATTTAGAGCTGGTGAAGATGAAGGTGTTGTGAAGGTTTGCAAAGGAGATATGGTCATGGTGACAGCTAGGAGTGTTTGTCGGTGGTTAGAAAGGGTATTTGTAGGCGGAGCTGCAGTTGCGCTGTCTGAATCTGATTGCACATCACTTTGGCATATGCGCATGGGGCATATAGGAGAACATGGCTTGACAAAACTCCAAAAAGGTATTATGGACGGATTAAAGAGCTGCAAGATGTATTTTTGCAGGTTCTGTGTGATGGGAAAACTGTCCACGGTAAGAGTCTTTTAGACTATGTCCATTATGATGTGTGGGGTCCAACTCGAGAATGGTCATGGGAGGATCTAGGTATTTCATCATCTTCATTGATGATTTCTCGAGGAAGATTTGAGTGTACTTCTTGAAGGAGAAATCTGAAATATTCATGAACTTTAAGATTTGGAAGGCTGAAGTAGAAAACCAAGTAGAGATCGGCGAAGGTTTACGAGTTAGATAGTCGTCGAGTCGACACGTAGGTCATTTGTGTTGAACCGGGTCTTGCAACTCAAAACCGGAAAAGGCCTACATTCATATTAATGGTAGAAATTAGTTAATTGGGCCTCAATGATTGAAATGTGGCCCAAATCATTCGAGGTTAAGTTTAGGTTTACAACAAACTCATTCATAATCTTTCTTCATTTTGTTACAACGAAGAAAAGAGAGAAAAAATAGCAAAGAGAGAATCAAGAGAGAAGTCAAAGTGTAGCAGCATAAGGTCTTCCTCTTCGCCGATCTTCGAGAAGACTTCGGCTGATCTTTGCGATGACGATTGCTTGCGAAGTCCTCAGCAACTCGATCTCTGTAGAAGTCCCTTCAGCTAACAATCGCAAGCTTATTCATTAAATAGTTCCAACACAAAAAAGTTCGTCTGATTGTGTACTATCGATCATAGTGAAGCATGATAGTTTTGTTTTTCTCCGCAGATACGCAGGGAACTAGGTTAACAAACGTATTGTGTCCTTAGTTTCTTGATTCCGTGATTTCAACAAATTGAAAAAACTAATATATATATTTTATGAAATGATTTTTATGGTTTTCTTTTCTTAGAGTGTAGATTATTAAGATATATAAACTTTAATGTTTTGATTTTTAGATAAAAAGTATTTCTTCATTTGTATATATGTGAAGAAATAAAAAAAAAGGTTTTAATTTTTAGGTTTTAATGTTTATCTGGCAACAAATGAATAATGATGTGTTACACTTACAAGTTGCAACGGTTATATCACACCTCTAATTCGGTCGTTAAGAATAAAAATGTCCCAACAACTACAGAGAATCAGAGATGAAAATGTATGGATTAATTGATAGAAGTTAGAAAATGATAATTAATATGCAGATGTGAGATTAATACTTTTCATTTTGTGAAGGAAGTACATGTTTCAAACTCCTACCATAATGGCTTTAAGAAAAAAAAAAGTTAAGATGAACAAGCAAATAAAACAGGGTAGGACTTGTGAGTTGTAGTTGGAGTTCAACGTATATAGTGTACACATATTTTAACAGAAATTGATTGAGACTTTCTACGGTTTCCAATCATACACACATACATATTATATATAGTTATATATAGTAATAAGGTGCGTACGTAAACCTTAAAAGGAGACGTAACACACAATGTCGAAAATATAACATGCATAACATAATTATGTTTGACACGAAATCGAGTAAAATAATAACAGTTTTGTAAGAGTATATAAGTTCTCTAAACCTTATTCAGCAAAAAGAAAAAAAAGGTTCTCTAAACCTCCAAATCTGGAGAACTTCTTTCTAGGGCAGCAAATTTCATTGCGTGGAGTGCTTCGATGATGAGATCACATAAGTGACGAGGGTCTGGAATCACGTCTAGATCAACTCCAAGATTAATAATAACCTTGTTTACATAACTTTGAATACTGATATTGAGCGCCTTTTCAACAAAACAAAAAAACAATTACATCATAGTTAGTTTCGTCTATTAAGTTTTTGGTTTTGTTCATAGTAGTTTTATTCATATATCTAGTTTTGTCATTTTTATCATTTTTAGATCTGAATTAATAATAAAATAAAAGCTTATAAAATAATTCGTTTTGTAATCTAATTGAAAAGTATAATGATTTTTAGATTTTATAAAAAAAAAATATAAAATAGATAAGAATCTTTTGACACATATCAAAATCTAATTTTAAAAAAAAATTTACATGTATTATAATCTGATCGACTAATAAACATGTATTAGTCATGTATCGTGATTATCTTAATTATAAAATAAACCCATTAAAATTTATATGATATAAAATAGCTTAGTTATAGTTTGAAAGAGTGCTACCAAAAGGAAAATGTTACTTTCGTTCATATAAAGTCTCTGATTGAATTTTCTTACGTATATTTGTTTTCGATCGATAATAAAATTATTGTTCACGTTAAGAAAAACATTTCTTTAATTTTTTTTTGTAATACTTCTTTTTGGAAAATTTCATTTGTATCTATAAATTTTAAATGATGTTTGATTTTTTTCATATAAATAAAAAAATTATAATAAACACAAACGCTAAAAACTAGATTAATAATATTTCCATATTCTGGTATAGTCTATTATTTATATGCATATCAAGTTGTAAAAATAAATTGCTGAGCATAATATAATAAAATAATACAATAAAATAAAAAAGAATAAATAAAAAGTCTAAAAAAGTTAGATATAAAATTAGGTATGTAATAAAATGTGTTGAAAAGAGTTATAAAAAATCTAAGAGAATACATGAATTACAGAAATGTTTTTGATAGTACCTGTGGTGGACCCAAAATATTTGCAGCAACGTATATTATTTGATGGCCGAAAAAGCTAATTTCTTCGGCTGGACCAACCACATTTGAGAATATCATTGTTGTGCTACCAAAAATTCTCAGTACAAGGGTTTTGAGTGCCTGTTTTCCACATACACACATCCAAATTTATGTCGACTAGATGTACAAAATACATAATATTATAATTGGAACTATCAAGATAATGGTTATTTATTGTCTTACATTTAATCCGAAAACCTCCACGGTTAATTTGAACAAACCATAGAAAAATAGAGGCTCGAGAGAAAGTTTTTTGCGATCCATAATAGTTTTGGCTTGTCGTACATATTCAAGAATATCATTCTCTGACTTCATCCACAAAGGAATCATAACATAACCTATTGAGTTTCCCCATCTGCACTTTGAACCTTTTGCCATCATATCAGCCAGGTCCTGTATATAGATTTGTATGTTAGATTTTTAGTAGTTTTAACCATGGAGGTAATTATTTGATAAAGAAAGCAAAGATCGTTAGGGTATGTTGTTCAGCACCTCAATATTTCTATTTGGCCTTAGGTTGAAAAAAACAACCCCATGAAGACATATTTTCTCTAGAGCTTTTCTTGACATTGAAGTTGTCTGAAGATCTGCTCATAAATTCGGAAATAATTGTTAGCAAATGTTAATTTCTGATTGTTATTTCTAGTGACAAAATATGATAAAAAGTCCACAGTACAATTTTGTTTATTGAACTTAGGAAAAAGAAAATTATTTACTAAGTGGGATTAAGAATCGAGTTTGCTGCCTTAGAAATATAAAATCTTAGGGTTGTAATTATTCATTCACACGACTAATAAAGAAACTCATTTACACGACTAATAAAAAAATCCAAAATGGGTGTTTGCCTTAGTTTTGTTTTCTCTCTAAGGTTTATGTTCTTCTTCTTGTTTGATTCGACCTATTTACAACAAGTGGTATCCGAGCTCAAGGTTTTCAATAATTTGAGCGATGTCCAAAAGTTCTCTCAAGTTCGATATTCCTAGGTTCGATGGGAATGAAAATTTTGGCCTATGGCAGGGGCGAGTCAATGATCTGTTCACGCAGCAGGGGATGAAGAAAGCATTGTTAGCGAGAAAATCATAAGCGATCACGGCAGAGATTTGGGAACATATGCAGGATCATGTTGTTTTAATGGTTCGTCTGTGTCTCTTCTACGATATTTCCAACTAGGTAATGAACATCACGACTTGTGTGTCGATATGGGAGAAGTTGGAGAAGATGTATATGTCGAATTCTCTGTTCAGCAAGCTTTATCTGAAACATAAGTTGTACGGGTTGAAGATGTCGGAATCATGAGATCTTATTGTGCACGTCAACAACTTCAGTCAAATCATATGTGATCTGGAACATTTGGATGTAAAAATTGAGGATGAAGATATAGTCATAATCTTATTGTGTTCTCTGCTTCCTTAGTATGAGACTTTGTCGACAACGCTTAGTATTAGACTTTGTCGACAGCAACTATAGGGCTGGAGACAGTTTATTCTTCGTTGCAATCTCATTATGAACAACGAAAAAACACTGGTGTCGGGGATAAGTCTCAAGGTTTATGGGTTGTAACTTGTATGTGAGTTACAATCAGCATAGGGGAAGGAAGAAAGAGAATCAATCGGATGGGAAAAGCATAGACATATCAAAATCTAAGGCTCGAAGGAATTCGATGTAATTTGGTTGTGTCAAGAAGGGTCACTATAGGAGATATTGTCCTACTAAGAAGCATAACGCAGGAAGTTCTGCGAACGTGGTTCTGAAGAAGAAATATTGAGAGGAAGAGGCTGAGAACGACTTGCTTGCAGTGACATCAGGAAGTCACACAGATTCTTGAATTCTAGATACAGGTGCATCATTCCATTTGACTTCTCCAACGAATGGTTTGAGATGTATAAGGTTGGGAACATGGGTTATGTTCAGTTACAAACGCTATGACATGTACTATAGTTGGTATTGGGCAGATCAAATTCCACATGCACGATGGCATTATCAGAACATTGAAAGATGTCAGGCATGTTCCAGCGGTGAAGAATCTGATCCCCTTAGGTTTACTTCATAGGACCGGATTCAAATTTAGAGCTGGTGAAGATGAAGGTGTTGTGAAGGTTTGCAAAGGAGATATGGTCATGGTGACAGCTAGGAGTGTTTGTCGGTGGTTAGAAAGGGTATTTGTAGGCGGAGCTGCAGTTGCGCTGTCTGAATCTGATTGCACATCACTTTGGCATATGCGCATGGGGCATATAGGAGAACATGGCTTGACAAAACTCCAAAAAGGTATTATGGACGGATTAAAGAGCTGCAAGATGTATTTTTGCAGGTTCTGTGTGATGGGAAAACTGTCCACGGTAAGAGTCTTTTAGACTATGTCCATTATGATGTGTGGGGTCCAACTCGAGAATGGTCATGGGAGGATCTAGGTATTTCATCATCTTCATTGATGATTTCTCGAGGAAGATTTGAGTGTACTTCTTGAAGGAGAAATCTGAAATATTCATGAACTTTAAGATTTGGAAGGCTGAAGTAGAAAACCAAGTAGAGATCGGCGAAGGTTTACGAGTTAGATAGTCGTCGAGTCGACACGTAGGTCATTTGTGTTGAACCGGGTCTTGCAACTCAAAACCGGAAAAGGCCTACATTCATATTAATGGTAGAAATTAGTTAATTGGGCCTCAATGATTGAAATGTGGCCCAAATCATTCGAGGTTAAGTTTAGGTTTACAACAAACTCATTCATAATCTTTCTTCATTTTGTTACAACGAAGAAAAGAGAGAAAAAATAGCAAAGAGAGAATCAAGAGAGAAGTCAAAGTGTAGCAGCATAAGGTCTTCCTCTTCGCCGATCTTCGAGAAGACTTCGGCTGATCTTTGCGATGACGATTGCTTGCGAAGTCCTCAGCAACTCGATCTCTGTAGAAGTCCCTTCAGCTAACAATCGCAAGCTTATTCATTAAATAGTTCCAACACAAAAAAGTTCGTCTGATTGTGTACTATCGATCATAGTGAAGCATGATAGTTTTGTTTTTCTCCGCAGATACGCAGGGAACTAGGTTAACAAACGTATTGTGTCCTTAGTTTCTTGATTCCGTGATTTCAACAAATTGAAAAAACTAATATATATATTTTATGAAATGATTTTTATGGTTTTCTTTTCTTAGAGTGTAGATTATTAAGATATATAAACTTTAATGTTTTGATTTTTAGATAAAAAGTATTTCTTCATTTGTATATATGTGAAGAAATAAAAAAAAAGGTTTTAATTTTTAGGTTTTAATGTTTATCTGGCAACAAATGAATAATGATGTGTTACACTTACAAGTTGCAACGGTTATATCACACCTCTAATTCGGTCGTTAAGAATAAAAATGTCCCAACAACTACAGAGAATCAGAGATGAAAATGTATGGATTAATTGATAGAAGTTAGAAAATGATAATTAATATGCAGATGTGAGATTAATACTTTTCATTTTGTGAAGGAAGTACATGTTTCAAACTCCTACCATAATGGCTTTAAGAAAAAAAAAAGTTAAGATGAACAAGCAAATAAAACAGGGTAGGACTTGTGAGTTGTAGTTGGAGTTCAACGTATATAGTGTACACATATTTTAACAGAAATTGATTGAGACTTTCTACGGTTTCCAATCATACACACATACATATTATATATAGTTATATATAGTAATAAGGTGCGTACGTAAACCTTAAAAGGAGACGTAACACACAATGTCGAAAATATAACATGCATAACATAATTATGTTTGACACGAAATCGAGTAAAATAATAACAGTTTTGTAAGAGTATATAAGTTCTCTAAACCTTATTCAGCAAAAAGAAAAAAAAGGTTCTCTAAACCTCCAAATCTGGAGAACTTCTTTCTAGGGCAGCAAATTTCATTGCGTGGAGTGCTTCGATGATGAGATCACATAAGTGACGAGGGTCTGGAATCACGTCTAGATCAACTCCAAGATTAATAATAACCTTGTTTACATAACTTTGAATACTGATATTGAGCGCCTTTTCAACAAAACAAAAAAACAATTACATCATAGTTAGTTTCGTCTATTAAGTTTTTGGTTTTGTTCATAGTAGTTTTATTCATATATCTAGTTTTGTCATTTTTATCATTTTTAGATCTGAATTAATAATAAAATAAAAGCTTATAAAATAATTCGTTTTGTAATCTAATTGAAAAGTATAATGATTTTTAGATTTTATAAAAAAAAAATATAAAATAGATAAGAATCTTTTGACACATATCAAAATCTAATTTTAAAAAAAAATTTACATGTATTATAATCTGATCGACTAATAAACATGTATTAGTCATGTATCGTGATTATCTTAATTATAAAATAAACCCATTAAAATTTATATGATATAAAATAGCTTAGTTATAGTTTGAAAGAGTGCTACCAAAAGGAAAATGTTACTTTCGTTCATATAAAGTCTCTGATTGAATTTTCTTACGTATATTTGTTTTCGATCGATAATAAAATTATTGTTCACGTTAAGAAAAACATTTCTTTAATTTTTTTTTGTAATACTTCTTTTTGGAAAATTTCATTTGTATCTATAAATTTTAAATGATGTTTGATTTTTTTCATATAAATAAAAAAATTATAATAAACACAAACGCTAAAAACTAGATTAATAATATTTCCATATTCTGGTATAGTCTATTATTTATATGCATATCAAGTTGTAAAAATAAATTGCTGAGCATAATATAATAAAATAATACAATAAAATAAAAAAGAATAAATAAAAAGTCTAAAAAAGTTAGATATAAAATTAGGTATGTAATAAAATGTGTTGAAAAGAGTTATAAAAAATCTAAGAGAATACATGAATTACAGAAATGTTTTTGATAGTACCTGTGGTGGACCCAAAATATTTGCAGCAACGTATATTATTTGATGGCCGAAAAAGCTAATTTCTTCGGCTGGACCAACCACATTTGAGAATATCATTGTTGTGCTACCAAAAATTCTCAGTACAAGGGTTTTGAGTGCCTGTTTTCCACATACACACATCCAAATTTATGTCGACTAGATGTACAAAATACATAATATTATAATTGGAACTATCAAGATAATGGTTATTTATTGTCTTACATTTAATCCGAAAACCTCCACGGTTAATTTGAACAAACCATAGAAAAATAGAGGCTCGAGAGAAAGTTTTTTGCGATCCATAATAGTTTTGGCTTGTCGTACATATTCAAGAATATCATTCTCTGACTTCATCCACAAAGGAATCATAACATAACCTATTGAGTTTCCCCATCTGCACTTTGAACCTTTTGCCATCATATCAGCCAGGTCCTGTATATAGATTTGTATGTTAGATTTTTAGTAGTTTTAACCATGGAGGTAATTATTTGATAAAGAAAGCAAAGATCGTTAGGGTATGTTGTTCAGCACCTCAATATTTCTATTTGGCCTTAGGTTGAAAAAAACAACCCCATGAAGACATATTTTCTCTAGAGCTTTTCTTGACATTGAAGTTGTCTGAAGATCTGCTCATAAATTCGGAAATAATTGTTAGCAAATGTTAATTTCTGATTGTTATTTCTAGTGACAAAATATGATAAAAAGTCCACAGTACAATTTTGTTTATTGAACTTAGGAAAAAGAAAATTATTTACTAAGTGGGATTAAGAATCGAGTTTGCTGCCTTAGAAATATAAAATCTTAGGGTTGTAATTATTCATTCACACGACTAATAAAGAAACTCATTTACACGACTAATAAAAAAATCCAAAATGGGTGTTTGCCTTAGTTTTGTTTTCTCTCTAAGGTTTATGTTCTTCTTCTTGTTTGATTCGACCTATTTACAACAAGTGGTATCCGAGCTCAAGGTTTTCAATAATTTGAGCGATGTCCAAAAGTTCTCTCAAGTTCGATATTCCTAGGTTCGATGGGAATGAAAATTTTGGCCTATGGCAGGGGCGAGTCAATGATCTGTTCACGCAGCAGGGGATGAAGAAAGCATTGTTAGCGAGAAAATCATAAGCGATCACGGCAGAGATTTGGGAACATATGCAGGATCATGTTGTTTTAATGGTTCGTCTGTGTCTCTTCTACGATATTTCCAACTAGGTAATGAACATCACGACTTGTGTGTCGATATGGGAGAAGTTGGAGAAGATGTATATGTCGAATTCTCTGTTCAGCAAGCTTTATCTGAAACATAAGTTGTACGGGTTGAAGATGTCGGAATCATGAGATCTTATTGTGCACGTCAACAACTTCAGTCAAATCATATGTGATCTGGAACATTTGGATGTAAAAATTGAGGATGAAGATATAGTCATAATCTTATTGTGTTCTCTGCTTCCTTAGTATGAGACTTTGTCGACAACGCTTAGTATTAGACTTTGTCGACAGCAACTATAGGGCTGGAGACAGTTTATTCTTCGTTGCAATCTCATTATGAACAACGAAAAAACACTGGTGTCGGGGATAAGTCTCAAGGTTTATGGGTTGTAACTTGTATGTGAGTTACAATCAGCATAGGGGAAGGAAGAAAGAGAATCAATCGGATGGGAAAAGCATAGACATATCAAAATCTAAGGCTCGAAGGAATTCGATGTAATTTGGTTGTGTCAAGAAGGGTCACTATAGGAGATATTGTCCTACTAAGAAGCATAACGCAGGAAGTTCTGCGAACGTGGTTCTGAAGAAGAAATATTGAGAGGAAGAGGCTGAGAACGACTTGCTTGCAGTGACATCAGGAAGTCACACAGATTCTTGAATTCTAGATACAGGTGCATCATTCCATTTGACTTCTCCAACGAATGGTTTGAGATGTATAAGGTTGGGAACATGGGTTATGTTCAGTTACAAACGCTATGACATGTACTATAGTTGGTATTGGGCAGATCAAATTCCACATGCACGATGGCATTATCAGAACATTGAAAGATGTCAGGCATGTTCCAGCGGTGAAGAATCTGATCCCCTTAGGTTTACTTCATAGGACCGGATTCAAATTTAGAGCTGGTGAAGATGAAGGTGTTGTGAAGGTTTGCAAAGGAGATATGGTCATGGTGACAGCTAGGAGTGTTTGTCGGTGGTTAGAAAGGGTATTTGTAGGCGGAGCTGCAGTTGCGCTGTCTGAATCTGATTGCACATCACTTTGGCATATGCGCATGGGGCATATAGGAGAACATGGCTTGACAAAACTCCAAAAAGGTATTATGGACGGATTAAAGAGCTGCAAGATGTATTTTTGCAGGTTCTGTGTGATGGGAAAACTGTCCACGGTAAGAGTCTTTTAGACTATGTCCATTATGATGTGTGGGGTCCAACTCGAGAATGGTCATGGGAGGATCTAGGTATTTCATCATCTTCATTGATGATTTCTCGAGGAAGATTTGAGTGTACTTCTTGAAGGAGAAATCTGAAATATTCATGAACTTTAAGATTTGGAAGGCTGAAGTAGAAAACCAAGTAGAGATCGGCGAAGGTTTACGAGTTAGATAGTCGTCGAGTCGACACGTAGGTCATTTGTGTTGAACCGGGTCTTGCAACTCAAAACCGGAAAAGGCCTACATTCATATTAATGGTAGAAATTAGTTAATTGGGCCTCAATGATTGAAATGTGGCCCAAATCATTCGAGGTTAAGTTTAGGTTTACAACAAACTCATTCATAATCTTTCTTCATTTTGTTACAACGAAGAAAAGAGAGAAAAAATAGCAAAGAGAGAATCAAGAGAGAAGTCAAAGTGTAGCAGCATAAGGTCTTCCTCTTCGCCGATCTTCGAGAAGACTTCGGCTGATCTTTGCGATGACGATTGCTTGCGAAGTCCTCAGCAACTCGATCTCTGTAGAAGTCCCTTCAGCTAACAATCGCAAGCTTATTCATTAAATAGTTCCAACACAAAAAAGTTCGTCTGATTGTGTACTATCGATCATAGTGAAGCATGATAGTTTTGTTTTTCTCCGCAGATACGCAGGGAACTAGGTTAACAAACGTATTGTGTCCTTAGTTTCTTGATTCCGTGATTTCAACAAATTGAAAAAACTAATATATATATTTTATGAAATGATTTTTATGGTTTTCTTTTCTTAGAGTGTAGATTATTAAGATATATAAACTTTAATGTTTTGATTTTTAGATAAAAAGTATTTCTTCATTTGTATATATGTGAAGAAATAAAAAAAAAGGTTTTAATTTTTAGGTTTTAATGTTTATCTGGCAACAAATGAATAATGATGTGTTACACTTACAAGTTGCAACGGTTATATCACACCTCTAATTCGGTCGTTAAGAATAAAAATGTCCCAACAACTACAGAGAATCAGAGATGAAAATGTATGGATTAATTGATAGAAGTTAGAAAATGATAATTAATATGCAGATGTGAGATTAATACTTTTCATTTTGTGAAGGAAGTACATGTTTCAAACTCCTACCATAATGGCTTTAAGAAAAAAAAAAGTTAAGATGAACAAGCAAATAAAACAGGGTAGGACTTGTGAGTTGTAGTTGGAGTTCAACGTATATAGTGTACACATATTTTAACAGAAATTGATTGAGACTTTCTACGGTTTCCAATCATACACACATACATATTATATATAGTTATATATAGTAATAAGGTGCGTACGTAAACCTTAAAAGGAGACGTAACACACAATGTCGAAAATATAACATGCATAACATAATTATGTTTGACACGAAATCGAGTAAAATAATAACAGTTTTGTAAGAGTATATAAGTTCTCTAAACCTTATTCAGCAAAAAGAAAAAAAAGGTTCTCTAAACCTCCAAATCTGGAGAACTTCTTTCTAGGGCAGCAAATTTCATTGCGTGGAGTGCTTCGATGATGAGATCACATAAGTGACGAGGGTCTGGAATCACGTCTAGATCAACTCCAAGATTAATAATAACCTTGTTTACATAACTTTGAATACTGATATTGAGCGCCTTTTCAACAAAACAAAAAAACAATTACATCATAGTTAGTTTCGTCTATTAAGTTTTTGGTTTTGTTCATAGTAGTTTTATTCATATATCTAGTTTTGTCATTTTTATCATTTTTAGATCTGAATTAATAATAAAATAAAAGCTTATAAAATAATTCGTTTTGTAATCTAATTGAAAAGTATAATGATTTTTAGATTTTATAAAAAAAAAATATAAAATAGATAAGAATCTTTTGACACATATCAAAATCTAATTTTAAAAAAAAATTTACATGTATTATAATCTGATCGACTAATAAACATGTATTAGTCATGTATCGTGATTATCTTAATTATAAAATAAACCCATTAAAATTTATATGATATAAAATAGCTTAGTTATAGTTTGAAAGAGTGCTACCAAAAGGAAAATGTTACTTTCGTTCATATAAAGTCTCTGATTGAATTTTCTTACGTATATTTGTTTTCGATCGATAATAAAATTATTGTTCACGTTAAGAAAAACATTTCTTTAATTTTTTTTTGTAATACTTCTTTTTGGAAAATTTCATTTGTATCTATAAATTTTAAATGATGTTTGATTTTTTTCATATAAATAAAAAAATTATAATAAACACAAACGCTAAAAACTAGATTAATAATATTTCCATATTCTGGTATAGTCTATTATTTATATGCATATCAAGTTGTAAAAATAAATTGCTGAGCATAATATAATAAAATAATACAATAAAATAAAAAAGAATAAATAAAAAGTCTAAAAAAGTTAGATATAAAATTAGGTATGTAATAAAATGTGTTGAAAAGAGTTATAAAAAATCTAAGAGAATACATGAATTACAGAAATGTTTTTGATAGTACCTGTGGTGGACCCAAAATATTTGCAGCAACGTATATTATTTGATGGCCGAAAAAGCTAATTTCTTCGGCTGGACCAACCACATTTGAGAATATCATTGTTGTGCTACCAAAAATTCTCAGTACAAGGGTTTTGAGTGCCTGTTTTCCACATACACACATCCAAATTTATGTCGACTAGATGTACAAAATACATAATATTATAATTGGAACTATCAAGATAATGGTTATTTATTGTCTTACATTTAATCCGAAAACCTCCACGGTTAATTTGAACAAACCATAGAAAAATAGAGGCTCGAGAGAAAGTTTTTTGCGATCCATAATAGTTTTGGCTTGTCGTACATATTCAAGAATATCATTCTCTGACTTCATCCACAAAGGAATCATAACATAACCTATTGAGTTTCCCCATCTGCACTTTGAACCTTTTGCCATCATATCAGCCAGGTCCTGTATATAGATTTGTATGTTAGATTTTTAGTAGTTTTAACCATGGAGGTAATTATTTGATAAAGAAAGCAAAGATCGTTAGGGTATGTTGTTCAGCACCTCAATATTTCTATTTGGCCTTAGGTTGAAAAAAACAACCCCATGAAGACATATTTTCTCTAGAGCTTTTCTTGACATTGAAGTTGTCTGAAGATCTGCTCATAAATTCGGAAATAATTGTTAGCAAATGTTAATTTCTGATTGTTATTTCTAGTGACAAAATATGATAAAAAGTCCACAGTACAATTTTGTTTATTGAACTTAGGAAAAAGAAAATTATTTACTAAGTGGGATTAAGAATCGAGTTTGCTGCCTTAGAAATATAAAATCTTAGGGTTGTAATTATTCATTCACACGACTAATAAAGAAACTCATTTACACGACTAATAAAAAAATCCAAAATGGGTGTTTGCCTTAGTTTTGTTTTCTCTCTAAGGTTTATGTTCTTCTTCTTGTTTGATTCGACCTATTTACAACAAGTGGTATCCGAGCTCAAGGTTTTCAATAATTTGAGCGATGTCCAAAAGTTCTCTCAAGTTCGATATTCCTAGGTTCGATGGGAATGAAAATTTTGGCCTATGGCAGGGGCGAGTCAATGATCTGTTCACGCAGCAGGGGATGAAGAAAGCATTGTTAGCGAGAAAATCATAAGCGATCACGGCAGAGATTTGGGAACATATGCAGGATCATGTTGTTTTAATGGTTCGTCTGTGTCTCTTCTACGATATTTCCAACTAGGTAATGAACATCACGACTTGTGTGTCGATATGGGAGAAGTTGGAGAAGATGTATATGTCGAATTCTCTGTTCAGCAAGCTTTATCTGAAACATAAGTTGTACGGGTTGAAGATGTCGGAATCATGAGATCTTATTGTGCACGTCAACAACTTCAGTCAAATCATATGTGATCTGGAACATTTGGATGTAAAAATTGAGGATGAAGATATAGTCATAATCTTATTGTGTTCTCTGCTTCCTTAGTATGAGACTTTGTCGACAACGCTTAGTATTAGACTTTGTCGACAGCAACTATAGGGCTGGAGACAGTTTATTCTTCGTTGCAATCTCATTATGAACAACGAAAAAACACTGGTGTCGGGGATAAGTCTCAAGGTTTATGGGTTGTAACTTGTATGTGAGTTACAATCAGCATAGGGGAAGGAAGAAAGAGAATCAATCGGATGGGAAAAGCATAGACATATCAAAATCTAAGGCTCGAAGGAATTCGATGTAATTTGGTTGTGTCAAGAAGGGTCACTATAGGAGATATTGTCCTACTAAGAAGCATAACGCAGGAAGTTCTGCGAACGTGGTTCTGAAGAAGAAATATTGAGAGGAAGAGGCTGAGAACGACTTGCTTGCAGTGACATCAGGAAGTCACACAGATTCTTGAATTCTAGATACAGGTGCATCATTCCATTTGACTTCTCCAACGAATGGTTTGAGATGTATAAGGTTGGGAACATGGGTTATGTTCAGTTACAAACGCTATGACATGTACTATAGTTGGTATTGGGCAGATCAAATTCCACATGCACGATGGCATTATCAGAACATTGAAAGATGTCAGGCATGTTCCAGCGGTGAAGAATCTGATCCCCTTAGGTTTACTTCATAGGACCGGATTCAAATTTAGAGCTGGTGAAGATGAAGGTGTTGTGAAGGTTTGCAAAGGAGATATGGTCATGGTGACAGCTAGGAGTGTTTGTCGGTGGTTAGAAAGGGTATTTGTAGGCGGAGCTGCAGTTGCGCTGTCTGAATCTGATTGCACATCACTTTGGCATATGCGCATGGGGCATATAGGAGAACATGGCTTGACAAAACTCCAAAAAGGTATTATGGACGGATTAAAGAGCTGCAAGATGTATTTTTGCAGGTTCTGTGTGATGGGAAAACTGTCCACGGTAAGAGTCTTTTAGACTATGTCCATTATGATGTGTGGGGTCCAACTCGAGAATGGTCATGGGAGGATCTAGGTATTTCATCATCTTCATTGATGATTTCTCGAGGAAGATTTGAGTGTACTTCTTGAAGGAGAAATCTGAAATATTCATGAACTTTAAGATTTGGAAGGCTGAAGTAGAAAACCAAGTAGAGATCGGCGAAGGTTTACGAGTTAGATAGTCGTCGAGTCGACACGTAGGTCATTTGTGTTGAACCGGGTCTTGCAACTCAAAACCGGAAAAGGCCTACATTCATATTAATGGTAGAAATTAGTTAATTGGGCCTCAATGATTGAAATGTGGCCCAAATCATTCGAGGTTAAGTTTAGGTTTACAACAAACTCATTCATAATCTTTCTTCATTTTGTTACAACGAAGAAAAGAGAGAAAAAATAGCAAAGAGAGAATCAAGAGAGAAGTCAAAGTGTAGCAGCATAAGGTCTTCCTCTTCGCCGATCTTCGAGAAGACTTCGGCTGATCTTTGCGATGACGATTGCTTGCGAAGTCCTCAGCAACTCGATCTCTGTAGAAGTCCCTTCAGCTAACAATCGCAAGCTTATTCATTAAATAGTTCCAACACAAAAAAGTTCGTCTGATTGTGTACTATCGATCATAGTGAAGCATGATAGTTTTGTTTTTCTCCGCAGATACGCAGGGAACTAGGTTAACAAACGTATTGTGTCCTTAGTTTCTTGATTCCGTGATTTCAACAAATTGAAAAAACTAATATATATATTTTATGAAATGATTTTTATGGTTTTCTTTTCTTAGAGTGTAGATTATTAAGATATATAAACTTTAATGTTTTGATTTTTAGATAAAAAGTATTTCTTCATTTGTATATATGTGAAGAAATAAAAAAAAAGGTTTTAATTTTTAGGTTTTAATGTTTATCTGGCAACAAATGAATAATGATGTGTTACACTTACAAGTTGCAACGGTTATATCACACCTCTAATTCGGTCGTTAAGAATAAAAATGTCCCAACAACTACAGAGAATCAGAGATGAAAATGTATGGATTAATTGATAGAAGTTAGAAAATGATAATTAATATGCAGATGTGAGATTAATACTTTTCATTTTGTGAAGGAAGTACATGTTTCAAACTCCTACCATAATGGCTTTAAGAAAAAAAAAAGTTAAGATGAACAAGCAAATAAAACAGGGTAGGACTTGTGAGTTGTAGTTGGAGTTCAACGTATATAGTGTACACATATTTTAACAGAAATTGATTGAGACTTTCTACGGTTTCCAATCATACACACATACATATTATATATAGTTATATATAGTAATAAGGTGCGTACGTAAACCTTAAAAGGAGACGTAACACACAATGTCGAAAATATAACATGCATAACATAATTATGTTTGACACGAAATCGAGTAAAATAATAACAGTTTTGTAAGAGTATATAAGTTCTCTAAACCTTATTCAGCAAAAAGAAAAAAAAGGTTCTCTAAACCTCCAAATCTGGAGAACTTCTTTCTAGGGCAGCAAATTTCATTGCGTGGAGTGCTTCGATGATGAGATCACATAAGTGACGAGGGTCTGGAATCACGTCTAGATCAACTCCAAGATTAATAATAACCTTGTTTACATAACTTTGAATACTGATATTGAGCGCCTTTTCAACAAAACAAAAAAACAATTACATCATAGTTAGTTTCGTCTATTAAGTTTTTGGTTTTGTTCATAGTAGTTTTATTCATATATCTAGTTTTGTCATTTTTATCATTTTTAGATCTGAATTAATAATAAAATAAAAGCTTATAAAATAATTCGTTTTGTAATCTAATTGAAAAGTATAATGATTTTTAGATTTTATAAAAAAAAAATATAAAATAGATAAGAATCTTTTGACACATATCAAAATCTAATTTTAAAAAAAAATTTACATGTATTATAATCTGATCGACTAATAAACATGTATTAGTCATGTATCGTGATTATCTTAATTATAAAATAAACCCATTAAAATTTATATGATATAAAATAGCTTAGTTATAGTTTGAAAGAGTGCTACCAAAAGGAAAATGTTACTTTCGTTCATATAAAGTCTCTGATTGAATTTTCTTACGTATATTTGTTTTCGATCGATAATAAAATTATTGTTCACGTTAAGAAAAACATTTCTTTAATTTTTTTTTGTAATACTTCTTTTTGGAAAATTTCATTTGTATCTATAAATTTTAAATGATGTTTGATTTTTTTCATATAAATAAAAAAATTATAATAAACACAAACGCTAAAAACTAGATTAATAATATTTCCATATTCTGGTATAGTCTATTATTTATATGCATATCAAGTTGTAAAAATAAATTGCTGAGCATAATATAATAAAATAATACAATAAAATAAAAAAGAATAAATAAAAAGTCTAAAAAAGTTAGATATAAAATTAGGTATGTAATAAAATGTGTTGAAAAGAGTTATAAAAAATCTAAGAGAATACATGAATTACAGAAATGTTTTTGATAGTACCTGTGGTGGACCCAAAATATTTGCAGCAACGTATATTATTTGATGGCCGAAAAAGCTAATTTCTTCGGCTGGACCAACCACATTTGAGAATATCATTGTTGTGCTACCAAAAATTCTCAGTACAAGGGTTTTGAGTGCCTGTTTTCCACATACACACATCCAAATTTATGTCGACTAGATGTACAAAATACATAATATTATAATTGGAACTATCAAGATAATGGTTATTTATTGTCTTACATTTAATCCGAAAACCTCCACGGTTAATTTGAACAAACCATAGAAAAATAGAGGCTCGAGAGAAAGTTTTTTGCGATCCATAATAGTTTTGGCTTGTCGTACATATTCAAGAATATCATTCTCTGACTTCATCCACAAAGGAATCATAACATAACCTATTGAGTTTCCCCATCTGCACTTTGAACCTTTTGCCATCATATCAGCCAGGTCCTGTATATAGATTTGTATGTTAGATTTTTAGTAGTTTTAACCATGGAGGTAATTATTTGATAAAGAAAGCAAAGATCGTTAGGGTATGTTGTTCAGCACCTCAATATTTCTATTTGGCCTTAGGTTGAAAAAAACAACCCCATGAAGACATATTTTCTCTAGAGCTTTTCTTGACATTGAAGTTGTCTGAAGATCTGCTCATAAATTCGGAAATAATTGTTAGCAAATGTTAATTTCTGATTGTTATTTCTAGTGACAAAATATGATAAAAAGTCCACAGTACAATTTTGTTTATTGAACTTAGGAAAAAGAAAATTATTTACTAAGTGGGATTAAGAATCGAGTTTGCTGCCTTAGAAATATAAAATCTTAGGGTTGTAATTATTCATTCACACGACTAATAAAGAAACTCATTTACACGACTAATAAAAAAATCCAAAATGGGTGTTTGCCTTAGTTTTGTTTTCTCTCTAAGGTTTATGTTCTTCTTCTTGTTTGATTCGACCTATTTACAACAAGTGGTATCCGAGCTCAAGGTTTTCAATAATTTGAGCGATGTCCAAAAGTTCTCTCAAGTTCGATATTCCTAGGTTCGATGGGAATGAAAATTTTGGCCTATGGCAGGGGCGAGTCAATGATCTGTTCACGCAGCAGGGGATGAAGAAAGCATTGTTAGCGAGAAAATCATAAGCGATCACGGCAGAGATTTGGGAACATATGCAGGATCATGTTGTTTTAATGGTTCGTCTGTGTCTCTTCTACGATATTTCCAACTAGGTAATGAACATCACGACTTGTGTGTCGATATGGGAGAAGTTGGAGAAGATGTATATGTCGAATTCTCTGTTCAGCAAGCTTTATCTGAAACATAAGTTGTACGGGTTGAAGATGTCGGAATCATGAGATCTTATTGTGCACGTCAACAACTTCAGTCAAATCATATGTGATCTGGAACATTTGGATGTAAAAATTGAGGATGAAGATATAGTCATAATCTTATTGTGTTCTCTGCTTCCTTAGTATGAGACTTTGTCGACAACGCTTAGTATTAGACTTTGTCGACAGCAACTATAGGGCTGGAGACAGTTTATTCTTCGTTGCAATCTCATTATGAACAACGAAAAAACACTGGTGTCGGGGATAAGTCTCAAGGTTTATGGGTTGTAACTTGTATGTGAGTTACAATCAGCATAGGGGAAGGAAGAAAGAGAATCAATCGGATGGGAAAAGCATAGACATATCAAAATCTAAGGCTCGAAGGAATTCGATGTAATTTGGTTGTGTCAAGAAGGGTCACTATAGGAGATATTGTCCTACTAAGAAGCATAACGCAGGAAGTTCTGCGAACGTGGTTCTGAAGAAGAAATATTGAGAGGAAGAGGCTGAGAACGACTTGCTTGCAGTGACATCAGGAAGTCACACAGATTCTTGAATTCTAGATACAGGTGCATCATTCCATTTGACTTCTCCAACGAATGGTTTGAGATGTATAAGGTTGGGAACATGGGTTATGTTCAGTTACAAACGCTATGACATGTACTATAGTTGGTATTGGGCAGATCAAATTCCACATGCACGATGGCATTATCAGAACATTGAAAGATGTCAGGCATGTTCCAGCGGTGAAGAATCTGATCCCCTTAGGTTTACTTCATAGGACCGGATTCAAATTTAGAGCTGGTGAAGATGAAGGTGTTGTGAAGGTTTGCAAAGGAGATATGGTCATGGTGACAGCTAGGAGTGTTTGTCGGTGGTTAGAAAGGGTATTTGTAGGCGGAGCTGCAGTTGCGCTGTCTGAATCTGATTGCACATCACTTTGGCATATGCGCATGGGGCATATAGGAGAACATGGCTTGACAAAACTCCAAAAAGGTATTATGGACGGATTAAAGAGCTGCAAGATGTATTTTTGCAGGTTCTGTGTGATGGGAAAACTGTCCACGGTAAGAGTCTTTTAGACTATGTCCATTATGATGTGTGGGGTCCAACTCGAGAATGGTCATGGGAGGATCTAGGTATTTCATCATCTTCATTGATGATTTCTCGAGGAAGATTTGAGTGTACTTCTTGAAGGAGAAATCTGAAATATTCATGAACTTTAAGATTTGGAAGGCTGAAGTAGAAAACCAAGTAGAGATCGGCGAAGGTTTACGAGTTAGATAGTCGTCGAGTCGACACGTAGGTCATTTGTGTTGAACCGGGTCTTGCAACTCAAAACCGGAAAAGGCCTACATTCATATTAATGGTAGAAATTAGTTAATTGGGCCTCAATGATTGAAATGTGGCCCAAATCATTCGAGGTTAAGTTTAGGTTTACAACAAACTCATTCATAATCTTTCTTCATTTTGTTACAACGAAGAAAAGAGAGAAAAAATAGCAAAGAGAGAATCAAGAGAGAAGTCAAAGTGTAGCAGCATAAGGTCTTCCTCTTCGCCGATCTTCGAGAAGACTTCGGCTGATCTTTGCGATGACGATTGCTTGCGAAGTCCTCAGCAACTCGATCTCTGTAGAAGTCCCTTCAGCTAACAATCGCAAGCTTATTCATTAAATAGTTCCAACACAAAAAAGTTCGTCTGATTGTGTACTATCGATCATAGTGAAGCATGATAGTTTTGTTTTTCTCCGCAGATACGCAGGGAACTAGGTTAACAAACGTATTGTGTCCTTAGTTTCTTGATTCCGTGATTTCAACAAATTGAAAAAACTAATATATATATTTTATGAAATGATTTTTATGGTTTTCTTTTCTTAGAGTGTAGATTATTAAGATATATAAACTTTAATGTTTTGATTTTTAGATAAAAAGTATTTCTTCATTTGTATATATGTGAAGAAATAAAAAAAAAGGTTTTAATTTTTAGGTTTTAATGTTTATCTGGCAACAAATGAATAATGATGTGTTACACTTACAAGTTGCAACGGTTATATCACACCTCTAATTCGGTCGTTAAGAATAAAAATGTCCCAACAACTACAGAGAATCAGAGATGAAAATGTATGGATTAATTGATAGAAGTTAGAAAATGATAATTAATATGCAGATGTGAGATTAATACTTTTCATTTTGTGAAGGAAGTACATGTTTCAAACTCCTACCATAATGGCTTTAAGAAAAAAAAAAGTTAAGATGAACAAGCAAATAAAACAGGGTAGGACTTGTGAGTTGTAGTTGGAGTTCAACGTATATAGTGTACACATATTTTAACAGAAATTGATTGAGACTTTCTACGGTTTCCAATCATACACACATACATATTATATATAGTTATATATAGTAATAAGGTGCGTACGTAAACCTTAAAAGGAGACGTAACACACAATGTCGAAAATATAACATGCATAACATAATTATGTTTGACACGAAATCGAGTAAAATAATAACAGTTTTGTAAGAGTATATAAGTTCTCTAAACCTTATTCAGCAAAAAGAAAAAAAAGGTTCTCTAAACCTCCAAATCTGGAGAACTTCTTTCTAGGGCAGCAAATTTCATTGCGTGGAGTGCTTCGATGATGAGATCACATAAGTGACGAGGGTCTGGAATCACGTCTAGATCAACTCCAAGATTAATAATAACCTTGTTTACATAACTTTGAATACTGATATTGAGCGCCTTTTCAACAAAACAAAAAAACAATTACATCATAGTTAGTTTCGTCTATTAAGTTTTTGGTTTTGTTCATAGTAGTTTTATTCATATATCTAGTTTTGTCATTTTTATCATTTTTAGATCTGAATTAATAATAAAATAAAAGCTTATAAAATAATTCGTTTTGTAATCTAATTGAAAAGTATAATGATTTTTAGATTTTATAAAAAAAAAATATAAAATAGATAAGAATCTTTTGACACATATCAAAATCTAATTTTAAAAAAAAATTTACATGTATTATAATCTGATCGACTAATAAACATGTATTAGTCATGTATCGTGATTATCTTAATTATAAAATAAACCCATTAAAATTTATATGATATAAAATAGCTTAGTTATAGTTTGAAAGAGTGCTACCAAAAGGAAAATGTTACTTTCGTTCATATAAAGTCTCTGATTGAATTTTCTTACGTATATTTGTTTTCGATCGATAATAAAATTATTGTTCACGTTAAGAAAAACATTTCTTTAATTTTTTTTTGTAATACTTCTTTTTGGAAAATTTCATTTGTATCTATAAATTTTAAATGATGTTTGATTTTTTTCATATAAATAAAAAAATTATAATAAACACAAACGCTAAAAACTAGATTAATAATATTTCCATATTCTGGTATAGTCTATTATTTATATGCATATCAAGTTGTAAAAATAAATTGCTGAGCATAATATAATAAAATAATACAATAAAATAAAAAAGAATAAATAAAAAGTCTAAAAAAGTTAGATATAAAATTAGGTATGTAATAAAATGTGTTGAAAAGAGTTATAAAAAATCTAAGAGAATACATGAATTACAGAAATGTTTTTGATAGTACCTGTGGTGGACCCAAAATATTTGCAGCAACGTATATTATTTGATGGCCGAAAAAGCTAATTTCTTCGGCTGGACCAACCACATTTGAGAATATCATTGTTGTGCTACCAAAAATTCTCAGTACAAGGGTTTTGAGTGCCTGTTTTCCACATACACACATCCAAATTTATGTCGACTAGATGTACAAAATACATAATATTATAATTGGAACTATCAAGATAATGGTTATTTATTGTCTTACATTTAATCCGAAAACCTCCACGGTTAATTTGAACAAACCATAGAAAAATAGAGGCTCGAGAGAAAGTTTTTTGCGATCCATAATAGTTTTGGCTTGTCGTACATATTCAAGAATATCATTCTCTGACTTCATCCACAAAGGAATCATAACATAACCTATTGAGTTTCCCCATCTGCACTTTGAACCTTTTGCCATCATATCAGCCAGGTCCTGTATATAGATTTGTATGTTAGATTTTTAGTAGTTTTAACCATGGAGGTAATTATTTGATAAAGAAAGCAAAGATCGTTAGGGTATGTTGTTCAGCACCTCAATATTTCTATTTGGCCTTAGGTTGAAAAAAACAACCCCATGAAGACATATTTTCTCTAGAGCTTTTCTTGACATTGAAGTTGTCTGAAGATCTGCTCATAAATTCGGAAATAATTGTTAGCAAATGTTAATTTCTGATTGTTATTTCTAGTGACAAAATATGATAAAAAGTCCACAGTACAATTTTGTTTATTGAACTTAGGAAAAAGAAAATTATTTACTAAGTGGGATTAAGAATCGAGTTTGCTGCCTTAGAAATATAAAATCTTAGGGTTGTAATTATTCATTCACACGACTAATAAAGAAACTCATTTACACGACTAATAAAAAAATCCAAAATGGGTGTTTGCCTTAGTTTTGTTTTCTCTCTAAGGTTTATGTTCTTCTTCTTGTTTGATTCGACCTATTTACAACAAGTGGTATCCGAGCTCAAGGTTTTCAATAATTTGAGCGATGTCCAAAAGTTCTCTCAAGTTCGATATTCCTAGGTTCGATGGGAATGAAAATTTTGGCCTATGGCAGGGGCGAGTCAATGATCTGTTCACGCAGCAGGGGATGAAGAAAGCATTGTTAGCGAGAAAATCATAAGCGATCACGGCAGAGATTTGGGAACATATGCAGGATCATGTTGTTTTAATGGTTCGTCTGTGTCTCTTCTACGATATTTCCAACTAGGTAATGAACATCACGACTTGTGTGTCGATATGGGAGAAGTTGGAGAAGATGTATATGTCGAATTCTCTGTTCAGCAAGCTTTATCTGAAACATAAGTTGTACGGGTTGAAGATGTCGGAATCATGAGATCTTATTGTGCACGTCAACAACTTCAGTCAAATCATATGTGATCTGGAACATTTGGATGTAAAAATTGAGGATGAAGATATAGTCATAATCTTATTGTGTTCTCTGCTTCCTTAGTATGAGACTTTGTCGACAACGCTTAGTATTAGACTTTGTCGACAGCAACTATAGGGCTGGAGACAGTTTATTCTTCGTTGCAATCTCATTATGAACAACGAAAAAACACTGGTGTCGGGGATAAGTCTCAAGGTTTATGGGTTGTAACTTGTATGTGAGTTACAATCAGCATAGGGGAAGGAAGAAAGAGAATCAATCGGATGGGAAAAGCATAGACATATCAAAATCTAAGGCTCGAAGGAATTCGATGTAATTTGGTTGTGTCAAGAAGGGTCACTATAGGAGATATTGTCCTACTAAGAAGCATAACGCAGGAAGTTCTGCGAACGTGGTTCTGAAGAAGAAATATTGAGAGGAAGAGGCTGAGAACGACTTGCTTGCAGTGACATCAGGAAGTCACACAGATTCTTGAATTCTAGATACAGGTGCATCATTCCATTTGACTTCTCCAACGAATGGTTTGAGATGTATAAGGTTGGGAACATGGGTTATGTTCAGTTACAAACGCTATGACATGTACTATAGTTGGTATTGGGCAGATCAAATTCCACATGCACGATGGCATTATCAGAACATTGAAAGATGTCAGGCATGTTCCAGCGGTGAAGAATCTGATCCCCTTAGGTTTACTTCATAGGACCGGATTCAAATTTAGAGCTGGTGAAGATGAAGGTGTTGTGAAGGTTTGCAAAGGAGATATGGTCATGGTGACAGCTAGGAGTGTTTGTCGGTGGTTAGAAAGGGTATTTGTAGGCGGAGCTGCAGTTGCGCTGTCTGAATCTGATTGCACATCACTTTGGCATATGCGCATGGGGCATATAGGAGAACATGGCTTGACAAAACTCCAAAAAGGTATTATGGACGGATTAAAGAGCTGCAAGATGTATTTTTGCAGGTTCTGTGTGATGGGAAAACTGTCCACGGTAAGAGTCTTTTAGACTATGTCCATTATGATGTGTGGGGTCCAACTCGAGAATGGTCATGGGAGGATCTAGGTATTTCATCATCTTCATTGATGATTTCTCGAGGAAGATTTGAGTGTACTTCTTGAAGGAGAAATCTGAAATATTCATGAACTTTAAGATTTGGAAGGCTGAAGTAGAAAACCAAGTAGAGATCGGCGAAGGTTTACGAGTTAGATAGTCGTCGAGTCGACACGTAGGTCATTTGTGTTGAACCGGGTCTTGCAACTCAAAACCGGAAAAGGCCTACATTCATATTAATGGTAGAAATTAGTTAATTGGGCCTCAATGATTGAAATGTGGCCCAAATCATTCGAGGTTAAGTTTAGGTTTACAACAAACTCATTCATAATCTTTCTTCATTTTGTTACAACGAAGAAAAGAGAGAAAAAATAGCAAAGAGAGAATCAAGAGAGAAGTCAAAGTGTAGCAGCATAAGGTCTTCCTCTTCGCCGATCTTCGAGAAGACTTCGGCTGATCTTTGCGATGACGATTGCTTGCGAAGTCCTCAGCAACTCGATCTCTGTAGAAGTCCCTTCAGCTAACAATCGCAAGCTTATTCATTAAATAGTTCCAACACAAAAAAGTTCGTCTGATTGTGTACTATCGATCATAGTGAAGCATGATAGTTTTGTTTTTCTCCGCAGATACGCAGGGAACTAGGTTAACAAACGTATTGTGTCCTTAGTTTCTTGATTCCGTGATTTCAACAAATTGAAAAAACTAATATATATATTTTATGAAATGATTTTTATGGTTTTCTTTTCTTAGAGTGTAGATTATTAAGATATATAAACTTTAATGTTTTGATTTTTAGATAAAAAATATTTCTTCATTTGTATATATGTGAAGAAATAAAAAAAAAGGTTTTAATTTTTAGGTTTTAATGTTTATCTGGCAACAAATGAATAATGATGTGTTACACTTACAAGTTGCAACGGTTATATCACACCTCTAATTCGGTCGTTAAGAATAAAAATGTCCCAACAACTACAGAGAATCAGAGATGAAAATGTATGGATTAATTGATAGAAGTTAGAAAATGATAATTAATATGCAGATGTGAGATTAATACTTTTCATTTTGTGAAGGAAGTACATGTTTCAAACTCCTACCATAATGGCTTTAAGAAAAAAAAAAGTTAAGATGAACAAGCAAATAAAACAGGGTAGGACTTGTGAGTTGTAGTTGGAGTTCAACGTATATAGTGTACACATATTTTAACAGAAATTGATTGAGACTTTCTACGGTTTCCAATCATACACACATACATATTATATATAGTTATATATAGTAATAAGGTGCGTACGTAAACCTTAAAAGGAGACGTAACACACAATGTCGAAAATATAACATGCATAACATAATTATGTTTGACACGAAATCGAGTAAAATAATAACAGTTTTGTAAGAGTATATAAGTTCTCTAAACCTTATTCAGCAAAAAGAAAAAAAAGGTTCTCTAAACCTCCAAATCTGGAGAACTTCTTTCTAGGGCAGCAAATTTCATTGCGTGGAGTGCTNTTGAGGAATTGCTTGCAAGACATAAAAAGTCTTGTATCACACGACCGTGACCGCACCCTTCAGAATTAGAGTCAAACCATCCCTCTAGATACTCATGCTTCTCAAAACAAGTATCGACTGTGTGGTTGGTGCGACTACAATGAGTACAAAACATATTGTTCTAATCTCGCGTAACTGTGGTAATTGCATTCATGCCTGATTGGACAGCAAAACTAACAGCGTTGATGCGTTTTTATTTCGTGTGAGAGACGGTGAGATATCTTTCTTCAGACAAAAGTTCAGAATAAATCTGATCCAGACCAAGATCTTTTTCACGGGTAAGACGCCCCAAGAGATTTGTGCTAGAAGTGCCAAATCGAGAAGCATCCAATCCCATTAAGAACTGATGTATGAGTTTGTGATCACGTCGTATGTTGGAGGCCATTAGTATTGAACAATCAGACCTGTTGCAGCAACAACCTAGGACTGGTTCATAATCGTCAAGATCATCCCACATGCCTTTGAGTTTGCCAAAGAAGTCGCCACATCTTGTCCGTCTTGACGACTTGCCACGAGATATGCTTTAAATTCATGCACACCTATTGCATTCCCGGCTGAGAATATGGTCCATAGGCTTTTCAACATAACACGAGTGTTCCCAACCACATAGATAGCATGATGAATTTTGGGTTTGATACTAGCGTATAACCACCCAATCAACTTGGAGTTCACGGTCACCCAGTTGTCGTAGTCCTTATAGTTGGCCGCTAATTGTTGAATAGTTCCATCGATGAAACCAAGTTTTTGCTTGGCTCGAAGATTATTCCGTGTTAGCTTCGCCCATCGTTCATAATTGTCACCATTCAACATAATTGGAGTAAGAAAGTGGTAAGGATGATCCATGGGATAAAGGTAGTAGGGCGATGAGGAGATCTCATCTTTGGTGTTTGTAGCGACATGAGAAGCGAGTGGAGGAGTATTGGTGGAGGACACCATGACTTTTGATAAGAAGATTTGAGTGTAAAAACGAATATGATTTGATCAAAAGATCGTAGAGAGAATATGAATTTTACTGTTCGGATCGACTTGAAGTTTCGGCTCTGATACCATGTCAAACTTGATATGAACACCTTTACTTTTAGGGAAAGTTACTCAGATATCATACAAATTAGGTGATATGACCACTTACAAATTTTTTTTTTTTTTTATTACTATTATATTTCGCCTATATTTTTTATACCCAGCGTGTCCTTGTTACATGTTATAGGAAAAACGTAATTACAAGGAATGCCATTACTTTTTAATTCCACATCAGAAAAATGCGCCGCCACGTCAGAAATCGCTGACGTGTATTAATGAACTCAGCCGTAAAGCGCTACAGCGGCAATGACGGCTGAGTTACGGTATGTTGCGGCTGATTTAAGAAAATGGCTGAGTTATGAGATAACGGCTGACTTACGTGTATAATCCAGCCTGGTGTTTCGGCTGACTTAATGAAATATGTCTGAGTTATGAGAAAACGGCTCACTTACGAGCATAACCCAGCCATAAGTTACGGCTGAGTTATAACCCGATCGTTGATTTGTTAAAATTTGGCTGAGTTATTGTTTCGACACGGCTGAATTAACTTTCTTCGGCTTGCTGAGTTGTTGTTCCATGCTCCATTGGAGGAGTTATGTTTGAACAATCTCTCTGCGATTCTGGTGCTAGCGTGAAATATAATTGAAGATTTTGGATCATTCTGGAGCATTGTGGAAGAAGCTACAAAGTGATGAAGTCAAGAGCCAGATTTTACAAGGAGTGTCGATCTACACTACTCTCGTGTCGATCGACACTACTCTCGTGTCGATCGACACTACTCTCGTGTCGATCGACACTACTCTGGTGTCGATCAACACCAATCGTGGATTCACAAAGCCGCTTGATTTTACAAGTCTTGAAGGAAAAAGAAATTGCCCAGAAGTTTTCTTTATTTGCAAAAGTGCCCGAGCTCGTGTTTCTACCCTTATATATAGTTTTCAAAACCATTGTTTAGGTAGAATCTATTTTTTTTTAAAATCATAGAAGTTTAGGTTTTTTTTGAGAGAAAAATCAGACTCCTTTAGAGCAGATTTGGAACTCCTTTATTTCTTCTATTGATTTCTTTTATGCTTTCTATTCAAATAATGATTTCTGTTTCATTGATCATGTCTGAGTAGTTTGCTTGTTAGGTTTACGGTTTTTCAAGGGTGATTGATGAATTACTAGGATGAATTGAATTGTTAGGATAAATCATTAGAGTTCTTCATCTGGATTTGTGTTTAATGCTTATTCTAGCTTAATGACCTAGGATCTGATATTAGGTTGATTAATAGATGCGAGAGTATTATTGATTGTCTGAACTAATCTTAGATGAGCAAAATACCTATTCGCAAAGAGATTTGGTTTAGGGATTTTGTGAACAATTGAACATGTTATTAATGCTTGTCTGAATTGTTTGAATTTGCAAAGAGATTTGGAATTCTAGGGTTTAGACATAGATAATTTTCGCAGCGAGAGTTGGTTGATTTTACATTAGTGTTTCAAGTTCAAGAACTGTTCTTAATAAATTTCTAACATTCTGTCGAGACTTGCAATTTGGATCACCTAAGAATTTCTCTGAACGTTTCGTCTCCTGAATTTACAAGTCTTTAATTACCTGCTGTTTTTTAGTTTTACATTCTCACTTAGGTTAATTCGAAATTAGAATTATGCTGTGTCACTATCTCATTCCATGTGGATTCGATCCCTAAGTACTGCGACTGATCTCTTAATTTGAGAGAGTAGCTCTAGGGTAAATTTGAGAGCATATAAAATTTTGGCGCCGTTGCCGGGGAAGAATATTAGTTGCCCACATATTTTTAGTATTAGAATTTTGTCTAGGTTTTTATTTTAGTTTTTGGTTACTGATTTTCTGTAACTTTCTCTTGTGTTTGTTTCAGGTGTATGCTTAATCGCAGTACCAAAAGCAACAAGGAAAAGGAGCTTGTGATTTTGAGCGTAGGCGAACTCGCCAAATTGGAGAGGACTAACATGAAAGCCAAGAAGGAATCTCAATCCAATTATTCTGATGAGAGACGAAGAGGGTCAGTTGGTTGATGCAGAAGGGCATATGAGGAATGCTCAGGGATAGAGATTGGATGAGAACGGAGTTGTAGTCGCAAAACCAGATGGTGTCGATCGACACAACCTTGGTGTTGATCGACACCAAGCGGAGCAGAAGATAGCACGCAGGAATGTTGGGCGTGGAAGAACATTGGACGATTACAACAGGCCTGATAAGTTCTATGCTAATAGAGCTGCGATTCGTCCTCCTGCTTTTCAGAGGAATGATTTCGAGTTGAAGCCTGCATTCTACATACTTGTGGCTCAACATCCTTTTCATGGTCTTCCTAATGAGCATCCAATGGACCACATTGAGAGGTTTGAAGACTTGGCATCAAGCATTAAGGCTAATGGAGTGTCCAATGATTATCTCTTCTGCAAGCTTTTTCCTTACTCACTTGCTGGAGATGTTGCATACTGGCTAAAGCAGTTGCCACCATTGACTACCTGGGAGGACACAAAGAATGTATTCCTGTGCAATTTCTTTGATGATGCAAGGTCTGAAGATTTGAGGATGAAGATTTCTACTTTTTCTCAAGAACCAACTGAAGCATTCAAGGCTGTTTGGGTAAGATTCAAAGCATATCAGTGAGACTGTCCACACCATGGCTTCAGTGAGGTTCAGCTACTAGGAATCTTCTTTAGAGGTGTTGATTGGAGGTACCAGATGGTTCTGGACGCTGCCAGCAATGGAAACTTTAACACTAGATATCCAGAAGATGCATATGTGCGGATTGAGAACTTGGTTTCTAGCAATAGTACCAAGAATGCAGATCTTGAGAGGAAAAAGAAAGCTGGAAACATGGATGGAAGTCAGATCGCTGAGGTGAAGGCTAAGCTAGACTCAATGCATAACCTTCTGGTGAGAAAGAAGCAAGTCCAGTTTGCTGCTGAAGTTGATACTTTTGAGCATGAGGAAGAAGAAGTTAACTATGTCAATGGAGCTGGATTTCAAGGTCAAAGATTTGGCAATCAGCAAGGCTATGGTTCTTCCTACCAGAAGCCTTTTCAGAACAACAACTTCCAAAGAACTTATGGTTCTTCTTCTTACCAAAAACCTCCTGCGCAAGATAATGAGATGAAATCTATGCTGCAACAGATCTTGAAGGGTCAACAGAAGATGACTGTGGACTTCAATGGGAAGATTGATGCCTTGTACATAGATCTGAATGGGAAAATTGAGTCTCTAGGTACTCATGTCAAGCAATTGGATGTCCAAGTGGCTCAAACTGCTGGAGCTTTGAAGAGACAAGATGGGTTTCTTCCTGGAAAGACTGATACAAATCCAAGACATCATGTCAGTGCCATCATCGTAGGAAGTGCAGAAAATTTCGTGGAGGTTGAGAAGTTTGAGGAGCTTGAAAAAGAACACAATGTTGCAGTTACAAAACTGGTGTCGATCGACACCACTGCTGAGTGTCTATCGACACCAGTAGAAAACACAATTTTTCGAGCTCTGACGGACCAAAATCGAGCTCGATCGACACAGCATCCTCGACACAAAAGACTAGTGTCGATCGACACAAGTGATATGGCTCAGGTTTTACCCTAATAAAACTACTGCAAGTGCACAGCAAAAGCAATCGTAGTATAAGGGGTATCGAAATCCCAAGAGAAGTAGATGCTACACTAAGGTTTCTAAGTTCAGATTATGCTAAGAAGAAATAATTAAAAGTAAAAACAGAAAGCAATTAAAAGTGATGTAAGTTCAGGAGACGAAACGCTAGGTTCAGGGAAATTCTCAGGTGATCTAAATTACAGGTCTAGACAGAATGTTAGGAATTATTAAGCACTGTTCTTGAACTCGAAACACTAATGTAAAATCAACCAACTCTCGCTGCGAAGATTATCTATGTCTAAACCCTAGAATTCCAAATCTCTTTGCAAATTCAAACAATTCAGACAAGCATTAATATCAGGTTCGATTGTTCACAAAATCCTAAACCAAATCTCTTTGCGAATAGGTATTTTGCTCATCTAACATTAGTTCAGGCAATTAATAATACTCTCGCATCTATTAATCAACCTAAGATCAGATTCTAGGTCGCGAAGCTAGAATAAGCATTAAACACAAATCCAGATGAAGAACTCTAATGATTTTATCCTAACAATTTAATTCGACCTAACAATTCATTAATCACCTTTGAAAAACCCTAAACCTAACAAGCAAACTACTCAGACATGATCAATGGAACATAAATCATTATTTGAATAGAAAGCATAAAAGAAATCAATAGAAGAAAATAAAGGAGTTCCAAATCAGCTCTAAAGGAGTCTGATTTTTCTCTCCAAAAACCCTAAACTTCTATGATTCTTAAAGTATGAGATTATGCCTAAATAATGGCTTTGACAACTATATTTATAGGCCTAGGTTCGCATCTTCAATTCCTTGGAAGATTAGGAAAAGTCTTGGAGATTTCCTTTTCTTCAAAATATGGAAACTTCTCGATTCTGGAAATTGGAAAACCTGGTGTCGATCGACACCTTGCGAGTAAATTCACTCTGCTGACTTCATCACTTTGTGACTTTATTCCATTAAGCTCCAAAATGCATCCAAATCTCCAATTTATCTCCAATTGTACCTGAACCTGCATAGACTCTATATAGATTCAAAAATAGCCAAAAGACTCTATAAAAACACTTATATCATGGTCTAAAAATGGGTAAAAACCATGATATATCAACAAGCTGGGTGTCGATCGACACCTTTTCCAGACTTTGCCAGACACGTCTAAAGCTTCACAACTTGCAGAGGAAATGGTATACAAGCCTAAGGTTCCATATCCTCCAATACCCAAACACCTAAGGCCGCCCATTAGTGCAAAAGAGCTGGCTGGTTTCAACAAGAAAGTTAGAAGGATATCCAATGCGATCTCATTTGCTGAAGCTTGGGAGATTTATCCTTTGGGCGTTTTCTTTAAGAATTGCAGAGAGAGTCTTGAAGAAATTGAAGAACTCTTTAACAAAGCAAGGGGTACACCACCCTAGATGAAGCAACTGCTTAAGGCTGAAGACCCTGGGATGTTTGTTGTTCCATGCTCCATTGAAGGAGTTATGTTTGAACAATCTCTCTGCGATTATGGTGCTAGCATGAAGCATAATTGAAGATTTTGGATCATTTTGGAGCATTGTAGAAGAAGCTGTGAAGTGATGAAGTCAAGAGCCAGATTTTACAAGGAGTGTCGATCGACACTACTCTGGTGTCGATCAACACCAATCGTATATTCACAACGCCGCTTGATTTTACAAGTCTTGAAGGAAAAATAAATTGCCCAAAAGTTTTCTTTATTTGCAAAAGTCCCCCAGCTCGTGTTTCTACCCTTATATATAGTTTTCAAAACCATTGTTTAAGCATAATCTATTTTTTAAGAATCATAGAAATTTAGGTTTTTTTGGAGAGAAAAATCAGACACTTTTAGAGCAGATTTGGAACTCCTTTATTTCTTCTATTGATTTCTTTTATGCTTTCTATTCAAATAATGATTTTTATTTCATTGATCATGTCTGAGTAGTTTGCTTGTTAGGTTTAGATTTTTTCAAGGGTGATTTATGAATTGCTAGGTTGAATTGAATTGTTAGGATAAAATCATTAGAGTTCTTCATCTAGATTTGTGTTTAATGCTTATTCTAGCTTCATGACCTAGAATCTGATATTTGGTTGATTAATAGATGCGAGAGTATTATTGATTGCCTGAACTAATCTTAGATGAGCAAAATACCTATTCACAAAGAGATTTGGTTTAGGGATTTTGTGAACAATTGAACTTGTTATTAATGCTTGTCTAAATTGTTTGAATTTGCAAAGAGATTTGGAATTCTAGCGTTTAGACATAGATAATCTTCGCAGCGAGAGTTGGTTGATTTTACATTAGTGTTTCAAGTTCAAGAACAGTTCTTAATAAATTCCTAACATTCTGTATATACCTGCAATTTGGATCACCTGAGAATTTCCAAGAACCGTTTCGTCTCCTAAATTTACAAGTCTTTAATTACCTGCTGTCTTTTAGTTTATATTCTCACTTAGCTTAATTCGAAATTAGAAATCTGCTGTGTCTCTATCTCATTCCATGTGGATTCGATCCCTAAGTATTGCGACTGATCTCTTAATTTAAGAGAGTAGCTCTAGGATAAATTTGAGAGCATATCACTAATATGGTGTATATGGGCAATATGGTGTATCAAATACTCATTAAAAACAGTCACATGTAAGAAATAATCTCTAGAAGAGGATATGCTATCATCATATTTACTTATTGTCTGTGGAAGAGCGTTGATAGAAAATATTCGGAAGACAGAAAGAGAGAAATCTCTTACGAGATTAAAAATTGTGAGAGTAAGTCTACCGGTTTCTTTTTTTTTTCGGATGATAGTAATAAACTAAAATCTAAAACTAACGAAAATTCTTTTTTTTCTCTCTCTATCTCTTCCTAACTCTCTCTAACTATTTGGTTACTTTGTTAATATTTTTTTTTTGTTTTGGTTATTAACCAAATTGACCCTTATTATTTTCAAAACAAAAAGAAAACTGTTGAAAAGGCGTTGGGGTATGCCCTTTTTAAAAAAAAAAAAAGTTTTGGGTCATGAAATTAATTTTACTAAATCGTCAATACAATTTGGATACACGGTTGAAGATACAGTCCTTGAAGAGATAAAACACATCCCAGGGACTTTGAATATCATTGGAATGGAATCATACATAGGTCTTCCATAAAGTTTTTGAAGCACTAAAAGAATATAATTTTTGTTTGTTAATTAGAGATAAATTACAAGACTATATTAATGGATCGACTAATTTTTTTTTAATCAAATGATGGCAAAAAGTTCTTATTAAATCAATGACAATGATTTTGCCAATTTATGTAATGTTTTGTTTCATACTCCTTAAATCAATAACGTTCAAACTTACTAGTGCATCCACAAGGTTTTGGTGGAGTTCGAATGGTCAACATAAAAGGTTATGCCGGATGGCTTGAAAATACATGTGCCACAGTAAATGAGTGAGTTTTCGGATAACAGATGAGTTTAACTCAACACTTTTGGCGAAACAACCTTGGCAATTAATAGATTATCCAGTCACTTTTTGTTAGAGTTTTCAAGAAGTGGTGTTATTAGAAAATGAATCCAATAGATCCAATCCAATAAATGTTTTGAATGGTATGGCAGATCAAAAGCAATTTAAAAACAGATTTTTTAAAAAGCAGATTAATCTGCTTGTGTCATTCACCCTTTTTAGTGCAGAACAAAAAAAACAATAAAATAATGGGGTTCATCATCAAGTGTTTTACAATGGGGTACACCTCCAAATATTTAACAATGGGGTTCATCATCAAATATTCCACAATGGGGTTCATGATCAAATGTTTAACAATGGGGTTCATCACCACATAACCAACAATGGGGCTCATCACCAAATACTGCACGATCGATTCCTCCGACAAATGTTCAACATGGATTTTCATTGGGAATTGAAGTAGAAACTACAACGAATGCTCAACAAGGAGTTTCACTAGGAGCAGAAGGTCGTACTTCAACAAACATTCACACGGGAGAATCACCAGAATTTGGTTTCACAAATTATTCTTCAGATGCACGAATACCAAGAACACGCAGAGTAGGAGGATTATTCAACATTTGGGGAAATAAAGAAGGACCAAATTTAAATGAAAGTGATCCAGGAGGAGAAGATTAGTTTAGTAGTGCTAGTATTTTGTTATTAGCAATTATGTTATGTTTCAATGTTTTTATATTATCCATTATGCATTATGCATTATTGAACATTGTAATTTCATATCAATTTGATTTGAGTTTTACTTCGTGATTAGAAATTTGATTTTAGTTTTACTTCGTATTTACCAATTTTCAGGCTTTTCGTAAATGCAATTGCAATCACATGGTGTCCACAATCTAAGTTACGAGGAGAGAATTGAGTTGTGGAATTTGGAAAACGAGCAGTTTGAAGAGTTAATAATTCAACCATCATTAAGTTACTACAATCAATATTTTCAAAGAGGACCATCCCAAACTGATGGCGGTTTGGGATGGATAAATATTTGGCGTCGAATACAAGAAGATAATGCTGCTTGTCTTCAGCTATTAAGAATGTCACTTGGTGTTTTTCGAACATTGTGTGATGAACTGGAAACGAGTTACGGTTTACAACCAACATTAAATGTAAGCATTGAAAAGAGTGTGGCCATGTTTCTAAGGATATGTGGGCATAACGAAGTTCATAGAGATGTTGGATTACGATTTGGACGAACACAAGAGACAGTGAATCGTAAATTTTTTGAAGTGCTGAGAGCGACCAAGTTACTTGCTTGTGATTATATCATGACTCCAACGACACAAGAGCTAAGATGGATTCCAGAACGACTAGTAATGGATGGAACATATTGGCCATATTTTAGTGACTTTGTTGGAGCCATGGATGGAGTTCATGTTTGCGTGAAAGTGAAGCTTGAAATACAAGGAATTTATTGGAACCGACACAGTATAACATCTTTTAATATAATGGCGGTATGTGATTTGAATATGTTATTCACATATGTTTGGAATGGAGCGCCAGGTTCATGTCACGATACAGCAGTTCTCACAATGACGCAAAATAGTGATTCCAGGTTTCCTTTACCTCCAGCTGATAAGTATTATCTCGTCGGTTCTGGCTATCCAATAAAAGGTTTTTTGTCTCCCTATAGATCTTCACGAAATGTGGTTGTTAGGTTTCATATGTCACAGTTCGACAATGGTCCTCCTCCCATAAACAAACAAGAGTTGTTTAATCGATATAATGCATCTTTACGTTCTGTCATTGAGAGGAAATTTGGAGTTTGGAAGAAGAAATGGAGGATTCTTTGTGAGTTTCCTAGATATGATATGCAACTTCAGAAAAGAGTGGTAATGGCGACAATGGGATTACATAATTTTATTAGAATTTCAAATTTTTCAGATGAGGATTTTGCTGATACAATGAGACATACAGAGATTGACAACACTAGTTTGGTGGTTGAAGCAAGTGATATGGAAGAAGCAGAAATAGGACAAGGAGATCTTATGGCAAACATCAGAGAATCTATTGCAATATGGGCACACAAAAATATTCTATAATTTTTCTTATTACATTTTCACCGTATGTTGTAATCGTATTAAATTTTTATATAATGATTAAATTTTCAATCGTATTTATTAAAATAACTATATTTAATGCTTATATAAAAATTTGAATTTTTTTGTTTTAGATATTTAATTTGTATTTGTTTCATCTTTTTCACTGTTTAATCAAATATGATGATTCAGTAAATTTTATATTATTACACTATTTAACATAATATGATTATTTGCAGATCTGCATTTGTTCTGCATAATCTGCATGATCTGTACTTGTTCTGCTTGATCTGTTTGATCTGCGTCACCATTCGAAGCCAAAGTCTTATTGTCGTGCTTAAGGATAGATTAGTATTATCTTGGTTACTTCTTATCTAGTTAAAACAAAAGTAATAAAAAAAGAGTTGTTTGAGAATTTTTTGATCTCAATGTGGAATAACCCATGAATACTATCCCAATTTCCAGAGGCCAACAACTTGCAAATGATATAATTTTCATCCTTCTCTATCAGTCAATCAATAGAGTAACCCAATGAATCATTGGCAATGATCATGAAGCTTAACACACTCATTGTTCTGATGAATATTTTGAGCATTCCAGTCCCTAGAATATTCAAAGAAGAGGTTTGGATGAGAGCATTTTCATTGATACCCAAAGAGCTTTTCAAATAAAAAAAAATATTATTTTAATATAATTAATTTTTCTAACTAAATTCTGAGTTTTAGAAAAAAATTGGACCAATGCAAACATAACATGTGTGATATAGAGTTTTCATGGGTATCTCAAAGATTCTCATTTAAGAACCCTATCTCATTTTTTTTTTTTAATTCATGAGAACCCCATGTAAAAATTCAATGGGAATGTTCTGACGCTTTATAAAGTCTAGAAAATACACGGTTAAATAAAAATCTAGGAAATATACGGTTAATTATTAAATATTTTTTTTTTAATTCATGAGAACCCCATGTAAAAACTCCTCAATGGGGATGCTCTGACACTTTACAAAATCTAGGAAATACACGGCTAAATAAAAATCTAGGAAATATACAATTAATTATTAAATAATCGGACTAACATTGCATATTTAATGACTAGACAGCCACTTCAAGCACACACTTGAAAATACGACATTTTATATGGCAACCTATAACAGATTGTTAACCGGTTACTTTAAAGATCGTGTATTCAATTTAACATTTGAAATGATTTGAAATGATTTGAATTTTATGTGATTTGGTTGAGTTATGGAAGTTGTTATGATTTGTTATTAAAATTATATAAAATTTCACCTAAAACCATGATATTTGAATTTTTATATTTTTAACTAAGAAACTCCATCAAAACATCATAAAATCACTTCAAATCTCTTAAAATCCACTATTTAAAATATTTTCAATAACAGTGGATTTGATTTAGTTTTTAAAAATTCTTGATTGAATAACATGAGATTGGGGAACACATTTAGAAATCATTAGTTGAATAACAAGGGATTTTAAAAAATCACACAATCTTCTAAAATTCATAATCCAATACACCGCTATAAATTTAAAAACATATGCGTAAATTATTATATAAGTGTGCACGCTATGGAGCAGATGAAGAGACTATTAATAATGTTCTCTTCAAATGTTCACTAACATTACAAATATGGCCATCTCAAGATACCATCACCAATGGGGCATTTTCTAGTTTCATCGATCTTCACTAATTTGGACTATTTATTTTTGAGAATACTTGCAGTTTGTAATAACCAGAGTTTCCAATCGATACTTTGGTACATATGAAATGGTAGAAATGATAAGGTTTTCTAAAGCATGGATATTATTCCACAAGAGATTCTCAATATAGCCGGAAATGAGGTTTTAGCATGGAAGACTGCACAAGTCAGGAAGCATAATTAGGACAAAATTATTTCCACAACCCCCTATTTGACCTTGGATTTCACGAAGTATTAGGGCATCAGAATCGGAGAGCTGATTTTAAAGCTTTTAAACTTTTTTTAATAATAAAAAAAATGATTTTTGAAAAAAAAAAAAAACAGAGGTCAGACGAATTGTATCATCACACGTGGCCTAGAGCCGTTTTTACCGTCTTTTCGCAGAGAGCCGACTCTCTCTTCAAAATTCGCCACATCATTTTTTTTTTTGTTAGAAACCCTTGAGATCTTTCCATTACGGTTGCTATTAGTATTATATAGATGGTTGCTGGAAGAAGAAGAATATCTTTTCATATTTGAATTGGTTTTACTTTCAGAATAACATAAAAAAAAATGTGTCTGGAATTTACGTATAAACATCTTTTCACTACACTCTGGATTGGACGCATTGTTTGGGCTATGACCTTCATGATTGCACAGCAGAGAACAACATTAGTCGTTGTAACAATTGCTCCGAATTAGTAAAAATGGTGTCTATGTTGACATATTGGCATACTTTCTCGAGGTACATGGATGAATTCGTAAATAAAAAATAATTATTTTATCTATTTTTTCTTTCTTTTATTATTCATAACTCATTTTAAAAAATGGATAGTTTAGCAAGGAATACTATGATGTAGCCGCATATTATATACTAGGTGATAACATACGTCCTGCGCAGGGTGAATAATTTATTATTTATTTAATTTTGTATAATTTAAAAATTAAACCATAGTAAAATATTTTAGTTCAGTTTTTTATATAATAAGTTTGTTATGTTTACAATATAGTATGTTTTAAAAAAATATTTTCTGGTAAGAGAAAACAAAATTAAGCAAATTATTAATTGAATGTGTATAATATTAAATCATAGTAAATTTTGATTTCGTTTAATTATTTTGTATAAAATTTTAGGAAATCAATCATAACAGAAAATGAATTATAATTTTTTGGTTATATTAAAAATTAAATAATATATTTTTATGTTTATCATAAATTGTTTTTAAATTTTGATTTCGTTTAATTATTTTGTATAAAATTATTGGTTATTAATTTTTTTAGGAAATAAATCATAAGGGAAAATGAATTATAAATTTCTTAGTTATATTAAAAATTAAAAATGAATATTAGTATATAAGGTAATTAGTTTATTGAAATAAGTCATTTTTAGAAGGTTGATGAAAATGAATGTGGTGGTGACACATCAGCAAAATGACACCACTGTAAATATTTTAAAAAATAAAGGTACTTTCTAAAAATATTTCTCTAATATTATATTGGGCAGGGGATATGTAAATTTTGTATCTTGAGTTTGAATTTTTTAATCGTTTAGTTAATTTACAGTTGAAATCAAGAAAAAAAAAAGTAAAAAGTTTGACGCAGTATCATTGTCAAGAACAATGCCAAAAATAAAATAAAAATCGCGAGAAGAAGATCGGTAGAAATTTTTATTAGATATATATATATATATATATATATATATATATGTATGTATATATATAGTGAATCTATATCATTGTGAAATTATTATCATGAAAACTTTTTGTGGTTGGGTGTGTAGTGGAAGGGGTCCATATTATTCACCTTATATTTTTATTTTGGCTGGTGAAAGCAACTTTGCCAAAGATTTGAAATCTTATTTTTTTTTTAGATTAGATCACAAATAAACTTTACATTAACCAAAAAAAGGTATGCAAAATATAATTAATAATCTTTTGAAAGAAAAAAAACAATTAGAAAAGGATTCAACATGATTGTATACATAACTCTATAGATAAACAATAATTTATACAAACATTTGCAAAGTTGATTATTTACTAAGTAATCCGGTGACAGAGTTTGATTTTGTTGACATGTATGTGACTGATCAGAAAGATAGTAAATTTCTTAATAGAATAATTTCAGTGTCCAATTGATTTATGAAATTAATACAAGTCAAGCGAAATCTACAAGTATTAATTAAAATTAATCACCAAATTTTTACCGATCCGACAGAAGAGATAGCTTATTCCTTGTTTATTTAAACTTTATTGTCCAATTCACCTATTGTCTGCTTGTTTGAACTTTATCTTAATATGCTTTTGGACTAATTATTATAAATGTAATACATGCATCCTTTTGTTTCATATTTGACTAATATAAACTCTTTTTTAGTTGTAAAAAAACTAATATAAACTTTTGAGGATACAATCCACCTAATGAACAAAAGAAAACAATCAGGAACATAACAAGAGATGTTCTTGATTGTGTTCACAATTGCTATATAATTTCTTTTTAAATGTTTGATAAAAAGTAATTAAATTTCTATTTTAAAATGTTCTACGTTTCAACAAACATGAACACAACTTTGGTAAAAAAAAAACAAACATGAACACAACAAAAATTCATGCATGCATCGTTAGGTCCATATCTACAAACAACATTTAATACATTTCCTGCTAACAACTTTAATTTAGATCCATTTTGGAATTAAGAAGATTCAAAGTCCACCATTCTTGACCTTTAGAACCCAAAATTTTAGGAAAAGTTTGAAACCTGAACATATTAATATATATATATGGCATCAAAAGTCTAAATAAAGAAAAATAAAACAAAACATCAAGGTGGCAAATTCCATGTGTTTGGTTTCTTGTGTCGTTAAAATTGCTACAAGAATACAAATAATGTAATATTGGCCACTGCTTTGGTCGAGATGACGTCTTATTTACGTCTAATTCCATTCTAATCCAGAAACTTAGATCGCATTATATGATTTTTTTGATCCTAAAGACACTAGGCATTTTCGTTTGTTAAAAGCATTTTTTGCCAAAATCTGTGTATCTCTTATATATTAATTGAGAAACATTTTTAGAGAGTGTTTATTTTTTGAAATATTTACAGTGGTGCCATTTTACTGATGTGTCACTACCATACTTATTCTCCCATTATTTTAATACATATTTCTTTTTTTGATAGACTAATTACATTATATGCATTTATCCATTTATTACTTTTAATATAACCAGAAAATCATGTTTTAATTTTTAGATTATTTAAACTCGAATTTTAGGTTATCTGATGATTTATGATATACATCATATTACACAATACATTTTTCAAAAAGAAATAAAACAATAGTTTAAAAAAATATTATTTAATGAAATATAATTTATACACAATTTATAATATACACAATATTTTTTTGTTGATTAGGTAGAAAATATGTTTACAATAAAAAGACTTGGATATGTGTGATTTTAATTGAAAAAAAAATTATAACAAAAAAAAACTATAATTTAGGTTACAATAAAAAATATTTCGATATATATGATTTTAATAGATATCCATATTTATATATATATTTTTATATGGTTTGTTAATAGAACCATATAAATTAACCAAATAATATAAATATGTAAACTTGAAAACAAGTTATAAATATTATGTCAAAAAGTTGAAATATTAAATTATATTATTCACATATGTATAAAACTGATTAAATTATTTGTAGTTTAAACAATTTCAAAATCATCTTTAATAGAATTATTTTAGATTTTTTTATCCTGCGCATGGTGCATGTTATCACCTATATATATATATATATATATATATAAGTATGTATACTCATGCATGCAACATTTCTAAAGAAACTCATTAATAAAATTTTAGGGGGTGTATTCAAACTAATATTTGGAATGATCTGAAGAGATTTGATTTTCTTATGAGGTTTTAGATGATTTGGGTTAATTATGGAAGGTGTTATGATTTGCTATTAAAATTCTATGAAATTCCATCTAAAATCATGAGATTTATATTTTTATATTTTTAACTAGGAAACTCTACTTAAATATCATAAAATCACTCAAAATCTCTTAAAATCCACAAATTAAAATATTTTCAATAACAGTGAATTTGAAAGAACATTTTCAAATCACTACTTCAATAACACTGAATTTTAAACAACTTTTTAAAATTCATATTTCATTAACACAAGATTTGATAATTTAATACAAATCACTCCAAATTCTAGATTGAACACCCCCCCCCCCTAAACTATGATATATTTAAACACAAAAGCAATTATCATTAATGTTAAAAAAATTTTTTTGAAAAGTAAAAATTAATGTGTTTAATATTGAAAACATGTTAAATTTAAACGTAAGTAATAACAATTTTTATTTGAAGTATAACTAGATATAGAAATCATGCGGTTTAATTTCAGCATGTGCATCAATTTGTAGAAAAGCATGCACCTTAATTAATCTATTTTATATTCTTTCTCTTTTTTTATATTTGATGTTTTATTTATTTTTGTTGTTGTTTTAGATTAGATGTTGTTTTCAACTTTCAATACAAAATTTACTAAATTTTAGATTAGATGTTGTTTTGCAATTTAGTTTACTATTGATTGAATTGTGTTTATATAAATAATTTTTTTTGTGCAACCTGAGTTTATATAGATAATTAATGATGTTTTTTAGAAAGTATAAAAAATTAAATAATTTTTAATTTATGTGCAAAATCTTTAAACTAATTATAATTAAAAAACGGAGAGAATATATATGTGAATACTGGAGAAAGAGACAAGAGGCAGGTATGGAGTTACTCTCATAGAGGTCAATCAAATATCAATCCTACCATGCTAATTGCTACTTGCTTTTTTTTTTGTGCAAGCTAATATTTGCTACTTGCTATACTCTCTTTTTCATGTCTCTATTATTTTTGTCAAACAAAAATATAGATAGCATCTTGCTTGTTTTTCCTTTTTTTTTTTTGTTTCTCCTCTCGTGGTATTTCTGAAGTGGTAACCACGTCCACTTCAGTTCTGTATGGATTTTATGAAAATTTGAATGCAGAAATTAAATAAATAATTCAACTAGTTTTATTTTTGTCATGTGATGACAAACAGTGCTAAGTGTGGTTTTATAACCACTTCCCCATTCCCATATATATAGAAAGTTACTGGTTCAAATTCCCCTCCCTACCCAACATTTTTATAATTACCAAACTACATATTATGGTCAATCAAAATAATTTTTGTAAACTCGATAATGCATTAAATTAGCTAAAAGCTTAGATTCTACAATATATAATATTACACTTAGTATCGGCAAATTTATGGTGATCAGTCGAAAGGTTTATTAGATAAATTGAGGATTAGGGTTCGATTTTTTTGTTTTAATTGAAATTTCAAGTGTAGTTGATCATTTAAATTACTTGAATATTAAAAAAAATCGGCTCTTTCATATGTTATCGGCCGGAATTAGTATGAGTTTCGATTCGAAATTCTCTAACCTAGCTATATAATAAAATAGTTGTCTTTCTCAATATATGTATAGGGTGTACGACATCGATGGAGAATTGGCCAATAGCGAAATAAATTAACAACAGTAAAAAGGAAAAGTGATGGAAAAATAAAACTGATGAAAATGAGCACGACGTACTATCGCTCTCGAGTGCACGATACCGAGGAAAATTTGGGACCCATATAAACACACGTAAACGTATGGAAGACAATCATGCACAGTCTATTCCAAATCGAATAAATATAATATAATTTCATTTATTGTTTTAAAAAAAAAAAATTTGGGTGCAAAAACAAATTGAAATTAAAGGGATCACTGGATTGCAGCTGCTTCATCCATACACTAATCCCACCACCTAACATTCTTTATTGTCCTCATGTTAATTAAGTATCTCCTAATCGTCCAGACATTTATGTATATATACACATATACACCAGGCCCCGTTCTTGGGATGTGCAAAAAGTGCATTTGCAAAGGATCTTTTTAATATTTAACAAATTTTCTTCACATTTTAGAATCCAATTTTTTTAAAATAATTGTAAAATAGGACCAAAATTTCAAAGAAAATTATATAGAGCAAATTATAAAATAATTTGGGTTGGGCACAGGGCCCATATTTTTAATGAGCCGGGCCTGATATACACATACACGTTATTACACAGATGCATGGAAATATATATATGTGATATAACGTCAATAAATTTATTTAAATATGTGATTTTACGTCGTAAACCATGTAAATCAAAAAATCATTGTTTGTACGCGGACTAGAGGATATGATTACTTGCACTTTTAGTGTTATCTATTAAAAACCTCTTGTTATTTTTTTTTCAATTACCAACATTAATTAAATTAAGTTTGGTTAATAGGAAAACTTCAGAGATTTCATCCTTTTTATTATCCGAGTAAAATTTACACAAGAAAAAATAATCTCTCGTGTTCTTTTCCTTTTATCTAGGATATCGATGCGAACATTTTGTTTGTGGAAAACTAAACGAAAAACATATTCTTCAAATGAGACCCTAAGAATACAAAGATAATCTAGTTCTGATCTAAAAGTTGGTAGTCCAAGTGGTCCTCGATCATTTGTATCAAGTTGGAGCAATCCATCTCAAAATACGCTCTCTGGATCCGTTTTTCTCTAAGGCACGTAATTGCCCAAATATGCCCATACAATTCTGAATGCAGTGCTGACACGCTTCTCTGGCATCCTTGTTGACAGACAGTGAAATTTTCCATGGTATCCGTTAGGTTCCATCCAATTCCACTAAACAGCCCATGATCAACCCAATAGGCATCAATTATGTAAGTCGGGATTTGGGGACCATAAGAGGCCCTCCCGAGGGAGATGAAACTTGCATCTCCTCTCTCGTCTCTTCTTTCTCATTTTCGTTTTCTTTGTGCCAGCTTTCCGCTTCTATGTTGGCATGTTGTACCGTATCCATGGGTGAGACGGCTTTTTCATTGAAAACCTTATTGTTCCTTACCTTTCAAATGAACCAAATGATCTCCTTGGGGATGGAGAGTTTCCTCTCCTTAATCCTCCAAAATATGAAATCCATATTTTCGTATAGAGATGAACTCGGAAAGCAACTTGAAAGGGTCGGAAATTTCGATAGAGCCCATACATGGAAAGCTGTGGGACATTTAAATTTCATACGATTAATCGTTTCTTCTGAGGCTCCGCAGTAGGGGAAACTCTTGTTTGTACCTAGGTGACAATATGTTAATCTTGGCAAGTTGCCACACTACCCGAAAGGGCCTGCCACATGAAATGTTGGAGCTTTGGAGGCGTCCAAACTTTCCATACATGACTTAGGAGACATGTGATACTTGGCTTCATCATCTCAAGCGGCGTATGATCCGATTTTAGTTTTTGAGTTAACTCATATCTTGATCTAACAATATGGGAAGCCGATTTCGTGTGATTCCAGGCATATCCATCAAGGGTAAAGACACGACTAGGTCTCATCCGGGTGATAAGGCGGATATCGCTGAGATGGAAAAACTCGCGTAGCGTCGGAATATCCCAATCTTTTATATCTCTTTGAATGAGGTCATGGACTAGGAGGTCAAGGATTATGTCCGCAACAGGGATAATTCTTCTCGCCGGCCTTGCCAGGATAACTGGGATCCAAGGTTTTCTCCACAATCAAGTGTTACATCATGAACCAATGGTCTTCCAGAGACCTTGGAGGAGCAGGAGTTTTGTGGCCATGATACTACTCCAGCCATACAATGATGAATATGATTTCTGCACATCAAGGGGGATCGAAAGTCTATAATATTTTTCTCGCAACACCCTAGCCAGGAGAAAGGTATAATACTGCAGAAGCCGTCTCAGCTGTTTTGCTAGCAAGGAGATATTAAAGTCTTGGAGGTCGCAGAACCTAACCCTCCATTTTTTCGTGGGATGCAAATTTTGTCCCACACAATCCCATGCATGTCCCTATTATTTTATTTTACTCCACTAGAAGTTTAAAATCGCACTTTGGAAGTTGCCTGTTACACCTAGCGGGAGGAGAAAACACTACATAACATACGTCGGAAGCGGTTGGGTTACAAATTTAATTTGAACTTCTTTCCCTCCTTTTGAGAGGAGTCTTACGGGACCAGTTAATGTAAAGCCGATTGTTCAGTCGATCTTGAAAAAAGGCAAACACTTTCGTCTTTGAGCCACATATCTGTTCAGGTAGACTTAAATACACAAATATAAATATTACCGTCACAGCAATACATAACCAAGTAGCTTTTGATCTAATAATTTTCTTGAGATTGGATGTCACTAGTTTAAGGTCAGTTGCAAAGAATGATATTTACAAAAAAAATAAACTATATACTGACTCCGGTTCTACGGAGATTAGAGATTAGGTTCGAATTTTGAGATAACTAAAAAACACAAATATAGCACTATTCAATGGTTCTTGAAGTTTTATAAAACAATTCTGGTAATCTATTTATTATATCGCTAAAAATGGAATAACACTTACTTGATAATGATGTTTAGAGAAAGAAATTTTGAAAACCATTCCTTGTAAAAAATATTAGAGATACTGTAATAATGAATAACTAAAATACGACAAAAAAAAAGAATAACTAAAAAAAAACAATAACAAATAGCATTGGATGATCCATCTTGTGTATATATACATAATAAAACATAATTTAGTTCATCTTCTCTCTTCGGCGATACCAAAGGCGTTTCTCTAGGGTTCGTATGTTTGGCCGCGGCTGGAGCTTTTCTCCACTGCCGTGGTCCTTTTTGTGCTTTTCCTCTTAGGTTTTAATTGGTAGTTGGTGTCTTCTCTTTGTTTTGAGAGGCGTTTGAAGATTGATTTGCGAAGGTGAAGAGTTGTGGTATCCTCGGCTTGTCGATTGTCTCGTCGGCGGTCGATGGTGGTTTTGGGTCTTGGTGTGGGGCGTGTCTTTGCTCGGGTTCTTCTGCGGCTCCAGATCTGGTTAAGGGTGTTGGTTTTTCTTGGGATTTGGCGGTCCTCGCTGTCTGATTTCTAGTGGTGGTTTGGAGGCAGTTGTCCTCTGTGACGGTTGTTATCCTTTCTTCTGGTTGGACCTTGCCTGTTCTGCTCTTCTTCTCCGTATCAGGTTGTTTTCTTCCTATCATGTTGTTTGTTAGGCATTTAATGTTTAAGTTAGGGCTTTTGTTGCTTTGAGAGTGTTGGTGGTTCCAAGTGTATCTGCTCTGGTTTGTCTTCTCGACAATTTGGGTGTTTTGAGTTGGATTAGGTTTCAGATTTTGGGCTCGTCTTTCCGATGGTATTATGCTTTGAAGTAATCTACTTGCTTTTCCCTTATGGCTCTTTGCGATTCTACGGGTTAGTTCAAGACGTTGCAGTGGTTTCGTTCTTCAATTCTTCTCTTGCGAGGAGGCGATCAACCTTTTGTCGGTAGATTGCTGAGGTTGTTTTCGCGAGTGTCCGCGTGTAAGAATTGTTGTTCTTAGAAGGCGTTTTCCCGTTCAGTTTTCAAGGTGTTACTCCTTGTGACCTCTTTCTTCTCAAGTGCCTCTCTTCCTTAGAGGATTAGTTTTAAGGTGGTTGATGTTGGTTGTTCTTTGGCTTTTCTGCGTTCTTTGCTGCTGTTGTTGTTGCTGGTTGAGTTCTTTGTGAGCCTAGCTTCAGTTTTGGTTGTTCTCTTGTGGCGGCTTGTTGCTTGGGTTCTTCATAATTCTCATGTTTCTCGGCGTGATGCAGCTTATTCTGGTTTCTTTGGCGAAGTTCGTGGCTTGGTTTTGGTTCAAGTTTCAGTTTTATGTTTGGTTTCCTCTTGCCTTTCATTATACATTTGACAACTTCTGTTTACTTTTGGTGAAGTAGTAGTTTCCCTGTAATAGGGCTTTGTTTCTAGGGAATTCCTTATTCCGCCAGCTTTTGTCTCCGGAGAAATCTTGTTTTCTGCCGGCTAATGTATCTGACAATGTATCACACCGTATATCTTTGAAGTTTTAAATAAATTTCTAGATGAAAAAAAAAAAAAAACCATCTTGTGTATATAATTTTTTAATAGTCCATTTGACTATTGTTCATTTTTAAGTCCTTTGACTATAGTTTATAGGGACCTTGTTTATACTCGCAAGGATATAATTGGTGAAACGTCGAGATAGTCAACAGATTTTTTTTCTTGGGGAAGCAGCAAAAGTATAAAGAAATAAAAACTAAAAGTAGAAAAAAGCATGAAACCTTATTTTCCTCTACCTCGTCTCTTTTTATTTTTGTTACTTTCCCTCTAATTCATTTTTCTTATTATCTCTCCTTTTCTTTCCTTTTTTTCTTTGCCTCACCTTTCAAGATTCTTTGCCATAACAATTGACCATTACACATTTTTCATCCTTTTCCTCAATGTTTTCATCTTCTTCTGTACATCAAAAATTATAAGCATTCTTTTTTGAAAAGAATAATCTAACTAAAGAAAAACCTGAACTAATAATGCATCTATTTCAAACCCTACTCTGTCCGATGTATATGTCCACATCCTCCAAAGATGCTCGCAAGAAAGCGCTCTTTAGTAATTTAACTCCTCGTGACAAATCTGCCACACTTTTTTTTATGAGAGCAGGTGTCCCATTTCTTTTTGTCAAAGGCTGAAACAATCTTGATGCGATGTTCTCCAACAACAACATCTTTTTTCTTGCCATTTGATTAAAGTGTGTTTGTGGAAATTTGAGTCTATCTCTCTCTTTCTCTCTCTCATAATTAGCTCATCAAGCTCCTCCTTCATTTTCTTATTTCTTGCTAGATTTCTCGTTTGCTTTGTTATTTTATTTATTTCACAGAGCTCTGGTTCATGGATATTGAGCCCTCTTGGAGTTTTGGAGGGGGTGGTTTTATTCTTCTTCTAAACTTCATGGCAACTTCAATTGATCAAATCAGCACCAAGTCATTTCATCTCAATCAAGTCATCACACTCATCTTCTTAGCTTTCCTTCTGTTCATTTGCCCTACAAGTCCCATGACTCATCAACTCCATGAATCCTTACCTAAGAACACTATGTCTCCTTCCAATAGGTTCCTTCTAGAACCTTCCACTCCATCTTCATCCACAATGAATTTGCGTCCAACAGCTCACACGCGACGTAGCCGTACATCTTCTTCTTCTGCGAGGAGGAGGAGGAGAGAGTTCGGAGATGAAGCTCATAAAGTTCCAAGTGGACCAAACCCTATCTCCAACTAGGTGAGCAACAGGGTTTTTGGGTATTTTAATGTTTGGGTATTTTAATGTAATATTTTGGGGGTGGGTTTAAAAGATGAGTTAGTATAGAAGAATATGTGAGTTTGTGATGGATAGAGATAATTATCGATTTTTAATTATATGTATATCTATGTTTCCTTATTAATTTCTCTTCTTCGTTTATTTGAATAGCTATCTCCATCTTTTGAGTTTTGAAGTTAGGCCAGGGATTTTATATAAAAGAAGAGAACTCTTTTTCACCATCCATATATTTCCCTCATAGTTATGTATTATTTATTTTCTAGTGTTGTATCTATATATAAATATCAATAAATGGGAACAAATTTATGATAATATGCAAAACTTAATTGGCTGCTTTGTAGATATAGAGCATAATCGTCTAAATTTTTATTCAATTATATTCATTATATTAATTTTATGGAATATAAAATTTCTCTAATTAGGTAAGAGAGGTTTGCAAAAATGACTCAAAATTTGAGGTCAATTGCAAATCTAACCCATCAAATTTTCCTTTTCAACATTAACCACTTTCTCTCCAAACCATCCCTCTCACTTTCAATTATTTACGAACTTGCCATTAATTCAAATTAAATTCTTTAATTTTCGGAAATCCAATTGACCAAATAATCCTCATCTTCCTCACTTATTCACGAAAATGCCATCATCATCAATTCACCCACCACCATTTTCAACCAATATGAAGCTTTAATTGCACCAAAAACCCATTTTTGAGCTTGGATACCTCATTGTCTCTTGCCTTATGCTTCTATTCTTCCATTTTCTCTCTATTTTCTTCCCAAAAACTCTATAATTTAGCTACTAAAAATTTAAAGCTCTTAGATCTTGCTATATCCGATGAATTGGTCGTTAATTGCGATTGGGCTTCTTGGTGGTGGTAAGAATCGAAGATATCAGCTGGAAAAGAAGCTAAAGACGAGTGGTAAGTCAAATTTTCAGTAAAATTTCGTGTTTTCTGGATTTTTGCTGCGAAAGTAGACTTCATCTGGCCTTCAAGAAGTCTACTAGTCAACGGAAAGGTTAGTTTTGCAATTGACCGCGTGAACAAAGTAGACTTCTCCAGGTCGGATGAAGTCTACTCCATTTCCTTTGAGAACAAAAAAAATGGAGTAGACTTCTCGAGTAGACTTCTTTAAAAGTAGGTCATTTTTGCAATTGACCAAACTTTGACTTTTATGGAGTAGACTTCTCCGAGATAGTAGACTTCTCGGAGAAGTCTACTCCTAAAAGTAGACTTCATACAGGTCACTTTTGCAATTGACCAATTTTTGACTTTTTGTAGTAGCCAGCTGGAGAAGTCTACTAGGCTTTTTTCGGGTGACGAAAAGTTGAATTAAAAAGTAGACTTCTTTTGGCCTGAGAAGAAGTCTACTTTTTAATTAATTCAATGTTTGGTCAACCCCAAAACTAACCCATAGTAGACTTCTCCAGGGTTCAAGAAGTCTACTTCAATAGTCAAACTTGGTCAATTGCAAAAGTGACCTGTATGAAGTCTACTCCATAAAAGTCAAAGTTTGGTCAATTGCAAAAATGACCTGTAAGAAGTCTACTCCGAAAGTAGACTTCTCCATAGAAGTCTACTCCGAAAGTAGACTTCTCCATAGAAGTCTACTTTTGGAGGAGAAGTCTACTCATCTTTTGGCAATTGCAAAACTGACCTGGAAGAAGTCTACTTTTTCAAGTAGACTTCTATGGAGAAGTCTACTTTTCCTGTAGAAGTCTACTATTAGTAGACTTCATTAATCGTATTAGAAGTCTACTTTTCCATATTTTTGTAAAATCGTTTTTTTTATCAAATATATAATGAATTTTTAAGATTTTCTTGGTCATGAGCTTGTGTTAGTAAGTGTTTTTCCCTCTATATCAGTTATACGTGTTTATAGTTTATAGGGATTGTGGAATCAGGTTTTATATTTTACAAGCTACCTAGCTTATGAGCCGTAGACTTCTCCAAGAAGTCTACTTAGTAGACTTCTGCGGACATCAGATGAAGTCTACTGTTTTAATCTTCTTATAAAATTCTTTAATCTGTAATTTATGAAAAATAAAAATTATTCTTTGACTCTTGAGTTTGTGTTATTTATTTATCTTTCTTATGTATGAAATTTACATGTTTGTTTAATAAAGTTGAGCTTTAATTAATTTTTTTCTATTATTAGGCATTTACCATATTAGTAGTAGACTTCTCTAATAAGTCCAAGAAGTCTACTTTTTGAATGTTTATTTCTAATATGGTTTGGATTTTTTTTTCTTACAGAAAATGGCTCACATACCAGCGGTTTATGGAGAATGGGTGAGGAAAGAATCATTGTGGCATTTCGAGGTGGATAATAGCAAAGGAGGGCGAATGTTTTTCTTGAGAGATGGTTGCACACATGGTGAGCTTCTTGAAATGGCACAAGAGGATTATATGCTTGAAACGGAAACAAAGTTTGTGGAGTTATCCTATCCATTACCACCTCTGATGCTTCAACAAATGCATCCTGATTCTCCGCCAATATATGTCAGAAATGATAGACACGTTCACAGCTTGATTGAAATGAGTGGGATGCATGGTGTACGTCTTTGCGTTTCAAGTAGGATAATAAACCATGAGAATGCTGATGTAGGTGGACATTCGGATCTCTTCTCTGATGATGAAGAAGAGTGGGATGAAGACGATGAAGCAGAATGGGGTGAAAACGCTAAAGATGAGGATGAAGCTGATAATGCGGAAGTGAAAGTGAAAGTGAAAGATGAGTTGGATGACTCAGATGTGGATTACAGTGAGTACGGGAAAGTTAAAGATGAGGATGAAACTGATTTGTCTTTTGTTGTTGACGGTTTGAAAGAGGGTTGTGGTGGTTTTGATCGATCCAATGATACTTGGTCCTCTAATATATTTGTTGGTCAGAGTTTTTCTACCAAGGACAAGCTTGTATCAGAGTTGAGATTGGTGGCAGTGATGAGAAGATTTGCTTTTAAAGTATATAAGTCTACGTAGATTCTGTTTGTAGCAAAATGTTCTGTTAAAGGATGCACATGGAAGCTTAGAGCGGGTGTGAAGAACGAAGCAAACACATTCTGGGTGACAAAGTATCTGAAGGATCATACTTGTTCTATGTTAGACCGATCAGCTCACCGTAGACGTTGTACACCCAAGTACGTTGGAGCTCTGTTTATAGAGCGGGTTGGCATAATCGATGGAATTGTGCCAAAGCATATCAAAGATTCTATGAAGGTGATGTTCGGTCTCAACCTTGGTTACACCACATCTTATCGAGCTTTGATATATGCCCAACAATTGGTGAGGGGA
>JAHZTW010000004.1:39049911-39090881 GCA_020283515.1 Alliaria petiolata | reverse complement strand
TTTTTTAAAATTTTATTTTTAATAGATGTAAAATGTATATGTTTTGGTTATTTATCAAAGTTTTTTATAGAATTAATTTTTTTATAATTTTTTTAATTAATTATAGGAAATTATTTGAGAGAAGTCTACTCGAGAAGTCTACTTTAGAAGAAAGTAGACTTCTTGGCGAGGTCAAGAAGTCTACTCGAGAAGTCTACTCTCTCATAGTAGACTTCTCTAGGGTAAAACCGTCATTATTGCGAGCGTTTTTTGTTTGGTCATAAGGGTGAGGGTTGTAATTTCACTACCCTTGTGGGTTACTTTTGCCAAACATGCAATAGGGGGTCTAGTTTTGGAGAAAGAATCAAGTTTTAGGTTATTTTTAGTAATTCTCCCATTAGGTAATTCTCAAAAATACCACTAAAATAAGATTTAGTTCCAAAAATACCATCATTAAGTTTTTTTTTCCCAAACATACCACAAAATGATAGTTTTCCAAAAATAACACAAAACTAAGACTAAACTCTAAACCCTCAAAACTAAACTTTAAACTCTCAAATTTAAACCCTAAACGCTAAAAATATATCCTAAACCCAAAATACTAAACCCATACTTAAATTTTTAAAATAAAAACCCTTAAAAATCATTTATAAAGTTTATGCTATTTTTGAAAAAAAATGTCATTTTGTAATATATTTGGAAAAAAAAACTTAGTGATGGTATTTTGGAACAAAAAACTATTTTAGTTATATTTTATTGTATTTCTCTAACTTTATTGCTATTTTAATACCTTACAAATTATGTGGAATTTATATATATATAAATATATATTTTGTATACTTAATAATAAAATTTTACGAAACGAGCTTTTGAAGAAATATTATTTTAAATAAATACATGTCTAAATTGCTAATAACATTTTTAAATAAATACATGTTTAAATTGATAATAACATATGACAGGCATCACTTCTTCATCATCATCAACCATATTTTTTTTTGTCAACAAAATTGGTTCAGAAACTCAAACCAAAGATACCTAATTTATATATACCATATCGGAATGACAAAGATGATCACTCCGTACTAACTTGTTTGCTATGTTGTTGTTTGCTTGTCGAATGACTAAAAAAAAAAAAGGTAAAACACTCTTTACTTTTCACGATTTTCTTGAAATGTGTGAAATGTAATGTTAAGAAACAAAAATCCGATAATTGAGATATATTATCAACGATTGGTTAATAAGTCTAAAACTGATTTAATAAGTCAACGAAAACCAATATAATTATATTGTAGGTAAAGAAGTCCACTACTCTTGTCAGAATCCTTGGTTCATTAAAAATGATTTTGAAAAATTAATATATAGTGTTGCCTTGATTATTATAACTATTAAAGTATCACAACAACGTTTGGAGAACTGAAATGTTTATAGTTTTTTCATGCACCAACGAGGTAGAATAGGTTTGTATAATTCACATGAAACATCTATAAACCGAAATTATCTCCCCATTTGCGATCTAGACAACCAATGAAGCCCAATTTTGGTATAGTTGAGCGAATTAATTATTAATGGCATCCGTTAGATACCTTATAGCGATCTATAAGATTTTAAGTTAAATAAGAAGAAGACAGAGAAAAACAAGAAAAACCTAAAAGGAGAGAAGTCAACATTCGGATATCATCATTTATTATTGGAAAGTCTTAGCAAAAATTCTCTGTTCTATTAAGTTTCTCAACCTTAGGGGGTTTTATAACGGAAAAAACAGCCTTATCACATCTCATCCTGAGGTTGTCTTAGTCGTTTTTTTTGCATCATCGTAAAAATATCTCTCCTTTCTTAAGAAACATCTGACTTTAAGAATGAAAACTAATCATCTTTTAAATTCTCCAGACTTAAATAACCTGCAGGATCTCTGGTCATACTTTATGTTCTTCTTGTAAAACCCATCAGCGACTTGGGAGATATTTCCAAGGATTACTTACGTCGTGGAAGTTTTAGGGGTAAATTAGGGATCCGTTGATTTTAAGAATACCCATAAGACAAGGATATAAATTGTAACATAGATTCTTGATCGGCTCGTTTTGGGTTTTCTTTAATGTTTTCCAAATTTGTTAACAGGGAATGATCGGGGACAGATAACAATATGTGAATCGGTACCAATGAAAAAAAAATCACCAAACAATATCGAGGCAAAGAGTTTCACATTCCGTGAATTAGCGACCGCGACAAACAACTTCAGGCAGGAGTTCTTGATCGGAGAAGGAGGGTTCGGGAGAGTTTACAAAGGAAAGCTGGAGAAAACAGGACAGGTAAAAGAAACTAAGAAATAGAAAGCTTTCATCTCAAGAAACAAAAAAGACAAGAGTCTCTTATTTTGTTGTTTCTTGGTGAATTTAGGTTGTCGCTGTGAAGCAACTTGATCGAAATAGATTACAAGGGAACAGAGAGTTTCTTGTAGAGATCTTCACAATCCCAATCTTGTCAATCTCATCGGATATTGCCTTGATGGAGACCAAAGACTTCTTGTTTACGAGTTTATGCCGCTTGGTTCCCTCGACGATCATCTCTTTGGTATTATATTCTCAAATCCCTAAACCGGTTTCGTTTGTTTGCTATTTATCGAAACCAGATTTAATCGGCTGATTTTATGATCTAATTGAACCAGATGTTGTACCGGGGAAACAACCATTGGATTGGAACACTCGGATAAGGATCGCCTTAGGAGCTGCAAAAGGGCTTGAGTATCTTCACGAAAAGGCAAACCCTCCGGTGATATACCGAGATTTTAAATCGTCTAATATATTGCTTAATGGAGATTTGGATGCAAAACTATCAGATTTCGGTTTGGCAAAACTTGGTTCGGTTGGGGATACACAAAATGTATCTTCCCGAGTTACGGGAACCTACGGTTATTGCGCTCCCGAGTATCAGAAAACGGGCCAGCTAACGGTTAAAGCTGATGTATATAGTTTTGGAGTCGTTCTGTTGGAACTCATAACCGGTAAACGAGTTATCGATACAACAAGACCGTGTCATGAACAAAATCTGGTTACTTGGGTAAGTCTCTTTAACTTTTACATACATTTTGAACGTCTCAAAACTATTTGTACGCTCTGTTCAAATTTTGTATTAAGAGCATATTCAGTATGATAAAAGAAAATTTGAAAAAATTTAGGCCCTAATTTATATATCTAGTTGAAATTTTTCTTAAGAAAATTTTATTTTTAATTCTGAATTATGTTCAATTGCTCTATTTGCATGTGCTAAAAATGGTCCTATTTTGATTATATGGAATATAGCTAAAATGTTAAGTGAAAGTAAAGCTTCTTGATTCCGCATGGACCAACAATAACTATTTAAACCTACCCGGTTTAGCATTTCTGCTGGAAATTCATCTAATTTAAGCATCTATGGTAAAACTTTTATAAATTAATAATGTTGGGACCATGCAGTTTTATAAAAATTATTAATTTATAAATATATTATTTGGTTGATAAACTAATTTTGGAACTGATAAAAAATATTAATTTATAGAGGTATTAATGAATCGAGTATTAATTTATAGAGTTTCTACTGTATAATTGTTGTTGTTTAGGCACAACCGATTTTCAGAGAACCAAATAGATTCCCGGAGCTAGCGAACCCACTTCTTCGAGGTGAGTTCCCGGAAAAAAGTCTAAACCAAGCCGTAGCAGTAGCAGCAATGTGTCTGCAAGAAGAACCAATAGTTCGACCATTGATCAGCGATGTCGTCACCGCCTTAAGTTTCATGAGCACAGAAACCGGTTCACCTTCCGGTTTAACTGGTGCTGTCCTTAATTTTCAATCCTCGTCTGGTCAGATTCAAACTGTGGAGGACCTGCTTCAATATGAGTCAGCTCCAAGAGATGTGAACTTGTGACGATAAAGACTTTCCAAATGTTTCCAAATTATATTTTTCCCCCCGTTTTTTACAGTTAATTTTAAATTTATTTAATACTGTATAGTTAATTATGACCACGTGATATATATATTTTTGAACCAAACAAATTACTAAATTGAATTTTTTATTTTGTCACGATTTGATTTCTTTAAATATCTTGATGTATATATAATATATGTCTAAGTCAGCATAATATATGTTGCTATATTCTGCTATTTTTGTGCTATATATGTGTGAATAGTTTTAATATTGATAGGTTGAAGCTATTAAAAAAAACTTCTTATGTAAATTAAGATATATAGATAGATATATACAAATGTTGGTCTCACGTTTTGTATCATTCTCAAAGTAAAATATGAGCTCTCCTTAGACAAATTTGAGTAGAGAATCTAAGAAGTTATTGTGATCTTAATAACATATGTGCTTACAGCCCCGGCCCAATAATATCAAGAGCTCTAGGGCAAAAAAAATTTTGGGCCCTTTAATATAAAAGTTTAGAATTTTTTGGGCCATATCTAATAATATGTTCAATAAAAAAGTGTCAATCTTATTATTATCTTATTATATAAAGTTGAATGCGTTAAAGTTACTAATTAACATGATCGTGACACGTGGCAAGTTAATCGATGAGATTTTGACACGTGTTTTGATTAAAATATATTATAAAGAAAAAATATATTAATTTTAAAAGAAAAAGGAAATACTACTATTTTAAAAAGAAAAATAAATAAAATAAAAGGAAAGATATAATTATAAAGAAAAAATATACTAATCCTAAAAGACAAAGGAAAATACTATTATTTTTAAAATAAAAATAAAAGGAAAGATATTTCAATATTACTAAAAAGAAAAAATAAACGTCAAAGTTTGTAATTAATATGATCGTGACACGTGACAAATTAATCAATAAGATTTCGAGACATGTCAAGTTTATCGCTTTAGATTTTGAGAGGTGTCTCGGTAAAATATTATTTTTAAAGAAAAAAAGAATTTTAAACAAAAATGTCAATTTATCGATTAAGATTATAAAAGTAAAATAAAATTAACTAGGATATATTCAATTTAATAAACAGAAATTAAAACAAAATGATCTATTTTATTTTAAAAAAGGAAAATAAAAACAAAAAAGTAAATTAGATTAACTAATATATATTTCAATTAAAAAAAAAAAATTCTAGATGCTAATGATATGACATTTGACGATGATGAGTTTAATGTGGAGGAGGATAGCAAGAATCCTGTAGAGAAGCTTTTGATGCGAGTCTTGAGAAGCATAACTTTTCTAGAGAGATAAAATCTCATATAAGGAAGAAACAAAAAAATAAACTAAAAAAAAATTGATTAACTAGGATATATTTCAATTAAAAAAAGAAAATTTTAGATGCTAATGATATGACATTAAACGATGATGAGCTCAATGAGGAGAAGAATATCAATAATCATATAGAGAGGCTTTTGATGCGAGTCTTGAGAAACATAACTTCTTTAGAGAGCAAAAATATCATATAAGGAAGAAACAAATAAGTAAATTAAAAAAAAAAATAACTAGGATATATTTCAATTAATAAAAAAAAAATTATAGATGCTAATGATATGATATTAAACGATGATGTTGCTTAGGACCTCAAACAGATTCTGTCTTTTGAATATTTTAATTCAATATAAATGAAAATTAAAATAAATAAACAACTCTTAGGTTTTGATTTTCTGTTTTTCATATATTTTTTCCAGTAGTGATCCGGTGTTGTTTTCTATTTTCTTAAAAAAATATTTTAACGGGTTTTAAATTTTATTATAATAAATCTGCGTATACGCGAATCCTAATCTAGATTTTAGTTAGTATAAAAGTAGGATAATTAATTCGTCAAAATTATATATATATATATATAGATAAAACATTAGAATTAAACCTAATTCATATAAGAATATTAAAACATATATATTTGGAATATTAAAAGTAAATTTTATTTTTTCTTTACATATTATCCAATTTTTTTTCAATTTATTTTTGCGAATTTAAAATATTTTGTTAAAAACCTGCATATATGCGGGTCCTATTCTAGTTCAAATATAAAATATAATTAAATAGATTTATATGCTTGGATCCAAACAATGTCACCCTTTTTGTCTATAAATGTGATCCTCCTTCCTTCTTATATTTACATCCAAATTAAGAAGAAACCAGAAATGGAGAAGAACACAAGAAGCTCATCCCTCTAGCCGGACGTGCAGCCATAGTGACTGGAGCGACAAGAGGCATGGGCCGTTATGAGAGACCCCAATCTCCTATCTTAATCGAGAGTGGTCTTCACGCGTTTTAACGATTTTTTAAAATATAACTGACTATTAAATATGCATTTAGTGTCAAAAAATCTATTTATTAAAATCAAACCTGAAATTCGAAGTGTCATAACAATAAAATCAAAGTTTAAACTTAAAATAGAAAATAACTAAAATATCTTTAACTCAAGTCTATTCACCTGAAAAGGGAAAAGAAGGGTGAGTAACAAGTTACTCAGTAAAACGATCATACCTGCCTACTTGATTTATACGAAGCATTAATCATAACCACATATGCATCTACTCAACCTAGCGATTAAACAAACATCAATCAACATGCAAACACAAGTTCAAAGAAAACCTATCAAACAAGTTCCCACTCACGAGAACGTCACACTTTTAAATCTCTTTTAAATCTCTTGACTCGTCAGCCATAATCTCACAAGCCCGTCAGCCCCTGTATTGGCTACACTTCCTTTGTGTGCAGTCCAACCATGGTCTCACTTCGCACAACGTCTTTCGTGACGAGTAGCAAATAATCCGTACATAGGATGAAATCAATCATGCGCTCTAGTGCGCCTATTCTAACACCAATCAACAATTCAAACATCCATTCTCAATCATCATCAATGTTCGTTTCAATTAACAATCAATCTCTAATATCTAGGTTCAGTACACACATACTTAGCTAAGCTTAACACAACTTATAGATCAACAAGTCCCGCCTCACCTTTGTGTTCGGTTGAAAATGAGGAGCCTGAAGGTGCGGTTACTGCGGTTGCCGGTCAAAAACTGCGATTAGGAAAATAACGCTTAAGTTTCCTTAAATAGACTTCCCAGAATTAGAAACTTTCATAAAATGGAAACCTTCCGAAAATAAAAACTTTTCAAAAATAAAACATCCCGAAATAAGAAATTCCTAATTAAGTCTAGGGTTTTCGGATTAGGGTTTCTGCTCAGCTTGCTCAACAAGGAAACTCAAATATAGGGTTTCCAGATTGACAGACTTGATGATTTCTTGGCCGAAAAGCAATCGAAATAACTTTTACGGTTTACCTCTGATCGGGGATTTTGGAATTGCCACGGCAAGATGGCTGGATCGGCTTTTCAATGATATACTACACGGCAATTGAATCGATCTGGTTCGCCGGGTAATTGATCCGAAACTTCCTCTACGAAACTGGGAAAAAGTCAGATTTCTGAGGTTTAACAGAATGATCCACTCGGATTGAAAAAGCCATAACTAACGGAATATACCTTCAACTCGGACGATTCAAGAGGTTCTAGAAAGAGAAAAGAATCGTCCGGAGTCGACGGTAAATGGCCTCGAAAGGTGACGGATCAGAGATGCTTCGACGGTTGAGCTGCGGAGAATTCGACAGAGCTTCGCTGAGGATTTTTCTGTACCTTCTATGCTGCTGGACGAAACTATATATAGGAGAGGGAGTCTAGGGTTGACAAAAGGTTAGGTTTAGGGTTTTGATTGGGCTTTAGGACATGGGCTTGGAAAGAAAAAAATAAAAATAAAGATGAGTTTGGAAAATAAATAATGGGTTTGAAAAAAACATGAACAATGGGTTTGGGATGTCACACGTTCGATTGCAATTCACCTTTACAGCCTTGGCGCAAGAGTCACCCTCGGTTATGTCTCGAGCTCAAAAGAAGCTGAACTCCTTGCTTCCGAACTAAACGCGTCATCTAAACCAATCTCAGCAATCCCGGTCAGAGCTGATGTATCAGATCCAGAGCAGATCAAGAACTTGTTCGATCAAACCGAACAAGAGTTCGGATCAAAAGTTCACATCCTCGTGAATTGTGCAGGTGTCTTGGACCCAAAGTATCCATCTTTATCCGAGACTACACTAGAAGATTTCGAGAAAACATTCGGAACAACCACAAGGGGTTTTTTCTTGTGTTGCAAGGAAGCTGCTAAGAGGGTTATTAGAGGAGGTGGTGGAAGAATCATTATGATGTCTAGTTCAATGGTAGGAGGTCTCTCGCCAGGTTATGGAGTTTACGCGTCATCAAAGGCCGCAGTGGAGACGATGATGAGAGTAATGGCGAAGGAGCTGAAGGGAAGTCAAATAACGGTCAATTGTGTGGCGCCAGGGCCAGTTGCGACAGAGATGTTCTATGCCGGAAAGAGTGATGAAACGGTAAAGATGCTTGCAGGGGCGTTCCCTATGTGGAGGATTGGTGAGCCAAAGGTTGTTGCGGAGATTGTAGGGTTTTTGGCAGGTGATGGTGGGGAATGGATCAACGGTCAGGTGATTAGAGCCAATGGAGGCTTTGTTGTCTGAAAAAGGAAAAAAAATATTAATGACATAGATGTTGTATTCTTTTTGTGCGTTGAATTTACTTTAAGTTGATGTTTATGAGTGGTTTAATGGAGTTAACATATGTTAAGTTTATTGAGCAAAACAATATTTAATTATAAAATAGAAAAATTAATACTTAGACTTAGTTCAACTAAAGTCCAAAGTCAACCAAAGGAGAGGTGAATTTCTATTTAAAGGAAACTCTTAGGACTACACAAAATATGTTTTTTACATCTCTTCAACAACAAGAAAACGCAGCCGCAGCCACCAAGGAGAAAGAAGATGAGCGAGAGCCGTTCTTTGCTATTTCTGTTTTCATTACTTTTTTGTTTTATCTATTTATAGTAAGGCGAGAGCTTCAAGCCCGATTTCTGGTGGCATGCCCCCACACACGCACCACCCAACTCAGGGGGGACGAGGAAAGCTAGAGGCCTGACTTTGTGTGATTCTTATCAAAATTAATGATAATGAATTATATGATCATGTTTGAGTAGTCCTTTAGTTGGATTTAGAAGGGTTTCTCAAAGGGATTTCATGGTTTAATTTGATAGGTTGTCAGATCGATGGTTGAATACTTTTCATAGTTCTTCGTTTAGACTTGTTCTATAATTGTTTGTTGGCCACCTAGAATCGATACTAGGATTGTCAAAACCGCTAATGCGTTGAATTTGAGAACCGGACATAGTTTAGGCGAGCAGTCATGTCGTGAGATGCGAATGCATACTTACGGAGTGTTGTAAGCACCAATTGAACTCGACCTTATTGCTGAGCTTGTTGCGTGATTACCATAGAAAGAGGAGTAGTTAAGTAGTATATATTTAGACGTTAGATCTTTCGAAAGGAGATTTAACGCACAACCGTGTTTGAGTTTGAGAACTAATAGAATCAGTTACCTAGATCACCTTTTTTCTTGTTAAGCCAATCCATAAAAACGCTGAGAGGTCCCTAAACCCGACGTTTCGTTTAATTGATCACTTAACCGTTTTAAATTCTTTTTACTACTTTCACAAAACCGTGACAAACCCCCACTTTTTATTTGTTCGTTTTTAATTGAATTTCGGTTTTAGTAGATTTGTTAGAAATAATTTAGTCTCTGTGGATCGATACCCTAAATACTACAATGCACATTTGTGCACTTTTCAAATTTAAAACTCGAAAACAGACTCTGTATCAGCTAGGCAACTTCAATAACTCTGCAGTTATATTGATCGTAGGGAAGATAAAAGCATGGGACTCTCTGACAAGCAGGTACAAGTTGTGTTGGCCAGCTAGTGAACATAACAAGGGAAGTTAGTGAAAAGAACTCGCGTGTATCATACAAGGTCCGACATGGAAGATCCAGACCCGAGACAATACCTAGATGGGTGACCCAATAGGTATCTCTCTAAATACTCCCTTCTCTCCACAAAGAAATAAATCCAATTTTTCACTCTTAGCTCTCTAAGAAATCTTGAGCTTGAGTATGTTCTCTCAAATTCTTTCAAACACTCAGCACTTCTTTGACATCCGAGACCTAGTCTCACACACTTTGTAGCCATTCTTCGGCCATTTTTTTTTTCAAATCCTTTGCATTATCTCTTTTTCCACTTAAAAGAGCCTATCAAACCGACATAAACTTCACTGACTTGCCTTTTCTTTTGGGTCCAAAATCACTTAATCAATTTCTTTTTGTCTTCCGATTCTTTATTGTTTATGTCGCTTAAAATTGTGGTCCTTTCTCTTACGAGTACTGATTTGAGCATAAGAGAACTCAAAAAGACACCCTTTCATTGTAGGACGAAAAATCTCTGAAACAATTTGGCGCTAAAAGAAGAGGGCAATGCTCTCCAAAACATTAGACTAAAGAAAGGAGAATCAAAGGACGGAACCCAAAAAGGGTGATGGGACCAAAAGACTCGAAGAATCAAAGACGATCCTAGCTACGCCGGAGGAATAGACGACCAACGTCGTTGTATAAACTGAAGAGCCGGATAAAACGCTTCGACTAGGAGCAATCCTCAGGACAGAGGTCTAGAAGGAGATAGTCTAGTTTCTAGCAAAGAACGCCCAACTATTTTGCTTGGTTTCATGAAGATATGCATGTGGGTAGACCCATAAAACATTTTTGATTGCACTCTAAGATCTTGAATAAAATTTGGTACATTTTCCATCTTGCATACACACATTGTTTCTATTAGTCTCGTCACATGGACCGTGTTTCATCATATCTCCAACAACTTCATACAAACAGAGGTCCATTTATGTATCAGAAATATCTTGCTATATAAACCTATTGATATCATCACCAGTTTGTAAGATTGAATGTGGATGGAAAGAAGCACCATATCAGCATGTGGAAGCCCCCGCTTCATAAGTCGATAGTATACATGACTGTAAAAAGAGAAAAAAATCATCATTAAAATATCAAACATAGACGAAACCACGCGTAAATTATCTGAAAGTGGTACATGAACTGATACGATCCAAAACCTCGTCATTTGTCAAATAGTTTATCAGATATCAAGTTTCATTTTTGAAACTCCTACAACAGACAACTCATCGATCATTTGTCTTTAAATCATGGTTTTGCAAATACCTCGTGATCTCATGCCCCTTGTAATTGCAAGTTATTGTAATAAAAAAAATCAGGATATCCATATATACTTGCATGTCGACATCACACCCAAATAGTGTTAAATCATATATCTTTTACTACAAGTGAAAAATGAAGGTATATAATCTTCTTTTCTTGTTCCGCGAGATTGCTATTACCTTTATCAGCAAACTCCACAATCTTATCAAAATGTTCAGATAAAAGGTTCTTTTGATTGAGCCATATATAACGAAAGTCTATTCGACTCAATCATCGTGTATCCATCAACCATAAAATGTTGGTTCAATCTACCGGCCATCAAAATTAATAGAGATTTACCATATCTTTAGTGTATACAAAACGCAAAAAACACCCTCATTTTGGTAGTTTTTCTCTTCTTACCCACCATATCAACGAAACCAATATGTATGCCTAAATTTAACCCATTCACACCAAATGGAAATAATAATGGACACTGTAATGGCAAATAAGTTAGATGCTAATACCCCTTATGTGAAGGCGTTTAGATCGCACATGAAAAGTTAAAATCAACTGGTGATATGCAGCGTATGTGGTTAGTTCTTGCAAGTGGCATGACCACATATGGAATGACATAATCTATGTATGTAAGATGATGTGGCAACACTAATTGCTGGAGATTTTAATAAGGCCATGGATAAACAAAATATTATTTTTGAGAGCTTCAACGTCAACCATAAAAGTAAATATTTGAAATAAAAAAATAAAATAAGTTGTTAAAAAACATTCCCGTAAGCAAGAACTACGTTCGACACCTAATTCATAATATCATGTATGTAGAGCTGCAAAAATGATGGGCGCTTGCGAGAATCATGCAACATATCTCCTAGCCATGGGCATCCGATCCGGACCCGGTGGACCCTAACCGACCCGACCCAAAAAACCCGGTTCGGGTCAGATTCGATTCTCCCAATTAACCCGAATGGTTTTTGTTCAATTTCAATTCGGATATCGGTTCGGTTCGGGTTAAACCCGAGAACCGATCGGTTATCCAAATAACCCGAACCAAACCACAAAATATTAAATAATTTTATTTTTCCTTTTTAAAAAAAAAAAACCTAATTTCCTAAAAACAAAAATTAAGCACCCGATCTCTTCTTCTTCAATTGTCTTCCGATCTCGATTCTTCTTCTTCAATTATCTTCCCTCCTCCTTCTTCTCCATCTTTGATTCTCATCCTTATCTTTTCTTTTCTCTCCTTTCCCTTCTCTTCCTTCTCCTTCTCCCATCTTCCTTGTCTCTGATTATTTTTTTCCTTTTCCTCATGATATATATGGTTTTCATTCTTTAATCTGAGATTTTGAAGCAGCGGAGGAGGAGAGGGTGAAGATCTGGAAGCCGTGAGGGGAAGCGACGAGGGAGAGGTCCCAATCGGCGCCGAAGAGATCGGGATCTACTTCTCGATTGGAAAAAAAAAATTGGATTTATTTTCAACGGACCCGATCCGACCCGACGAAGACCCGAACCGAACCGACCCGATTTTTCATCGGGTCCTAACCTGTTCTACCCGAATTACCCGAACCCGGAAAGACCCGACCCGACCCGACCCGAGGACCCGAACGCCCAAGACTAATATCTCATATGAGATGATAGTTTTCACCGCACAACCCATTGTCGTCGTTTATGACATTGTTAACTTTTCTACCAAGCGACGTGAAAAAAACATCATGTTAGACCATCCTCAATGGAGACACTTCGTGTCTTAAGTCCAAAAAAAAAAAAGAAAAAAAGAAAAGAATAATGACATGGCAACACTTGGGTGTCTTAAGGGGAATAAAAGTGTCTTATTTAAGATCCTTTTAGGGTGTCTTATGACACGTGTCACGACACGTTTCGTCAAATATTTTTTTTTAATTTTTTTTTTAAAATCGTATTTTCTTTTTCTTTTTTCAAAAATCAAATTTTTTTTTTTATTATTATAAAATTTTAAGACACTCAAGTTAAGTGTCTCCATTGGGATGGTTTAAGCTAAGAAAATTCTTAATTTAAATTAATAATATATTTAATATTAAAATATGTTTAAGACACTCAACAAAAATTCTCCATTGGGCTTGCTCTTATATGCCTAATAAACTCACGGAAATACCTTCCGGTTTCATTTTATCATAGAACAATTTTAACAATATTGTAGAAAGCGCACCCTTAACAGAGAAAGAGAAAGACCTACTTTTCCTTTGTGACAACACATTGTAAAGATTAAATTCAACGTCTCAACTCTGTTGTTCAAACGTTCACTGAACCACATATAAGCTTCACAAAAACCACATACATAGGATCTCCATCATCACAATAACTTGTTAAGAAATTCATTAACACATGAAAAAGATACAGGCAAAACGCGTAAGAAAAAAAGCAGATAATTACCATTATCAGTGACACCAATCGTTGCAAACACGCCTTGTTCAAATACAACTCAAGATTGTTATATTTTTATTCTTCTAGACACCCTACTAACATTAGAATGAGTCAGAGTTTTTGACTCATCGTCATTTTCAGAGTCAAAGTTGGTAGATACAAAGCAAACGAAATCATCGAGATCTTCGCGTTTATTCAAGAGATGTGCGAATATTTAAATACGTTTGGGAAGAAAAACTTAAAATGAAATTAGAGAAGTAAGATTTGTAAAGCAAACCTGATGGAGGACATCATTCAAAATAAAATAACCTCAACAACCTTAAGAGTCATATCAATATCCTCGTAAGATTTCCTTATGGCATGCGTCCTAATATGAGATTCCGACACACTCAACCCAATATCCAACCAATCAACTTAGCAAAATATCAGAGAATCCCATATATGAATAGAAAACGTTAAGAGAAGATGCTTGGAACTCGGCAAAAAAACAGACAAAATCTCCTTCCCTGTCCTCTTAAGATTTCCTTATGGCATGCGTCCTAATATGAGATTCCGACACACTCAACCCAATATCCAACCGATCAACTTAGCAAAATATCAGAGAATCCCATATATGAATAGAAAACGTTAAGAGAAGATGCTTGGAACTCGGCAAAAAAACAGAGAAAATCTCCTTCCCTGTCCTCTTAGAACCAGTGATGAGTAAATCACATTTCTTCGTCTTGGGAGATCTCCTAAACAGTAGCAACAGATCTCCACTTGCTCTGTTTTTTTTTTCTTTTTTCTTTTTAATTTAACGTTTCTAGTAGAGAAGAACCTGTGGTTGCAAGTGTCCTCTCTAGCAGATAGAAAGTACATCACTCCAGCTACCAATCACCTAAAGATATTACATAAAATGGGTGATGTGGAATAATATATCTGCCTGCAAAGTCAAAAGCATTTCAATACTTTTACCTTGACGGTCAGTCCCGTCCCTGCTTTAAAGCGGCTAAAACATTAGCTTTAGGTCACATTTTAAAAAAAAAAAATTAGGGCCACATTTATAAAAATATTTTATAGCTTAGGTGGGCACTAAAAATATTTTTTCCTCACATATTTAGTACGAAAGTCTTGCTTTCTTTTTTTAACATCTACACGAAAGTCTTTATGCTTATTATTTTTTCCTTTCCTTTTTTTCATTAAAAAGTTTTCAATTTTTTTTAACTATCGACACCAAATTAAAAGAAACCTTAACTTTTTTTTTGATGAAAAAAAAAAAAAATCCCGCCGACGCCGTCACCTTACCGAAGCTTTGAATCTTAATCACTCAGAATTTTGCCATCGACTTGCCTCTACATCTGATTCATAAAGTTTGATTTTTGATTTTGACAATTTGGGTATTTCTCAAATTCTGTGTTTTTTCTTGGAATGGATGATTGGATCTCAAATCGTGTTAATTAGTTGATACAGAGGTGTTGAATTGATTTAGAAGAAGAAACTATTGTTGAATTGATTTAGAAGGATAAACTATTGTTGTTGCCTGTTGGAAGCTAGTTGTTTATTTATGAAAGTAACGAAACAAGCACAAGTTTTTATACTAATTTTTTAATTCCTTTTCTTGACAATAGTCTCTGCAATTATTTTGTTTGCAGTGAAATGCCTCCAGTAAGCACTAGAAGACATGTTCCTGGATCAGTCAAAGCGAAGGAAAAAAAGGCAAGGGATAAATTTATTAAATCTCAAGCTAATTCTATGCTTCAGTTTGTTACAATTACAAAATCTGGACCTTCTGAGATTGATGTGGCTGTTGGGGATGAGGTAAACGAGAATGTGATTGAGACTGATGCTTGTAAGAATGGTGAGAAAGAGGTGGATATCGATCTGCAACATGAAAACGTTGATGAAGTTGAGCATATGGAAGAGCCTAGAGAAAACAATCTCGTAGACAGCAATGATGAACAAGAAAATGTGGATTTTAATGATCCTGGAAATTGGAAAAGGATTAAGAAAAGAGAGAGAGATTTCTTGGTTGGAAAGGGTCCTCCGGCAAGATTACCCGTTGATTATCACTTTCCGAGAGACAAAGTTGGTAGATGTTTTTCTCATTCATCTTATACAAGAAAAATGAGCAACGGGGAGCATCATGATAGGAGATGGCTAGTTTACTCAAAATCGAAAGATCTTCTTTTTTGTTGGTGTTGTAAGCTATTCAGCCAGGAAGAAGATCCTCCTATATTGGCAAGTACTGGGTTTAGTGATTGGAGAAACATTTCGTCTCGTTTGAAAAGACACGAAACTGGTCATAATCATATTTTATGCATGACTAAGTGGACAGAGTTGGAAGTGAGACTACGAAAGAATGAAACTATTGATAGACATGCACAAGAAGCAATGAATAGGGAGAAAAAACATTGGAGAGATGTATTGTTGAGGCTTCTTTCATTGGTTGAAGCTTTTGCTAAAAGCAATATTGCTTTTCGTGGAGAAAATGCAAAGATTGGTGATGAAAATAACGGAAACTTTTTGGGAATGATAAAGGCGGTTGCAAAATTTGATCCAGTAATGAAAGAACATCTTCGGCGGTTTGAAAAAGGTGAAACTCAGTATCATTACCTCAGCCACAAAATTCAGAATGAGTTGATAGAGTTACTCGCATCTGAGATCAAGCTAATGATCATCAAGAAGATTCAGAATGCAAAATACTTTTCAGTGATTCTCGATTGTACTCCTGATATTAGTCGTAAAGAGCAAATGACTCTTATTATTCGATGTGTGGATACTTCGGTGGTCTCACCCAAAATTGAGGAGTTTTTTCTGACATTCTTAGAAGTAAAAGATACATCAGGAAAAGGACTATTTGACACCCTACGAGAGGTACTGTTTGATCTCAAGTTGAAAATTAATGATGTGAGAGGGCAAGGTTATGACAATGGAGCAAACATGAAAGGAAAATACAAAGGTGTGCAAAGCAGATTGCTTGAAATTAATCCAAGAGCATGTTATACTCCATGTGGATGTCATAGCCTTAATCTCGCGCTTTGTGATATGGCTTCCTCATCTACAAAGGCGGTGTCATTTTTTGGGATTGTTCAACGCATTTATTGTCTATTTTCATCTTCAACTAAGAACTGGGAGATATTCAGAGAGAAAGTGAATGGTTTAACGCTCAAACCATTATCACAAACTCGATGGGAGAGTCGGATAGATAGTGTGAAGCCTATAAGATTTCAGGCTCCACAAATACGAGATGCTTTGTTTTACTTGGCTGAAAGCACTGATAATCCAATGCATAGAAGTGAAGCTGAGTCTCTTGCTGAGAGTGAATTACATGGAATTGGAGGGTTTGATTTCTTATTTGGAATGGTTATTTGGCACGAGCTTCTTTTTGCTTTCAACATAGTAAGCAAGGTTCTACAATCAGAGGACATGGATATTGATGTTGCTATTTGTCAACTAAATGGACTTGTGTCATTTCTGAAAGAATACAGAGAAACAGGTTTTGAGCGAGCAAAAGCTGAAGCTACACGAATTGCAAATGAGATGGATATTGAGCCTAAATTTTATGTGAAGCCAAACCGTATTAGAAAAAGGAAAAGACATTTTGATGAAGATATCCAAAATGATGACGAAGGCATGGTATTACTCGGGGAGGATGGCTTTAGGGTGGATTACTTCATAAACATCATGGATCAAGCTATTGTTTCTATTGAAACAAGATTTGAACAGTTCCAAAGTTACGATAAAACTTTTGGATTTTTGTTTGATTTAAAAAAGCTTAAAGCAGCTGATGATGATGAGTTGAAGGAATCTTGTGTTAGGCTTGAAGAATTTTTGAGGCATGGTGCACATTCAGATATAAACGGAGAAGATTTATTCTTGGAGCTTAAACTTTTAAGAAAGGTTTTACCAACCGAAATCAAAAGGGCTACAGAGGTATTGAACTCTTTGAAAGGAATGGAGGATTTTTATTCAAATTCATGGATTGCTTATCGGATATTGTTGACAATCCCGGTTTCTGTTGCCTCTGCAGAAAGAAGCTTTTCGAAGTTGAAATTGATTAAAAATTATCTGCGATCTACTATGTCTCAAGAGAGGTTGAATGGATTATCAATGATATCTATTGAAAAAGATATGGTTGATAAACTCGATTATGAAAGAATTATGAATGAATTTGCTGGGAGAAAAGCTAGAAAATCTATTTTTTTATAATTAGAATTTAGTCATTATATTATTATTATTATTATTTTGTTATTTTAAGTTTTTTGAACATTATTTTTTTCTTTTTAGTGATAATTTTTATTATTATTATAAAGGTCACATTTGTTTAAAATGCTTTAAGCCTCTTAAATCTTCGGGACAGCACTGTTGACGGTTTTGTCATCGTACATGATCCATCGATCGTGTTCATGACTATATGCAAAGCAATGATAATGATGTCCATAATAGCAAACCTGGAGTTGCAAAAATAGCTAAATCATTAACCTGAAAAATCTAGGACAATGAACAAAATCTAATTAAGTGTTCCATAGTTGCAGGTCAGCTGAATAAGTATTCAGACTAGCTGATGTAATATGTAATATTATAGTTCAATGTTTTGGAAGCAAAGCAATATTAATTTAATTGTGAGTAATGAAAAATCTCAAACCAAATATGGCAAATCACATAATTCAAGAATAAATGGAGGTAAGCGTGGTTTTTTCTTTTGTTATTGAATTTTTTTGTCGTGAAAGATGCTTACCAAAAAGGTCGGTGTGTTTGTCCACGACGTCAACTAAATCTTAAAAATTCCGTAGCCTAAACTTTTAGGCGTCCTTCATTGTCCTCCACCATAGTTGTCTGGGCCGTGAAGCTAATCCCTTATTTGTAGGGTGAGACTTTGTAGAGAGTTTTGCAAGGATTGATCATGAATTTGTTGAGCTTGTAAATTGAGTTGGTCTTCAGTGTGTCTGTGGCGGGACTAGGCCGATACCAATCCCTGTATTGTTGACTTTAGGGATTTTTTGAAGGTGTTAGAAAAAAGCCCATACTAAGTATATATTAAGTATATAATATACATATCTTTGTGTCAATCAGAAGTAATTCTGCACCCATGAGTCTATGGCCGTGTTTAAAAATTGCGAGCCTCGTGGGGCCATGACCAACACTTCTTCCTTACAAAAATCTCCTTGGAAGTCATTGTTTTGGCTTTAAAAAAAATAATAATTCCAACAGCAAACAGTCGGTGGTAGAAACATCATACCTACTGAAGGGGACCCGACATCATTCAAGTTGACAATTTAAATAACAAGCTAATAACAAAAGCAGCCGAAATCAATTGATAAAAAATCATTCACTTCACTTTCCTACGATACAGCTTAATAAAGCAGTACACAAATTTTAAAAAGTGAAAACAAACGAAATTTGACCTTATTAAACACAACACAATAGTTTCATTTGGCTTCACATCTTCAAAGGGACGACTTCTTCTTCATATTAGGTGCTTTGACATAAGCAACGAGCGAAGCATCTCCGGTTCTAGTCAATGTCTTGAGCTCATAACCCAACCAACACCTCGAAGTCTTCCTATTGTAAAAAATCCCTAAACACTTACAGTCTTTTGTACACTTGTCCCCACAAGCACTCTCCGTGGTCGAAGATCCAGCGTTATACTTCGTCATAAAACTATCAGCTCCTTCGATTTTGAAATAATGAAAGGTTTTGGGATCGCAACTAACAAGACTCGGAGTCTTACAAGCCTCGTCCCAGCCAAGAGGCCCTTTGTCGCTTGGACAAGCGTTACACTGGCCATTCTTACACAAACCAAAACCCCCACAATGCTCTGGGATTCTACACTCGTCCTTACCGTCAGTATCGCCGTTAGTAAACGCTGTGTACGTAATGTCCCAAGCCGTGGATCTCGATAACGTACTATAACTCCAAACTCGAACGTTTCCGTCAGATTCTAACCGAAGAAAACTCAACGTGGCGTTGTGTTTCGGCCGTGAAAGGGACGTTGTAACGTTGAATCCAGAACCGGTGGCGACGACACCATCCATGTATACGCCCCACGTGGAGTCGGAATCTTCCCCGGCTTGGAACGTCATAGACTGGAGTTGATTAATCTTGGTGAAGAATTCGTATTCGTAGTAAGCGATTGGTTTCGGAGTTTTGTTTGTCGTGTAGTATAAAAGCAGTCTCTTGGCTTCCATCACGAGGCTGTACGGTCCGTTGGTGTTAACGGACGGAGACAGTCTGCTTACAAGCTTATTCCGACCATTGGCTTTAAGTGACTGCCCGACGAGAAGCGTGTCGGTCGGAGAATCGAAGCTTTGCCATATGAACTTTCCATTGGAGTCGTAAATTACCATATTGCCATTCTCCAAGATTTTAATCCCCACGGCGCCTTTGTTAGCCGTGTTCGTTTGCCACACCATGCGACCGTCGGCTTCAGCGAGTATGAGGTTTCCGTCTTCGCCGAAACTGAGCGTTGCGTTTTCTTTTACCGGGAGGCCTCGGTTGGCCTCCCAGACCCACCTAAGAGTGGATTCTTGGGCTCTGTTTCCGATTCGGATAGCGAGAGTGTATGCGTTTGGGGTTGTGTTGTACAAACAGAGACGGAAGTTGTCGTTGAAGGGGAGGAAGCCACGTACATCGGCAATGTATTCGATCGGTCTGTAATCAGTGTAGCCTCCTTCGTTGACCACTCGGAATTGGTCATCGACGGGAACTTTGGCTTTTGCTCCAGTTAAGAAGAAGATGAGAGTGAAGCAGAGGGCTATCACGATTAAGGTTTTCATTTTGTGTTTATGTGTGTTTGATGGATTTTGGTGTGTTTTTTTGTACACCGAGCGAGTTTCTATTTATAGACTTTTTTGGTTTTAACATTTTATTTTGTTTTCTGTTTGAAAAACTTGTATAATCGATAATCTAATCTATTAGCTGTAAAGAGAAGATATATATATATATATATATATATATATTTAAGAAAAATATATCACGTGTTTCGTACAAAAGTTATACTTGTTTAATCGATTTGTAATGATACTTTGGTGCACTACAACACTATTATTAGTTATATAGTTTCAGATTTTTTTTTTTTGTTTCTCTTTCAAAACTTTATAATCGATAATCGAATATATTAGCCATAAAGAGAGATATATGTATTTTTAAGTAAAAATATACCAGGTGTCTCGTACAAAGTAATACTTTGTTTTACCAATTGTTAAGCACACTTGCTTACAGTAGGACAATATTATTAATTCAAATAATTTGAAATTCCACTGTAGCACAATGGAAGCAAGAAAAAAATATATTTGGAAATACTACGAGGACTTTAAGATCGGATCTCTGGTGATCACGTGTGTCCCTGATACTCGGCGAATATACAAGTCTCAGATTTTCTTTTTATTTTCTCTTTAAAAACTTGTATAAAAGTATAGGATCAATTAGATGTAGCTATATTGGATCCCATAATAAAAAGTATAACCATATTCAATCTGCAATTCAACATATATGCAGGACCCACTAATCAGAGATATATAATAATATTTTATTATATATAGAATAACATTTAAATTTTTTAAAAAGATGAGATTGTAAATATGAACATATCGTTTTAAATAAAATGGAATAGAATAGAGGGAGAAAAGGAAATGAGGGAGGGAGGGAGGGATGGATGGGATGGGATGTTTTGTATAAAACACACATAATACGTTTGCATGTTTTTTCAGTAATTATAATGGTTATTTAGTATAGCACATGACACTACAAAAAAACTAAAGATTTACCACGGCAAAATCGGTCATAGTTCCGTTGCAAATTCGATTTGCGACGGATTTGCGACGGCGACCAAAATGTCGCTAATCGTTAACTGCAAATTAATTTTAGTCGTAAATCGGTCGCAAATATTACGACGGAAATAATTAATCGTAGATCTGTTGCAAATTTGCGACAGCTTTATTTCCGTCTCAAATTATGTATATCGCAAATATGTCGCAAATTTAAGAGAGATTAGCGACAGAATATTCCGACGACAAAACAGACGCTAATTTCCGTCGCAAAATCGTAGCAAATATGGCATCGCAACCGTGTCGCAAACTACAGACGTCGTAATGTCGTCGCAAAATATTTCCGTTGCAAATAAAGCGCGTCGCAAAATTGTCGCAAATTTGACGTCGCAATGCTGTCGAAAATGAATTAATAAATAATTAATATAATAATTATTAATGAAAATTATATATTAATTAATATTAAAATAAAAATTTAATTTATTTTCAAAATATAAATTTAGAAAATAAATAATAATTTAAAAAAAAAATTTGAATTACAAATTAATATTAATAAAACATAAAAATTTATTGTTCAAAAAAAAACTAAATTTAATCGATAGGGGGTCATCATTTGTGTTCGAAGGACCGGTATCCGAGCTGCGGTAAAGTTCTGCGAATGCCGAGTCACGTTGTGCCATAAACTCGAAATATCTATCGTAGCTCTGCATCTTCTGATTCTGCGATTGAATCAGAAGGGCTTGGATCTCGATTATCTCTTGAAGAGCGGGATCTGGTCCGGTGGAAGAAAAAGTCGGAAGAGTGGCAGCCTCAATATCCGACTGTAAAGAACCCACTCCAAAGATTCTCCCTCTTGTACGGGGAGCGAGCTAAAATATATATATATATATATATATATATATATATATATAAGTATAATTAAGAAGTTATTAACTAAAAAAATAAAATAAAATTGTAATTAATTTGAAAATACTTACGTCAAAATAAATTTTGTTCTTCTCGGTCGTACTAAGTGAGCAAGATGCAGTGCTTTCTGGATCATCAGGATAAACTTGAGACATCTCTTGCATCCTCGCAGTGACGTCATTGTATAGCTTCTCTGAGCGTCCATCGACAAAAGTTCAATCCGGATTTTTTTGCTCTCCTCGAGAACCGCTAACAAATCTGGAACTCCTGTTCCGGTCCGCTCAGCCTACATAAAAGTTGAAAACATTAGAATGATTAGAATAAATTATATTTAAAATAACTGTAATATATAAAATAAATACTTACTATCATTCGGCCCCGTCCTTTAAACGAAATCTGATCCAACCGATGCTTAGAGGGTTGCTCTCCAACAGGAGCACTGTAACGGGCTTTGCGGGTATTGGCGCTCTTCTTCGCGCTCCCCGGCTCATTCCAAAATGTAACGAGACCCTCCCAAACTAACGGATCAATCCATTCAGGTTTCGCATCATCGCCTAGCCTTTTCCACTTTGCCTTCCAACGTCCCACATGGTCGGTCATCCGTTTCTTCAACTTGGCCTCAAACATTTCACTAACTTCTCCGTTAATGCTCCAATCCCAATGATATTTTTGCTACAAAAAATTAGTTATTAAAAAAATAGCTTAGACATAGGAATAAATAAATAATAAAAGGAAAAAAAATTATGATACTTACGGCAAATTGTTTGTACCACCGGTTGATTGTCTCTTTCGGAGTTTCCGACCAATTGGCATGAGCTTCTTTGAAATCTCTTTCAAAGATTTCTCAGACCTTAGCAGGCACAGATGGATTATAATCGAACCTGAAAAAAAAATTAGAAACAAAAAGATTTGCAATAGTTATAATTGAAAATTATTAAAAAATATATTTTATAAATACCATCTGATGTTCGGGGGACGTTTTGGATCAACTCGTGTCAGGCTGTCATGACCGGGACTCTTGAGAAGCTCTCAAATATACATATCTTGCCAACGCCAACCTTGGTCTTGATGTTCCTCCGGTTGAGGAGGAGGAGGAGGCTGTGCAGGAGCTGCTCGGGAACGGGGGCCGAAAATGTGGTTCTCACCGATGGAGAGGTGAAAGAAGCCCCTGGAGTAGATGGAAAAGACCGAGGTCCAGACCCTCGCGACATGTAACGAGAAAAGTCGTTGTTCGTAAACATCTGCAAAAAAAAATTTGTTAGTCATAGAAAAATAGAACAAATAGATAACCTAAAAAAAGTTATAAATTAAACATCACGTTCGGTTTATTTTATAAACTAAAATTAAAATTTTATAAACTAAACTTAAAATTTTATAAAATAAAATTAAAATTTTATAAACTAAAATTAAAATTTATAAACTAACATTCTTAAATTAAAAGTTTTAAACAAAAATTCTTAAACAAAAATTTATATACTAAAATCTATAAACTAAAATTACAAAATAATAAATCTAAGTAATTACAAAATAAATCTAACAAATTTGTAAAAACTTTACCTAAGGTATACCTAAAATTAAAATTACATAAGGTATTAATTGATTCAATTTGTAAAAAATTTACCTAAAATCAAACTAATTACAAAATAAATCTAACAAATTTACCTAACAATTTCCTGAAATCTACATTTCATATCTAAAAATCTAACAATTTATAATCCCTAATAATCTAACAGATCTAAGAATTATGGGGATTTGTTACATTGGTGGAGGAGTTCCGCGGCTGTTTCGTCAGCCGTTGCAAAGATGTAGCAAAATTGTCGCAAATTGCGACGCGTTTGCGACGACCATTCTCGTCGCTTATTTGCGACGGATTGTGATGTAGTTTTTTTTTACTATCGCAATGTCCTCGCAAATTCGTCGCAAAATTGCGACGGAAAATGGCCGTCGCAAAATGACCGTTTTCTTGATGACATTTATTTTATAAATATTTATATAGTACGACGATTGTTCATTAACAATACTATTTACCATGCGAAGAAATACATTTCAGTTTTTGAAAAAGAAAATCATGTTAGACACAAAAAAGATCTGTTTTTTTACTATGATTATGAGATTTAATCAGTTGAAAATTTGCAATTAATAATAGAAAGAAGATGAGAAAGAAGACATGTGACGGGGGGAGAGAAGAGTTTTGATAATAATACATAATATACATAGCATATTGTAACACCTAATTTGTTATGGTCATAATATTAAATAACAGCTTCGATTTGGTTATTGAGCCAAATTTTCCAAAAATATATCCATCGGTTTAGATACTCAAGAGAGTATCTCAACAATAAAATCTTATTATTTAAATAAATAATTAACTTTTAATTTTAAAAGTAAAAATTAAACTTGTATATTTTTTTTGTTGAAATGTTAAATTTATTAATTAACAAAAAAATGTTATGTACAAGAAAGAATAAGACTGAAAAAATCAAAGCTCATATTACAAAAAATCAATGAAATAATTGTTCGTAGTAGAACCACCTAGTGAATCCCACGAGCTTGGAACCACCTATGCAGAAAGAGGCGTTGCTGCGGCATTTCGTAGTAGCGTAGTAAGACCACTCTATTCGTCTTTTCGACGATTCGCACAAGGTGGATTACATGCTTGTAAACCTATCTATGTCTTCGATCATTGCGCTCTTTCCAAATGAAATAGATGGCCGTTTGAAAAGCTAACCTTATCAAAATGACAGTAAGCTTATCAAAACGCTATGTAACTAGTCGTTGGAGCGTTTCTTCCCAATCTGGGTCAGCTTCACATCCTAGCAAATCCCCCACAATATCCAGTCAAAGCGTGAATGTGTATGAGCAGGCAAAAATAGGTGATCCCTCGTTTCCTCTGGCTCCCTGCAGAAAACGCACAGCTGGTAGTAACCCCAGTTGTGCATTCTCATACCCGTTGAGAGATGATCATTTAATCCCAGCCATGTGATAAAAGAGAATCGTGGAACCCCCTGAGCAAACCATATAACTTTACTCCAAGGTTGCTTAGTGCAAGAGACTCTTATCTGGTCCCAAGTTTTTACAGATAAGAAAGTAGGGTTGTAATAATCTTCCCCATGCCTCCAAAGAACACAATCCTCACCTGCCTAACGGGAGGGCAAAGGTGCGTTACGAATGAGAGTAGTGAGTTGTTGTAGGTGTGGCTCTCGACAGCTGCGAATTTGCCAAGCAGACAATGTGGCTACGTCAGAGACTCTCGCATTTCTCTGAACCCCCAATTGCCACGTACCAATGCCGCCTGTGTAGTCTATCAAACGCCAAACTGGTAACCATGCATCAGACCAGAAAAATGTTGTGAGGCCATTACGTACGTCCATTTTAAAGAAATCTCTTGCTTGGCTACAAAGCTTGAGGAGCTTCAGCCATATCCATGATCCTATAGTAGAGTCCTTAGCATCCCATAATGATCCACCTTTCATCAGATGAGTTTTCACCCAAGCAACCCAGAGCGAGCCTAATAAAGTAAATAACTTTCATATAAGGTTTAGCGCAAAGAACCGAGAGATATCCTTTAGTCGCCTAATGCCCGAACCTCCGCCAGACTTTGGATAGCAAACATTTTTCCAAGAGACCTTTGCGCCTGATTTTGGGTCTGGAGTACCATTCCACAGGAACGCCCCACACACTACCTCAATCACATCAAAACACTTTTGCGGTACTCTAAAGACAAAACACCAGAAATTTGCTATACTTGATATGGTCGAATTAATCAGCTGTAGCCGTTCCGCGGATGATAGGTGCCGACTTGTCAAACTGCAGAATTTACTTCTGATCATGTCCACCAAGGACTGATATTCATGTGCTATCATTGCTTTGGTTGTAAGGGGCAGCCCAAAATACATAATATGCAATGTACTTAATGACAGTCCCAAAGCTTGAGCCGCAGCTTCAAGCCCCTGTTTTCCTCTACCTACTGCAAATACTGTGGATTTACCCACATTGATGTTGAGGCCAAAGATTGTTGCAAAGTGTTTTAAGACTTATATAGTCCCTTGAAGTGACGCTGTAGTACCATCTGTAAAAACGAGGATATCGTCGACAAAACTTAAGTGAGTGATACCATTGGTTTTGCATAGAGGATGAAACCCAATCTGCCCTGCAACTGCAGCTCGATTTAGAAGTCTGGATAATAGATTATTCACAATCACATAAATGTATGGAGATAAGGAACACCCCTGTCTGATACCTCGACAACTCTGGAAAAAAACGGTGAGCTTTCCATTTACTGAAACTGAGAATGCAGTTGTGCAGATACATTGGAGAATCCAGTGAATGAATTGATCCGAGTAACCCATTGTTCTGAGTGTGTTGACAATGAAGGGCCATTGCACGGTATCAAAAGCCTTTGCCACATCAGATATGATTGTACTCCTCGACGAGATCTGCGGTTTGTGGTAATACTATACTAACTCAGTAGCCAACAAGATATTTTCAAGAAGAAGCCAACCCTTAACAAATGCACACGGGTTCATCTCAACATCGTCTGGCAGAGTTGCCTTTAACCGATTAACTATGATTTTTGAGATAGCTTTATAGAGAAGGTTACAGCAAGCGATGGGTCTATACTCACTCATACTTTCAGCCTCTGTGTGCTTTGGCACCAACGATAGGATAGTAGCATTGATGCTTTTTGGCAAGAAATCAAAGATGAAGAAGGATTGAATAGCAGTGATCACATTCTTCCCCACAATCGGCCAAGCAGCTTTAAAGAACTCTACTGTGTAACCATCCGGTCCATGAGTTTTATCTCGGAGCATAGAGAAAAGTGCATGCTGTATCTCCTCAGGGGTGACTGGCTGCACTAGTTTCTGAGCTGCATTTGTAGGGAAACAGTAATCAATAACATCAGCCTAGATATATTTTGGTACCTCGGTATAATCCATAGGCTTAGTTTGGAGGAAAGATTGAAAATGATTGGAAGCCTCATCCATAATGGCTTCTAAGTCTCTAAGAATGATTACAACACTTGTTTTGATTCGCCTGATGGCATTCCTAGAAGCTTTGCCCTGTGCCACTTTATGGAAAAACCCCGTGTTTTGGTCCCCTGCATCTAACCACTACTTTATGGACTTTTGTCAACAGAACTGTGGGAAATCGGCTTTTTCATACATGAACATTTGCGTTAAGTTCAATTTATACATGAACTCTGAAGTTGGTTCAACTCATACATCAATTCTATTTTTTTTTTATCATTTTATACACAAACTTCAAAGATTCCGTCAATTCATACATTTATCGTTGAAAGATGATGACGTGGCTGACACATCATCATTTATGTCGCCATGTCATATTTTTTAAAAAATGTTTTTTTCTTATATTTTAATTATTTGAAATAATAATTATTCAATAACTATAAAAATTTTAAAATAAAATTTTTATAATACAAAAATATTCAAAAATCATAAAATACTATGTATACTTTATTTAAAAATATTTAACGAGATAAATCTTGTTTTTTGTAGGTTTGATTTTTTTCGTAGATTTGGTTTAAAACGATTTTTCTTTAATTCTGTTAAACCTACGAAAAAATAAAATTATGCTCAATGTTAAAAAACCAAACCTACAAAAAAAAGATTGATCTCGTTAAAATTCAATGCTACCAAACCTTTAACGTGCCATCAACGTTCATAATTATGTTCTAAGAAATTCTCTATATATATGAGAGCCTCAACACAATATTTGAAAGCCTCAACAAAATGCTCCATCAAAGGGACACCCTTTTAACATAAAAAGCTTTACGTAATTTAATTTAACATAGCTGAGTGTGTATGTCAGTTTTTTTAATCATGTGCGTGCGCGACAAAATTAAAATTAAAACTAGATTTTGTTCAAAATAATATTTACTTTCAATCAAACCAATATTCAAATTAAACACTCTTAATTAAAATATTGGTTTTAAAATTAAAACTAGATTTTGTCGCGCACACACATGATTAATTTTTTTGAAGATTAAATTGTCTAATCTATAAAATGTGATATGATATGACTGTAAGTGATGGATTAAAAAATCATTTACATACTAATTTACGTTAAATTAAATTGCGCAATTTTTTTTATTATAAAACGGTTGTATTATTTATGATATGAGAGTATAATTATATTTTAAATAAAGTATACTTAATATTTTACGATTTTTGAATATTTTTTTAATATCAAAATTTTATTTTTAAAATTTTATAATTATTGAATAATTATTATGTCAAATAATTAAAATATAAGAAAAACACATTTTTTAAAAAATATGACGTGGCGACATAAATAATGATGTGTCATTCACGTCATCATCGGTCAACGATAAATGTATGAATTGACGGAATCTTTGAAGTTTGTGTATAAAATGATAAAAAAATAGAATTGATGTATGAGTTGAACCAACTTCAGAGTTCATGTATAAACTTATAAAAAGCAATTGTGGATGTATGAAAAAGCCAATTTTCCATATAACTGTTCTTCAATCAAAGCCAATGAGACCATCGTTCAAGAGGATCTGAGACTGCTGTGAAGTTCTCTTTCGTGGGGTTTTGCATAGCCTCACTTTGCTTTGCACACAAGACCGCAAGCGCTACGTTTGTACGACACAAGATGTCTCCGTACATTTTCATATTTAGCTCATGTATACCCTTTTTAAGTAATTTCAGTTTGCGGTTAAGCCGGAAAAGAGCTGAACGAGAATGATGTAGAAACTCAGTTTCTTCCCATACATGTGCCACCAGAGGCATGAACTGTGGGTGTTGTGTGTGAAAATTAAAGAACTTGAACGACAGTCGTTTTGAGCTCTGAGATGACGGGTATAGTTGGATTAACATCCGTGAGTGATCTAAAACCCCACCAGCTTCAAACGTAGTAAATGAGTGTGGGAACATTTTCATCCATGGACTACTGATTAGTGTCCTATCCAACTTTTTACATATGGGGTTTCCATTTTGGCTATTTGTCCAGGTAAATAGCGTTCCCACAAAAGCAAGATCCGTTACACCATAACATTGGACCAGCTCTTGAAATTCTCAACTTTTATTCGGATTGACTAAATAATCTTGAGCCCGTGAATGCTCGTTGATGGATAGAGTAACATTGAAATCACCAACAACGAGCGTATGACCTGACTAAATAAGGCTCGAATCCTTCCATAGCGTCCTTCTCTCCATATGAAAATTAGGCGCGTACACAAATGAGCATAGAAACTGATCCCATGTGGCTTTGACTTGAATCCAACAGGTGATAAGTTGTGAGTTCTTAAAAAAAGGAGTTAGAATGACATCATCTGACAAGCAAACCCATATCCTCCCTAGCCGATGACAATCATAGTTTGTAACATAATTCCAACCCTCAAAAACAGAATTTCACAGAAAGTTGTTCTCTTGTACACGGGTTTCAACTAGACAACCCACAGATAGTTTCGCAGCATTCAACCAATGACGTACTGCATTGTGCTTGCGCGGTTTATTGAACCCGTGCATGTTCCAAGTAAAGACAGACGACATTATAGCTTACGAGAGGAAGCTTTCTTTAATGTTACATGCTGACCTTTTTGAGTCTTCTTAGCTGCTAAATTCTTTTTTGGAGTTTTGGTTTTGCGCTTACCAATGGCATTGGTAGCAGGCAAACTCTCACCTACCGATGGGGAATGTTTCTTCCGTTGTTCTTCCTTCACGGTCTCTTCTTTTCATATGAGTGAGATTCAATAATCTTTCCTTCATCCCTCATATTTTTAAGGACCCTGAAACCGATGGACTATCAGAGCTTCTGCTAGTTTCGCTGTCCGTATTTGCCTTAGTTTCAGCCGATGATGATTTGGGAGAACTTCATCCCCTTGGAACTTGTGTCCAACTGTCCTCCTGTCTCTGTGCCTCAGACGATTTGTTACCCGGCTCCGAATGCGCTACCTCAATTGTTTTGTTACTCGACTCCACATTATTTTCCACAATACTGGTTGCCACATTTGAATACTCCACAACCTTGTTGGATTCTTTCGATTTGGTCTGCTCTATCATAGCGGGACCTCTGTTACCGTCCTCGTGCTCTTCCCACAATCCTTTTCCTTGTGCCCCCAGCTTTCACACCCCTCACAAAGGGGGTGGAGGGAGGGATAACCAAGGGTAAGAAACTGAGATGGAGCATGATTATTCTTGATTCAAGCGAAGATTAATATGTTCCGTCAATGGCTTTCGCAGATTTACTTCCACCAGAACCCGTTCAACATCTAGGCGGGTGCATCACTCCATGGTAGGATGCAGTTTGACAGGGTTACCAACAAATCGGCCAAGAAATTTGAGCCCTTTGTGGGAATAAAGATATCCTCGGACCATTTTGAAATCAACCCACATCGGCATTGAAGTGAGATTGGGCTTAGAATTTGCTATTTTTGGACTCCATTCGAGTGCTACAAGAGGCACATTGGCAATATGCCAGAAGTGTCGCTTCAATACCCGTGTACGAGTGGTATCATCATCGATTCAAAAGAGAATTGAAGTTGGGCTCAAGAGTTGGACATCAACACATGAAGAATTCTCAGAGGAAACCCAAAGGTGATTCACTGTGCTATGAATTTATCCAATATGCGGTGCATCTCCAATGAAATGCCCCAAACAAAATTTCTCCACAGCGGTTGCACATCAGCAAGGAAATCCGAAGGGATCTCGACACTAACAACTCTCTTCTTAACTTCAAACGGCACATCAATATTTGGTACAGAAAAATTGACTCAAGAATCGGTAGATTCCACGCCCCCTTGGATGGCAAGTACTTCGATGGAGGGGATCTCAGTGGCGTGGGTGAATGAACGGAGACTCCCACGAGCGGGGACTCCATGGTGAAGCGAAATCGAAAAAATCACCTCAGAACATTTGGGTGGCTAGGGCATAATTTATTTATAAGATAATAAGTGGCTAATAAGTTTTTCATGGTTTCTCATTTGAAAACTGATTCTCATCATCTCTATTACATTTTTTTCTTCATTTTTTATTGAATAGATATTCTTGTAAATAGAACCTCCCGATGAAACTTCTCTAATCGATAATCGAAACTATTAGTTGTAAAGAGAAGATATATGTATTTTTAAGTAAAAATATATCACGTGTCTACAAAGTTATACTTTGCGGATTTCAAAATATTATTTCGAAAACCGTATTGTCACAGCTAATCAAGTAATTGTATGTAATTTGTGTTTTTCATAAAAAAAAAGAAAAAAGGAAAAACATCTTTTTACAATGAATAAATGCATGGACCGCACTTCAAAATCGGTATCTCTCGTTTATCCAGCGGTCCAACCAAAAATAGCACATCGATACATTTTTTTATTTAAAATTTCCATTTTTTTAAAAAAAATTTAAAGTTACTCTCTCTCTCTCTATATATATATATATATATATTAATCATACCATCTCTTACTATCTTCGTAACATAACGAAACCAAACTTTAAAATTTTCTCATTCACTTCCTTTTCATCATCTCATGTATTTTCAATTAATTTCTGTTAAAAGTGTATAAATTCATAATTATAAAATATTTACGAAATTAGAAATAATCATTATTATTTAAATATAGTTTGATGTTTGATTTAATTCTTTGTTATAATTTTCGAAAACCTTAATTTATAAATAATTAGGTTAATACTCTATGTATGTATAATTATCTAAATATTTAGCAACTTTTTATAGGAAATTTGATTTACTTATCACTTAATATCAATGAAAAATAGATGTATTTGTTTAAATGTTTTTTTCGAACATAATAGTTTACTTAAATTCAAATTTTATTATTATAATAGCTTATATATTTCATCAAATTGTAAATACAATAAAATACTTAGTAAATAAAGTATTGTACCCCTACATAAGAAAATATTATTATACTAAATATAGATATATATAACGTAAAGTTTTTAGTATACACATATAATATGTTACTTAAATAACTATTTGATACAAAACATTATAATCATTGTTAAATATGTTGTATATCAAATAAATATATACATTTGATTACTTATGAAAGAGTTCATGTCATCCATATTGTAAGATATATCCATGAGAGTGGTTAAAGAAGTAAAAAATTATTTATTTTCTTTTTTGAAGAACAAGTAAATTTTAATAGAAAAATTATAAATAATTGATAGAAAAATTAGAAAAATTAATCTATTTTATATAATCAAGTTAACAAAAATATATATAGATAATTATATGTAAATATAATATATATGCATTATAAAAATGTAGTATATCTTTATATATATATTTACATATCTAAACATATATTGAAATTTTAATTAAAACAAGTTTTTTTGATTGGTGTGAAGCATAAGAAATGAAAATTGTTTTGCAGATTCAATTTTATTAAAATTAGATATGGTGTCTAATCGTCGACGGGGCATAAATTCTTCTAGACGAACTGATTCGACTCCCGTATAAATTCCAACTCCTCCAAGCAAAACAATCATAAGGGGAAACATAATTCTTTTTTAAAAAAAATATTAAATTAACATAATAATTTTGAAATTTGTTGAATAAAGACAAAGAAAAATACAAATGGTCATACATTAAGGAAAAACATTAATTGAATTGTTCGATGAAGCAATTGCGATGAATAATTACACTACTAAGAACTGTAATCCTTTTGGAAGAGAGTATATGGTTGAGAAGTTCAACGTAGCGTTCAACATGAATATCACTTATGGTTACTTCAAAAACAAGATTGATGAATTGAAACAAAAAAATACAAGAGATGAAAAGCTCTTATGTGTTTCACTGATATTTTGGTGGATCTTGACACATCCATGATATATGCATCTGACGCATGGTGGAACGAACGTGAAATTGTAAGTACACATAATCTTTATAATCATAAAAATATGTAAAATTTTAGGTACCAAATAATCGAATGGTTCTAAATTGATAGGGATGCAAATTAACAAATGCTTTGAACCGCATTTGATGAAGAAACACGTCATGTCAATGAAGCGGTTCAAAATCCAGCAACAAAAGAGGCTAAATTTGCGGTCAAACGCTAGAAGGGGGAGTACTTTGGAAAGATTAGGTGGAACATCTCGACCTTCTATTGGTGGTGGTTCACGAGTAGGTCGGAGAAGACAATCATTTGAGACAACCATACAAGAAACCATTGCTGGATATACAGAGTTCCAACGACAAAGTTTTCAACAACTCCGCCCAGGTTCTTTTGACCAAAATGACTACGACGAATGAAAAAAAAAAGCAGAAGCCATATTGCTTGATTTAGAAATTCCAAAGGGGAACTTCTATTGGATAAGCCGTAATACACTTAAAGAGTTAGTATTTTGGCGTAAGTATTTTATTGATATAGCTGGAAGCAGTGACGAGGATAAACTATAACTGTTGGAAGTTATGACTGGTGTTTCACAAAACAACAAAAATATTCCTAAACCGTTAGGCTCGAGCCAATAATATGGGAGTCCACATTCAGGAGGACTATCATATGACAGTCCATCTTCTGTGGGTAACAGTATAAAAGGAAACAATTTACAAGGATTATGGACACCAACTTCTCAACCTTGGGGCACACCACCAAACACTTAACAATGGGGAACACCACCAAATGCTCAACAATGGGGTTCAACCCAACCTCCTCTTCAATGGGGCACACCACCAAACGCTCAACAATGGAGAACACCACCAAATGCTCAACAAGAGGGTTCATCCCAATCTCCTCCACAATGGAGAACACCACCAACTACTCAACCATAGAGCACATCACCAAATGCTCAACAATAGGGCACACCATCAAATGCTCAACAATGGGGGCACATCACCAAATATTTCATAATGGGGGCTTTCACCAAACTTTCACATGGGACGCCAGAAAATAATGATCAATAAGATAGCTCAGCGGGAATTTCTCCGAGTAATATTCAATATGGATTTTCAGTTGGAAGTCAAGAAGAAAGTATAAGGAATACTCAACAAGACATTTCAGATTGTGCAGCTGTAAGAACTTCTTCAAATGTTCCACAAACATCATCACACGGTCTTGATGTCACAAATTAGTTTGAACCTGCCCATATTTCACAAAAATCTAGACCCGGAGGTCTATTCAACATATGGCGAACCCCGAGATGAACATATAAAAATACAAATGAAGGTCATAAGAGTGATTCAGAAGACGAAGATTAGTTTGTGATAGTCGTGTTTTATCATTCTCGTTGAAAAAATAATTGTTAATTGCGAGTACAACATTTTATGTAACTGTTTAATATAAGTTTATATTTGCTTAATGAGGTGTTTTATCTTAATTCAAAATTTCAGGCTTTTCGTTTATGTTAATTGCGAGCACAAGGAATCCATAATCTAAGCTACGAAAAGAGAATTGAAATGTGGAAATTGGAAAATGAGCAATTTTCAGAGTTAATAATTCAACCAACATTAACTTACTATCAGCGATGTTTTGAAAGATCATCAGTACAAACTGAAGGAGGTTTGGGATGGAGGAATATTTGGCGTCGACTACAACAAGATGATGATGCTTGTCTTCAGTTACTACGAATGTCATTGTCATGTTTCACAACATTGTGTGATACGCTACAAACAAATTATGGTTTACAACCAACATTAAATATAAGCGTTGAAGAAAGTGTTACTCGGCGAATAGTTAGGTTTCCTGTTTCTTGTCTTGTTAATTTGTGTAAAAAAAGATTTGATCGGGTAAAATAGACATAAGCATTCGGGTATTCGGATCGGTTTCAGACCTTAAATGATCGTTCTGGATTTTAACCGATAGGTTTCGGGTTTATCGGGTAGAGTGGTTTTATATCCATATAGAAAACGATGGAATTTCGATTTGAATTTGGTTCGGTTTTTATCTGTTCCAGATCGGTTCGATTTTCAAACTTCAGAACCGTTTAAAATCCGAAAAAATGAAAGTACATAACTACCTCATTCTCACATCTCAGAGTCCTTGCATGTTGAATTCAGGTTCAAACTCTATAAAAAAACGAAAGAACATAACTACATAAGTTTACAAATCAATATTGTAAAATCATATTTCAAGAGAGTTCAAAAGAAAGAAACTTACCTCTCATAAGATCATCTTCTAACTCTACCTCCGAAAGAAGTTGTTCAATTGTAATCACTCATTTTTCATTCATATAAATTTCGTATTTCAATCATTGCTTAATGCACATCAACACTTTAACCATGTAGAGTGTCAAATAGCTCCTATATGGGTCTAATACTCTCCCACTAGTGCTAAATGCAGATTCTGATGCAATTGAGGACACTTGTATTGCAAGTATATCTCTAGCTACAAGAGATAGAACTGGGATTTTGAGACTGTATCATATTCATATTCATTGATGCTGAAACCATTTGACATCATTACATTGTCAAATCCAGATTGAAAATTACGAATTAAAACGATTGAAATAGATATGTATATATGATAATAAACAATAAAACGACTGTATAAAACATTAAGGAAAAGATGAATACAGATAGTCGAGATATGGTCTCTTTCCTTAATTCTTTAAATCTCCCGCAGGGTGGCGGTTTGAAGAGATTCATAATCCCATGATACAACTGCGTTGAGACTATGATCGCAACACTCGATTATAGAATCTGCGAACTTAGTAATATGCTATACTCTCGAAACTTACTCTAAAAACTTGTAGAAGAGACTGGTGAAGAATAATGAATGAGAGATGCATGTATATATAGCGGATGAGTCGTTTGATTCACAAGTCTGGAATATTTCGTAAATATCTTTACTTGTGCGATAAGAATGAGGGCAACAAAAATATTATGTAAATTCGACTCAATCTTAAAAGATTTATAGAAAAGATTTCAACTTAATCTGTTATAGACTTTTTGAAAATATTATGCAAAATCTTTTGGGAATATTGACAAATTTGTTAAAATAAGTCAATAAAAATTTAGCAAAAAAAACATCTTTTGTGGGCCTAAAAGACACAAGGCCCAAGGCCAAGCCTAGCCCGAAGGCGGCTGCGAGCGTGTGTGTGTATGATTTTGCATAATGGCCCTTTCTCTCCTTCTCCATAGTGTCCCTTACCCAAAACTATTTAGCCTTATTGTGAGTGTATCACTATATACTAGTGGAAAAAGTTTCCAACTTTCAATATAGGACAAATGCACATCTTGACTATTAGTTTTGATTACATGCCTACTTTAACCATTGATTTCTCATTCAAATTAACTTCAATTTTGACTAGTAATTACATTAAATCATAATATTCATTACAAGAAATCCAACGAATCCATAATCCAATCATTTCGGTGACGGACCTCACCGGAAAAGTCGCCGAAAAGTTGGCCTGAGCCATATTTTCAAAATTGAGTTCCAACAATCTCCCACATTAATAGAAATTACATTAAATATATGCAAACTCTATTAACTCTAAAGGCTATGCAGACTCGACAGATTTGACATTAGGACTTTTGAGAGTATTGGCGAAATTTAACCGTGTATAATATAGTAGCATATTTCATCCTTGAACTATTCATTGTTAATATATATCGAGTTTACTTGGCCACGAGGTGAACATGATGTCTTGAACCACTTAGATGTTTATGTAAACTTAAAAAATATGTAAATCCCATACTCATTTTCTCGTATAACTAAGTTATCTATTGTGTTCGTTGTGCCTACTGTGTTCGTTGTGGCCGTAAACTTGCCTTGTTATCATGAGTGAACTTGGAGAGTATAGCCTGAAGTTCATCATCCTAGAAACGACAACATTTCACACTCAGTAGGTGATTTTCTTGAGCTCCTGACACATACACAAGTATCCCGTTATACTCTATATATGAAAGCTACTCAACATCATTAAAAGGGAAAGCTTATCCTTAAATACTTCATGAATGACTGTTCATCGCTATGGGAGATGGGTGCAGATGTGACGTCTTTCTTTTATCAGATTTTGTTTTATGTAGTTGTCCCTTTGAACCTAGTTCTTGGAAATCTCATCCTCGTAAGTCATAGGTAATAAAACTTGATCTGTTGTTAAACCTTTAGTGAACAGATCATTAAGATTGTTAGTTGACTTGATATAATAAAAAAATATTACGCCCGTTGAGATCAAGTGTCTAATGGTTTTATGTCGCCGTCTTATATGACGAGATTTACCATTTTACAAAGTATTCAGCGGTTGAGCTATTGCCGATTGACTATCGCACTGTACACACAATACTGGCACTGGTTTCTCCCATATGGGGATATCTTCCAAGAAATTTTGAAGCCATTATGCTTCCTCTACAGCTTTATCAAGCGATATAAAATCATATTCCATGGTGGATCTTGCTAACAGAGCTTGTTTGGAAGATTTTTAAGATACTGCTGCACCGCCAAGAGTAAAGACATATCCACTTGTGGATTTCGAGTTCTTTGAGTCTGATATCCAATTTGCATCACTGTATCCTTCTGATAAGCTAGTTTTCTTCGGTGTACTTAACAATTACCCAAACGCCTACTCATGTCATTGTAGTGTTTGAGGATCAATCCATAATGGAAATGGTTAAGACACTAGGAATGCATACAACTTCTTAATCCAAGCTAGCAATAAATTATTGAGGTTTATCTAACAACTTAAGTGATCAAACAAAGTAGACAAAAGTTACTAACACCTTAATTAACCAATGAATGCACTAATCAAGCAAATTAAAAGCTAATTAACTACTAATCAAGATTATCAAAATACTAAAACGAATCCAAGGATGGGGTTATCAACCTAAGGTGTTACAAGAATCAATCTTTGATGTCAATCAATAACATAATATGCTAATCCCTTGGCTTAGAACTCAATAGCTGGACTAATCCACTTTCATGGCACTAATCCCTTCATTAATCATCCTAATCAAGATTAAACTTTCATTTGTGAAAAGGAAGCTAACAAGCATTATGAAACTGTTCTAAATTCCTAATAAACCCCCTAGACAATCACTTTCATAAGCTAGGAATGTAAATCCCTTGTTTAGTTGGTTGGAGAATTTCATCAAACACCTTGTGGGTGGGAAATTCCCTAAGGCCTAGATTTAGCTTGATCATGGCTAAACTAGCATTTAGAGCACTAAACAAGGAGGGAAATGAGAAGATCTAATCCTAGACATCAAGATTAACCCTTAAAACACCTTAGATCTAACCCATCCTTAGACCCTAATGAAACTACTCACTAATCATGATTAACCCCTCAAATCCTATGAAAGAAGTTTAGATAAACATGATTAGAGAGATAGAAGATGAAATATTAAAAGAGATAAGTACTAATTTGCATAAACTTTAAAGAAATGTCTTACAAAATCACTTAGAAACCAAAAGGGAAGGTTTTTTAAGCAAGAACAAAAGATTAAAAGATACTTAGGAAAAATTAGGTCATTTCCTATTTATAGTGAACAGTGGACGAACCGGGTCAACCCGGAACAAACCGGGTATTGACCCGGTTTTAGGCGAAAATCAGGCAGCGTATCGAGCTTGCTAGGTGGACATGCAACTCGATACGCCAGCTTCGATCTTCGGTTGAGGTGTGTATCAACCTTAGCAGTCCGACACAGATGCCCGATACACTTCTTCCAGAATTCCGGGTGGCCTTTGTATCGACCTTAGTAGTCCGATAAAAACGTCTGATACGCGCACTCCAATCTCTCTGCCCAGCTATATCGACCTTGGTAGGTCGACACCAAGGTCGATATACTTCTAAAACTTGCCTGCTTCATGTTTGGCTCCCTTCTCTTCTTCCTCCTTGTCATCCAACTCTCCATGGGGGTCCTCCAAGCCTCCAAAGTACCTAATTAAGACTCAATATGCACAATATGCAACAACCTAAGCTAAAACTTGCTAAACTCTAATATGGATTCAATTTGGACTAAAAGTAACACAATGAAATGCATAAGTGGATGCAAAGCTATCTAAAATGGGTGCTAAAACATGCTAAATTATGAGTATATCAACTCCCCCAAACTTCCCTTTTGCTTGCCCTCAAGCAAACAAATATGACAAATCCGAGAGAGAGGTTTAAAGGTGGGAGCTTATCATCCAAAAATGCCATCAAATACAATCAACTCAATGTCCTAGTTCTTAATTCTAAGGTGAATTTGAATTCATACGTACTCAAAAAGAGTTAGCCATGCCCATCTCAACAATCAAATGCACTAAGATTTCAATCTAAATATGTTTCCCTATCAAGCCAACTCTTTAACATTCATTAAGTTGCAAACCGTGGATCATGACAATGCAATGCAAGTGAATTCATTTGGCTAAGGGACTAGGCTTTGAGATAAAAATGATCTCAAATCATGTGGCTTCCAATTCGCAAAAGGGTTTCACTCAAAAGGATTAAACTTTATGCATAATGCTAAAGGTAAAAGACAAGTGATGCATACAAGACTAGACTCTCATCTACCCATGATGCTATCAGTGGTCCTAAACCCCTCTCATTCATTCTTTTTAAAGCTCACTCAACCCTCTAAAGCTACCATTTTCTCCCAAGGCCCTTTGTGCCTTGCTAAACCCATGAATCTCACAAACCACTTTTTCTTCTTATAGCACTTAAGGGGAAACTTCTTCAACCTTTAACTCATAGTGAATGGTGTGATCTTTTTATAACTTAGCTCTTCTTTTCATTCCTAGGTAGCCCTTTTCTCTTTCTTTGGCCTTTTAGCCCACTATAGAGGGTACTCAAGAGAGTTTCTCCGGAGAAGCCATGATGAGGACATTGGGTAGTGTAACTCTTGAACCTTTCCCATGCTTCACAAAAGCTCTCATTGTTCTTTTGGGTGAAGCTAGATAGCTCATTCCTCAACTGTGCGGTCCTAGTGTTGGAGAAGAATTTTGCAAGGAAAGCCTTCTTGCATTGATCCCATGATGTGATGGAACCCCTTGGAAGTGACTTCTCCCATATATGTGCCTTGTCCCCAAGAGAAAAGGGAAACAACCTCAGCTTAAAACCATCCTCGGATATGCCATTGATCTTAGTCATGTCACATATCCTATCAAACTCATCCAAGTGGTCTAGAGGATCCTCCAAAGCTAACCCATGGAACTTGTTGTGTTGCACCATGTTGATCAACCCGCTCTTGATTTCAAAATTGTTGTTGTCAACCGGAGGGGGTATGATTCTAAGCCAAGGGATTATCATATTATGTTATTGATTGACATCAAAGATTGATTCTTGGAACACCTTAGGTTGATAACCCCATCCTTGGATTCATTTTAGTAATTTGATAATCTTAGTAATTAATTAGCTTTTAATTTGCTTGATTAGTGCATTCATTGGTTAATTAAGGTGTTAGTAACTTTTGTCTACTTTGTTTGATCACTTAGGTTGTTAGATAAACCTCAAAACTTTATTGCTAGTTTGGATTAAGAAATTGTATGCATTCCTAGTGTCTTAACCATTTCCATTATGGATTGATCCTCAAACACTACAATAACATGAGTAGGCGTTTGGGTAATTTTTAAGTACACCGAAGAAAACAAGCTTATCAATTTGGCGCCGTTGCCATTTGGATGTTAGTTTAAGCATTAGGATTTTACTTCTTCTTGAGACTAAGTTTTATATTTCATTTATTACTTACTAATCTCTCTTGCTTTGTTTTCTCTTTGTCCCTAGGTGTTTGAACTTGAGGTCTAGTGGACACAACAACCTAGTTGAGCCTCTAGACAACATCCACCGAGTAACAAAAGGAGCTTTTGTGAGAAGAGAAAGAGAGCGCTTAGCACATCTCAAGCGTTTAGGAATGGATATTCCACAAGGACAAGGTGGTAATGGAATACCACAAGGAAACCAAGGGAATGGAGACCAAATCCCTAGAGTGCCTCAACA